>JAZKJV010000203.1:0-318224 GCA_037367405.1 Ottelia alismoides | reverse complement strand
TAGTAGCCCCCAGGGCTTCATGGTTGAGAAAAGCAAGGTGTGCTAGCTGAAGAACTCCATCTTTGGACTCCAATGAGTTTCTTGTAGTTGGAACATAAGATTTGATGAAATTATAAATGTTGTGATTTCAGATAAAATCTTGATGAACCATGTGAAGCTTAGTGGGAGTGCCATTGTGTTCATCGTGCTAAATGTAGATATTATTCTAATCATTTAGAATGATATAAGAATAAATAATAAGTGTTTTTAAAATTTGGTTGTTCCATACTTTCAGATATGATCTCAAGGATACCTCGTAGATCTTAGTTCTGAAGTCGTTCAGAAACAAAGAGAAGAGGATATTGGGACCGTCACATTAGTATTACACCTTGGACTTATTCCATTTTCTGAAAAATTCCAAGAAAGGCTTCCTTCCCTTAAGATGTGGTAGTGACCTGTCTAAAGGGATAGCACCTCAAAAGAGTTGAGGAAGTGAATGCTAGAACTGCTTGCACTTGTGCATCAATTATGAGAAGCTGGATATATGCTAGATGTGTACAAGAGCCAGATGTCTGCCATGCAGTGGGAGTAGTAAACTGTTACTAATCATGCTATGGAGATAAAAACACTTGATTGCAGTAATAACAATATCTTCAAAGATGATGAAACTTAGAGATAGTGATCTCAAAGTCTTATCTTCAAAGGTTTAAGACCTTGTAGATAGTGATCTATAAGGGTCTTAACTGTAGATACCTTAGGAGATAGAGATCTCCAGGAATGAGGGTATTCTAATAAGGATTATGGGAATACTGGTTATGATAATTGATAAGATGTAGTGTCAAGGACACTATAACCAACAAAATTGAGTATCGGTTGCATGAGATGCAACATTCACATTGGATGCGAGCACTGTTACTAGGAGATATGCAAGTGCCGTAAAAGGACTTGGCGTAGTCTCTTGGGAACGGAATGACTGATCAGCTTACCTAGCTATTTTCTAAATAGCCCATGATTGTCACATGAGTGTGGGTTTAAATGATTAGCCCATTAATGGCTCTTTGGGCTAGTGGGAGATTGTTGGACATGCGAGCCCACGGTGAGCCATTATGCAATAAATGTTATTGCAATTCACTCCTTAATCTGAAATAAAGAGTACATAATTTGCATAATAGGTCCCTTAGTACAATTAGGGTTATGTACCTTGGCCATCTTAATGATCATACAGCTGTTGATTCAATTATTGAATCATAGAGGCTGGTGCTTAGATGAATATCTAATGAGTTAGATTGAGGACTCATCAAGCACCGTCAAATGATTATTAAGAGATGATCTCCAGCCTGAGTAGGAGATGGCAATCCTTTCTCAGTTAGGCTGATATCTGACCGACTTCTTGATGCAGGTCCTCTGCATAGGAATAGAGATTCGGAGGTGTCAGATTAGTTAGGTCAAAGAGTTGCTTAACGAGATCGAGATAACCAAAGTCCTATATCATAAGCTGTCATGATATAGGCACACATCCTCTGACTGGAGACAGATGTGTTACTATATGTCTGAGTATGTACATTTGACAAACCAATAGGTTGATGGCCTAATCAAGGTCTATACACCGGCGCGCTGGTGTGCATATAAGGGCATATGAGTAATATGATCTCTCAAAGGGATCATACAGGTTCACTACTGAACCGGAAGACATGAGCTCACTCATGAGATATTGGGAAGAATCAAATTCCGTGCGCACGGTCGTCTCGCTTTGGAAGCTTGACTGAATTTGTTGGTTTGATATATACTTTTGGAAAGTATATGATCAAGACCTAGGTATGATATATGCTTTCGGAAAGTATATGATCAATACCAACTCCCAATGATCGAATGAGAAACTTACTGATAAAACCATGAAGTAGACAGTATAAAGTTGATCCAATACTTCGGGTTTAATCTGGGTCTTCCAGTATGCAGGATGTGCAGGTATTAGGAATACATGAGGGTGATGTGATCATAAACGATTGTATAACCATGACGCTTCCATTCCTAGGGAGTGATGAAACAGGTCTGGATTTTAGTGACTCCTCTCAGTAGAGAAGTAATCTTATCTTAGTCCAATTATTGGACATTGATCTGAATATGATTCAGATGCAATGAGAAGATTAGATTTGCGGTCTTGATTTAATCAAGCATCTATGGAAGGCCCGCGATCTGGATTTGAGATATGATCTCAATATCCATGTCACTATACATGGAACAATACAATCGCCCTGTCCTTATCTCCAAGTATTCGCGGAAAAGCGCATTTTCCTTGAAAGAGTTCATGGATAATTCTATTGTTGATATATGTATTTGAGCATTGAGAAAATGGATAATTAAATGTGATTTAATTATCATGAATAATACGAATTTGATTCATATTATAAGGAGAGTTATCTTAGATAATTAAATGTGATTTGATTATCAAAGATGTAAATAATATGAATGTGATTCATATTATTTGAGCACATGAGAATAAGTTATCCAATATAATTAAATGTGATTTAATTATTATGGATAAGAATAATGTGGATAGTAATATCCAATTATTCATAATATATTATAAATTTGATTTATAATGTATTAGAGAGAGTTAAATATAATTTATATTAGTAGATTAATTATTAATGTGTATTGGATACATATTGTCTAATTAATTGAAAATGTAAATTACATGTTGTTTTGGGTTGTGAATATGATTCACAATATTCCAATGTCAAGATTGCAATATTCCCAAATTTAATTGAGAATTATTTTGGTGAATAAAAATCCCAACAAATAGTTGTTGGAAAATAAGTAGAGAGAAAATCAAGGAGATGTGCAATCTCATGGGAATCCATGAAATTGCCCTCTAAAGGGGAAGGTTGATCTCCTTTGTATTTTCTCTCCTTATTTGATTGATTTAATTTGGTATTAATATTTATTTTGATTTATCAAATATATTTTATCAAAATTAAATCACAAGTTGTTGGTTTTTACCAACAATAATCTTGACCATTGGATTGACATAAATCAATCTCATCCATTGATTTTATATGTCACATGGATTGAGATCCATGGATCCCAAAACCCTATAAATAAAGAGGCATACCATGCTCTCTATTTTACACACAATGCTTGAGAAGCATCTCTCTCTCTCTTTCTCTCTAGAGGTCAGCCCTCTCTCTCCCTCTCATGGCCGTCCACCATGGATGCCATGGAGAGGTTCTCCATCGCTGCGGCATCGTCGTTATGTTGCCCGTTCTTCTGCTCGTGGATCTCCGTCTCCTTCGGTGCGCCTCGCTCGTGAAGAAGACGTCGGATCTCGTGTGTCGAGATCAGGAGATCCGCCGCTTGGATCATCAACATGGATTGCGAGAAGCACGCGGTTCATCCCCGCGCTCGCAAGCGTCTCCTCCGTCGGATCGGATTTGAGATAGGAGGTCTCTTCGTTTAGAGACTCGATCGCAACCACGCTTCAAGAGGTAATCCTATTACTTGTTTGTGGTTTAGACGAAACGATCCGAGAAGTGTTCTTGGATCATGTGGTTTCGTCGTATAAAATTTTTTAAATTCCGCTGCATCGAGCAACTAGTCCGACTAGTCGCTCCTTATCGTATTCGATACGACGCTCACGCTTCCGTGATGCGCTTGAAGATCTAACCATATCCTTCAGGAGACTTGGCTACACTGGTTGAGCTCCCAAGGATACATGGCTACACTGGCCATGGTCCATCCTCTTCTTCCCCCTCTTCTTGAGCCGGTTGAACTTGAATTTAGAAGGGAATACCCCGCTCCTCGAGGAAAGAGTGGCCAGATTGGGGTCATAGAGTTACCTTGTTGGGGAGGGTTGTCAAGTTGCCACTTCTGAGGTGGAGATCTTATACTTCACATTCACACTACAAGGAAAGATTCATGGTTTTCAGGGTTTGTGTTTGGTGACTTGTTCTGATCTGGACTGTTGAGGAGAGTCTTGATTATAGATTGGTGGAACTTAGAGGCTATTGAGTTTTAAACTTAAGTCCAAATAAGGTTCCGACACATTAATAATCCAAAGATCTGATCGAGCTCCATATTTCAATTTAATGAAGGCAAGTTTAATATTCAACCTTGATCCATGTACATTCTCCTCTTTTTCTTTTTCTTTTTCTTTTTCACTTCTTTTTCAAATAAGTGTTTGCTAAGGGACTAGCAAAGTTAAGTATAGGGGGTGATGAACACTCATTCATCACTCTTTATTCTTATATTTTAGCTACAAAAACCTTTGCAAATACATGTAGATATCTGTAAATACAAATAATTACCAAAAAGCATGCATTGTATAAAATTAAATAATTAGCATGTTTTTTGTGCAAAAATAAAAGAATAAAGAAATAAAAGAAAAAGAGGGAGATATTTAGAATAAATATTGAGCGACCTAATCCCAAGGAGGGCTCACCATGGGCCTGACCGCATAAAAGCCAAGTAGAGAGAGATAAGGAAGGTCATGTGTGTAAATATACCTGTAAATAAAATAAAAATATTTTCCTCGTATAAAAATAAAAATAAGTTTGTAAATACTTGTAAATATTTGTAAATACAAAATCAAAATAAAAATAAGAAAAATTGAAAAGAAAATAAAAACATCCTTCCTTGTATATTCACCTTGTACATAGAACCCTTTTCTCTATTTATTTCACCTTATAAATAAATAAATTAAATTTCCATAAAAATTTGTATATATTCCATATCCTATTATGTAAATAAATAAAATAAAAACCATAAAAACAAATAAAAAAGAACAAAATTAAAAATCAAAAGAAACATTGTAAATATACCATGTACATACTTGTATATAGCTATTTATTTTACCCTTGTAGATAAATAATAAAAATAAAATAAAAATACCTTTTTATTCCTAATTTTATGCTATAAATAAATAAAATATAAAATAGGAATAAAAATGTACAAAAATAATTAATTAAAAATTAAAAATCAATATTGTATATACCTATGTATATAGTACTATATTGTAAATACCTAATTTATATTTCAAAAAAATAATTAAAAATCACAAAAAATAGTTTATAAATAAATAAACATTTTTATTGTTTTAAGTTTCCTTAAATCGGCCATTTTCTATTTTAAAATGAATTTTCAAATCATTTCCACATGGCCGCTTCTGACTGGTCCAAGGGGGATGTTGACCCCCCGGTCAACTCCCCCCCATGACCACCAGAGCCGGGTTCATTGCGCCCGACCCGTTTTCTCCAAATTCTTCCCGCTCGACCCGATCGCCAAATCACTAAACCTCGAGCTCCGATCATTCCACCTGCATCTGAGATCCACGCCGTCATATCCGTGTTGGGATCCGCACTTCGCGGAACCCTGCCTGACCTTCTCTTCTCGGACCTGCACGCGTATAAAGCATCAGCTCCGGCCGCATTTTCAGGCATCTTTAGCTCCCATTTCTCCACCCCAGGACCTCCATTGTTCTCGCCTGAGTGACAGCTCGTGAGTGGCTGTGTTGCAGCGAGGAGGGAGCGAGTGGACCATCGATCCGGCGACGTTGCGCTGCCCAGACGTGGTGCTCGAGCCTCGGGCATCGACGGCCCTCGAGGCTAGGACCTAGAGCTTCATCGGCTCATCCCTAGTCGACCTCGTCCATCAGGTAGCTCCATTTCTTTCTCTTTTCCGCTAATTTTGAGTTACGCCCAATTCGCACCTCCGCCGACGACCGTCGATTCCGACCACCTCCGTTTACATCTCGATCATCAGACGACACCATCACCTTCGCATTACTCCCCTGCACCTTCTCCGCCTAACCATTCAACCCAGTTCGCAAAGGAACTGGGATTGGGGCTCCACCGCCGTCGCTTCGCCGGAGCTCCCCCATCTCGACGCACCGATCATCCCCACCACCGCTAATAGGGTCGAGGCACTTTGCCCTCGACCCAGGAGTCTATTGCATTGCTTTGCAGGTCAAGACGAGCCCATCTGAGGGCTTGACGTTCAGGAGCAGGAGCTCCAGCTCCGCCTGTGTCGCCTGAGCTCTCCGGAGCTCCGTTGCGGCATCGAAGGGGCTCTTCAGACGCGGGAGGCACATGCGCTTCTTCTCCGATCACCAGTAGCCCGCGAGGAGGATCAGCGTGCGCGTACCGGGCCGGCGAAGTTCGCCGGCCAACTGTTCTTCGAGTATCCTCCAGACCCGTCCGATCTTCCTCCTGCTCCAGACGCGATCTTAGCCATCCATTCAAGGAGCCCTCCGCCGTTCGATCTCTTGAAGGACTGATATGGACCTTCCATCCACGAGGGTTAGCCACGGCGTGCAGCAGTCGTTGATCATCCACGTGGCTAGCTCTCCTCCGTCAGATCAGAGCAGGGGACCCTTCGTTCACCCACAGCGATTCGCAGCCGTCAGATCCTCCACGTGAGAGGTCCTCAGCCGTCTGATCCAAGCGGGCTTCCTTTGTTGTGTGCCGTGCCTCCTCCACCGTCCGATTCGCTACGTGGCGCGCATCCAGCCCTCCGCTTAATAAAGGGTAAATATCCCTTAGGTCGTTAGCTTTTTAGTTGTTAATTTTTAGTCCTGTAAATATTGAGTTCCGTTGTTTTTATTTTGGACTTATTGCATAGTGGACCTTGTCATTTCTTGTATTTGCTTTTATACCCATGTACGTTGTGGGACACGTGCTTCGACACGTGATTTCTTGGGATAATTGCATGTATGGGCCTGATGTTTTGAGATGTTCATGAATGAAAATATATTTTTAATATTTGTAGATATGCCCCTGTGAGTGTTTTAATTGTGCATTTGCCAATTTTCTTGGGCTTTTTATACTTTTGCCCCTGGACTTTTAGTACGGGTTACTATTTAGTCCAGGGACTTAAGTTTTATTGCAAAACGGTCCCTGAGTGCCCAGGTCATGCGCGTGGCGCGTGAGACCTTGGAACTTTTGCACCGGACCCCCCTGAATTCCTTTGCTTGTTACTTTTAGGCCCCAAAGTATATTTTTATGACAAATAGGTCCCTGTGACTGTGGGCTTGTATTTGTTGTAAATAAAATATCAAATATCATCCAAATCCAGTGAAAATTTGACACGTGACTCCTGCCACTGTGTAGAATTCTCATTAATTTTTAGGAAATTTTTAGAGCCCATTTGTTATTTTTAAAAATTCAAAAACATCACTTTTTCTTACTGTTCAGTTATAAAAATTATAAAAAAAAAAATTAAAACATCTTTAAAAATTACAAAAAAAATAAATTTTGTTTATCTTATTGTGTTTGATTTTCTGACCAAGTTTGGTCATTTTTGGACTTATAGAAAATATAAAAACTGAAAACCCCCTAAAAACCCATATAATTCTAATAAATAATTGAAAAATCCAAAAATAATAAATCCAGTGCCTAATTTTTCCTTGTATTTTATACTTTAGAGGAAAATTACCTCCAGGCCTTGAAACAATCATTTGGCATTTTTAAATGGTTGTAGAAGCCTGACTGGACAGTGTCTTGCATTTTCTGTCTTGTTTCATTTTTATAAAATCCCCTAAAAATCAGAAAATACCAAAAATTCACCAAAAACATAAAAAAATATAAAAAACATAAAAATAATTTTTTTTATTTTTTTGATTTATTTTGAGTAGTTAAACAATTGTTGATAGTTGCTTGTTTTCTTGTTTGTTTATTTTCTTTATTAAACTAAAAATCCAAAAAATATATAAAAATTATTAAAAATCCACCAAAAAATCCTTTTATTTTATTTGTTTTCATTTCTGACTACTTCGTAGGCTGCAAGGCCATCACGTGCTCTCCGAGTTCGACCCTGGGCGCTATACCAGGTTAATCCGTTAGCGAGACCGCTACATTGAGTTTTCTTCGATTTTTGCCTTCGTTCGGTGGTCTGATATTTTTCTTGAGTGAGTACTCGAGCGACCGAGGTTGCAACGACCATTTTTTATTTATCTACCTTGGATGCTCGGTTTTGTGCCCATCAGTCTCCCAGCTCGAAAATGTAATGGGTAGGTTGTCGTGGTGGAATAGGGGAGGTGTTTTAGAGATGATTGAGGATAGTGTATTGAGATGGTTAAGTGATTGAATCACTAAGAACGAAAACTTGTCTAGATTTGGGCGGGGTGAAATTAAAAGAAAAAATAGATAAATGGTGAATATTGCTACCTTTTTCTCAAGGAAGGAAAATGAATAAATAGTCGAAGTAGCATAGGAATGAGCTAACCCAAGTATTTATCTCAATGTTTGGTTGTGATCAGAGGCTAATTCTAAGAGAAAATTTGCTTGAACAAGGTTCTCATGACCTTGGGGGTTCGTTTGATTGCAGGGTTAGGTAGGGTTGGGTTGCAATTATGGATGCATTATAATTTTGGAGAGGTGTGGTTAGCAATATTTCGGTGAAGGTATATGTGTAGGGGAGCAATTTGAGTTAGTGGCAAGCAATCGTGATATGGGAAAATTTTATAGTTTTAGCTCTAAAATTATGGTCTCCTTCACCTTAGACATCATTAGTTACTTCATATATATATAGAGCTCACATAAGCAAAGCATTGTCCATTTTCCATAGTACTGTTATCTGTCGTGCCTTTTTTATCCAAGACTTTTTTTTCGATTATACCATGAAATGCATATGAGAAGTTACCGGTACTAATCCATGAGATTTGAAAAACATATTTTTATATCATTCATTAATTATGTCTTCATCTACAGTATGTTTCACATCCTTATCTCTCAAGTAAATAGAACAAAAAAACTAATGGTTGTTTTTTATGATAACCTTTACATTGCATGGAATCCAATAATTGGACGAATCAAAATGGTCAAGTGGTCCTCTTTTTATTGGAGGCATCCATGAAGTATTACTGATTTTACCATTCGATAGATTGATATCGGACGAATTTATTGCAGCTTTGTGTTTCATTTAAAAGAATTTAACGTAAATATTATACTATTTTTTTTATCTTCCGTCGTGAACATAAAGATAAGATGTAAGACAAAATTAAATGGATTGGTAAGGATGCAAATGGTTTCCGTTTTATACAGATTTTGACATATGTATCCATATCCGTCTTAAAATCGATACGGATATGAATATCGTTTTGATATCTGCAAACATCTGTATCCGTATATCTGTTTTCGTATATAAATAGTGGGGCTTTTTACCCGACAAACCATATAATCTTTGTCAATTACCTCTACGACCTTTGAAACATCGTAATTCCTCCCTCACCCCTGTAAATTTGCTCCGTCTTACCCCACGAACCCTACCGTTAAATTGACACATCTAGAGTTAACTTCCTTGAATTAAAAATGAGTTAATCTAACCAATCCACGATCGGACGGCTAAAATTAACCAAGAAGAAAAAATAATCCACTCTCCATTGACCTCCCCTGTGGACAGCTTCCCCTCCCACGGCGCTGGACCTGAACCGGAGGAAGTAGGTGGACGGTTGCTCGACCTGGACTGAAGGAGATGGGGAGGCGGTGCTAGCTAGTCCTGGGGGGCGGGGGGGCACTTCGCTGTGGTGGCGGCGGGCTGGGGGTCGCAGGGAGGAGGGGCTTTAACCAACGGGCGGGGGGGGGGGGGGGGGGGGGGGGGGGGGGCTTCGCAGGGGTGGCAGAGGGGATCACAGGGGAGGAGGGGCTCCAACCGGCAGGCGGGGGCGTCGCGTGGGTGGCTGCAACCTGGGGGGTGTTCTTCAACCGGCAGGGGAGGCTTCGCAGGGGAGGAGGTGGCACCTATAGTAAATTTGATAACTAAAATGGGTATTATGTAAAAGAAGATAACAGAATTCGGTTAGTTTTAATGGTTAAATGGATGATGGTTAACCATAGGGTCTATAGGGTAAAGGTTAACAAGTTTACGGGGGTGAGGGATGAATTACGATGTTTCAAAGGTTGTAGAGGTAATTGATAAAGATTATAGGGTCTGCGGGGTAAAAATCCCAAAATAGTAATAGATTTATTTTTAACCATATCATAATTTTATACCTTTCACCATATTTGTATAATTTTTATGATACAAACATATCTAGTAAATTTATTCCCGTGTTTTCCATTCAATTCATATATATTTAAGACGATTCTATTGAGTATTTCTAACATTACTCATATACGATCAATATCTGTTTTACATCCGTATCTATTTTTTAAGGATATCGTAAGATAGTATTTCGAGTCCTTTCCCTTTCTATCTCTATCAAGGCAAAAACTTATGGTAAACAAAAATTGAGTATATATTCACAGTAATATGTTTAGCAGATCTCGACTTGTAATTTTAGAAAGCTTTAGTAACTGCGTTAATCACGATGTTAAACTATAATAAAATATACCTACGAAAATGAATAGTTTAATATTCGTCTTTACATATACTATAATTAGATGAATAACAATGGAAACTATTGATTGTGAAATTGCCTTTTATTTTTTTAAAATCTGCATCTGATATCACATTTATTTATTATATTACTAACAAAATGACGATTACTTGTACATTTTTCCTCTAGTTGTATATAAATTGGTTATAATTAGTATGAATTTTAACCGAATATATAACGGATCAATAATATTGTATAAACTTTTAGCAACAAATATTATTATGTATTAATTCATTGTGAATTACAGGAAAAAATTGCTAATAATTTTCATTATTGTAAATTTACATTGAAAGATATTGCAATAAATTCAAATTATTCGTTACCATGAGCTAATTCTCTCTAGTTCCATTGATTTTCACTAAATTTATTTTGATTTTATAAAGAATAAGTGAAATCTATCTTTCGCTTTGTTTGATTGGATTTGATGAATATGATCAATCTTGTCACAAACTTAATTATACACAAGGGAAGGGTTGAGATTTTTATTTTTTGAGATTTTTACGGTTGCACGCTTTCGAGTTTTTCCAATACAAGTATCTCCCTACCATTTTTACAATTACACTTAGGACCTCTATATTCGTACAAAAAATCACCGTTATGCCCTTTCATAGTTAAACATTATGTCCTTATCTTTTTTACAATTACACTAATGCATGTATATTATTACAAAAAATTCACAGTTATGACCTTTCATCGTTACACTTATGTACTTATATTACATTGTCGGAAGGATAGTAAGAATATAAAAGCATAAGTGTAATTGAAAAAAAAAAGACAAAGACGTCGATTAATTAGAAGTTTGAAAAATAACAATGAATAAGCGTCATTATGTAGACCGTTGCTAATGAATATAACGACATATATGCTATTCGTCGCTAATTTCGAGTACGAAAAATCATTTCACAACGAATAATATCGTTGTTATATATTTAACAATGACTAATTTAATGATGGATTTTGAAAAAACCGTCACTATAGCTTACTTTTTTAGTGAGTTTTGCCGAAATTCACTACAAGAAAAATGATTTCTAGTCACGGAATGTAGCTACGGAAAGTTGTGGCCACGATAATTCCGTGGCACTTGTTTCTCGTAGCTACAATTCCGTAACCAATGTCTTCATACATTAAAAGTTGTGACCACGACAAGTTCTGTGGTCACTTGTAGTGGCCACGACATATTCGTGGTTAGAGAACTCTTGCGACGAGACTTGTAGCTACGGCTACTGGCCAAGACGTGTTGTGGTCAGAGTCCAATTCTATGGCCACGAGTCTCACATCCGTGAGCATAGTTCTATAGCCACAACTTATTTTCCTTGTAGTGATTAAGGGCGATACCATATGTAATTCAAATGCCAAGGCACATCAGTCAAATAACAGAATCCAAATATAAGTACGAATCGACATATTTATTATCTATACAGAAATTAAGGGCATGATACCGTAATTCAAATGTTCACATCACGTTCTATCTTGTACTTGTCGCTCTACATGTGACTGCATAGCATTGCGTTATGCTATTTACGTGAAGCATAATACTATCATACATATAAAATTAGTGTACTAGCTGGAGGTAACTTCGGGATAACTAGACAACCAAAAATGTGTAAAATTTCTCTCTCGTTCTTGTTAAGTTGTTTTGATAGATACTATAATCATTTATGATGTAAATAACTTGTCTCAAAGTAATTCCATTTATCTCGATATAAACCGATGACAATCTCCCCCATCCAAACATGACCGAGCAAAACTATGCATATCGAAAAGTGGAATTTATGGAGAAATTGCATAACAACGCCCAGCGATGGAATGGTCCCTTGCCATTCGGGTTGAAACAATTCCGGCCATGGATTTGGATAGAGAAAAGCCACCTCGATCATATCACTCGATGCCCACTGCCATCTTTCCCTCTGCTTCCCTCTGACTCTGACACACTAAAAGCCCCTTCCCAATTTTCCACCCTTTCTATTTTATTTATTTATTTATTAATATATTCGTTTTTCCTTCATTTTCATGATAGAAATAATTAAATAAATATAAATCCCCCTCGAATTCCCCGTATATAATTTTGAAAGAGGAGGAGCAGAAGGCGCCCACCATCGTCCCCCACCTCCCACCTGTATATTCGTCACCAGACAGAGACATAGAGAGTGTGACACAGAGCGAGACGAGAGAGAGAGAGGCGGTAGCCCCCATCTCCCTCTCGTAGTTTATCTCTATCCCTCCCTCCCCTCTCTCTCTCTCTCTCTAGCTTCTCTCTTTGAAGGAAGAAGAGGAGCCGTGTGGGATAAGATCGAGAGAGAGGATTATCATTCACCACCACCACCACCACCGTCAGACTGCTGTGTCCAGTTTGGTTTACCTTCTCTGCCCTCGCCTCTCTCTCTCCGTTTGCACTATAAGACGACAAGCCTCCCCGTTTTTGGAGCTTTCGAGTACATACTGAGATATATCTCTCGTCTTCTTCCACCCTTCGCATCCTTCCAAGGTCCTTGAGAGGGTTATCTATATATACCTCGAAACCTCGCTCCTTTCTGCTCTTTCTCCGTCTACCAATAAACTCAGGATGATGCCCGGTGATGCCGCACTGATACTCATCCCCTCCTCCATGGGAGGCCTCCTCCGCGACCCAACAAACCCTAACCCTAATATTCAACAGCAGCAGCAGCAGCAGCAGCTCCAGCAAGAGCAAGTTCATCAGCAACCCCCACCTGCCAAGAAGAAGAGGAGCCTCCCGGGAACCCCAGGCAACTAACCCTATATTAATTGATCTCTCCCACGTCTCTTTCAATCTCAACCTCCTTCCAATTAATCTGCATGTGTTGTTGAAGTCGTTAATTGTGGATGCGCGCAGATCCTGACGCGGAGGTGATCGCCCTGTCGCCGACGACTCTGATGGCGACGAACAGGTTCGTATGCGAGATCTGCAACAAGGGGTTCCAGAGGGACCAGAACCTGCAGCTCCACCGGAGGGGGCACAACCTGCCGTGGAAGCTGCGCCAGAGGACGAACAAGGAGGTGAGGAAGAAGGTGTACGTATGCCCCGAGAGGTCGTGCGTCCACCACGACCCCTCCCGCGCCCTCGGCGATCTCACCGGGATCAAGAAGCACTACAGCCGCAAGCACGGCGAGAAGAAGTGGAAGTGCGACAAGTGCTCCAAGAAGTACGCGGTCCAGTCCGATTGGAAGGCTCACTGCAAGACCTGCGGCACACGCGAGTACAAGTGCGACTGCGGCACCATCTTCTCCAGGTAATTCACATCGATCCTATTGCTAATCTACATGTAACGTATTTTCCATTATCATAACTATCATGATATATACGATTTTTTGGGTAATGATATAGGAAGGATAGCTTCATAACGCATAGGGCATTCTGTGATGCACTGATGGAGGAAACCACACGCCTCAACTCCATCGCCACCACCACCACTACTCCCAATGAAGCCTTCATAGCCAACGACCCGCATCTTAATTTCGTCCATGATAGCAGCATCTCATCACTGCCACCGGAGCCTGCAAGCGATCCCAAGCAGGCGAACCTGTCGCTGTGGTCAGACCTCCATTTCGGCCAGATCGACCTACCATCGATGTGCCTGCCGGAGATGGTCCACATGGGTGAGAGCAGCGCCTACGCCTCGCTGGACGAGGCCGCAGCGGCGATGTCGGCCACGGCTTTACTGCAGAAGGCAGCACAGATGGGGGCGTCGGTGAGCGGCGCTTCCTCGTCGATGTTCGCGGGAATCGGCATGGGAACCCACAAGGCCATGCAGCAGCAGCAGCAGCAGCAGCAGCAACGTGGCACCATGAACGGGGAGCTGCACGGGGTGATGAGGAGGTCCATGTTGGGGCCGAGCAGTGGTATGGGGATGACGAGGGACTTCCTAGGATTGGGAGGAGGGGAAGGGGAGTCGAGTAGACCCTTCTCGCCGCAGGAGCTCGCAAGGTTGGCGTCCATGGGGGGCTCCATGGACGTGCTCAGCTCCTCCTACGGGTGCAGCAGCGGGAGGTGAAGGGATGTAGATGATTAGGGCCTTAGAATAATAAAGTGCTGCTGCCTGCATGTTCCTAAAGATTTGTGAAGGAGAGAATCATGCATGTTGCATGTTCTTCTCTAGAGGTAATGTAGACGAGATTAAATAGATGATTAAGCTTTGTCGTTTTGGGTTTGCTGTTGTTCTCTTGTCTCTTGCGTTTGTCGCCATTGCTCGAGTTGATGTTCTTTGGTAATCGTCAAGAGCTGACGACGATGAGTTCTATTTTTTTCTCTTGACGCATTGGGAACGGGGATGCATTAACTTGTTGGTGGTGATCCATTATTTCAAGGAGAACAAGGAGAGTCAGATCGATGAACAAGACCTCGTAGCTACGGGGAGGGTGTAATTATTGGGGAGTGGGTATTAATTCTAACGATTCCAACGCCCTAAACTTAGAGGAAATCAATGCGTGGGATATATCCACATGCCATATAAGTCCAGAGAGGAGAGCTTATGATGATATTCGTCTTCGGGTGAACCCATTCCCAGCAGCCTCTAGTGAAGTATTAGTTGAGGTATTTATGGCATGGTCCCCTTGCAGATTGATGGTTTGTGGGTTTTTTAATAACGATGGGTGTAAGATTACAGGGTCCGAGGCTATGTATATGATTGCTATCTACGAGCCTTATCAGGGAAATCGGGCTAGATGTAGCTCCATGCAGTAGATATACAGCTGACTTGAATAGTTGGTCTACTAATCAGGCTAATATATTGTGGCTATGGTTGCGTGTGTCGAGGAAAAAGGTCCATGGAAAAGGGCTGCTGGTGTGCACAAGAGTCTTTGACTTTGCGTGACCATTCCTCCATTTTTACCCACTTGATGGAAACTTCTTTTGAGATATCTGAGCTCGGTTGTATGCATGGAAAATCATCATTGGGATTTTTTGTTTTGTGGGTCTTCATTTTGAATGGATTTCTGCTGTCCTGTGCGACGAGAAGAACTGCTCCTTTTTGTATAATTGTTGGTATATGAAACTGAAACTTATGAAACTCTTCCCGTGAGCAGTTCCTCTGACATCAGAGCCGCTCGATCTTGATCGAGCGATTCGCACAAATTTCCTATTTTTGTGGGCTCATACCGTGGAAATTCGTACGAACCGCTCGATCAAGATCGAGCGGCTCGGATTGATTGCAACAGACTTTGCAATACTCCAGAGGATCCACTCTAAATTCTTCTCTTCGTTTTCGATCTCTCAACCCTTGAAATAGATTACTGCAACAAGATTTGATCGTATCACTACAACTGTTTTTTTTTGGTTGAGCTTTTGAGGAATTTAAGAAACATCTTTAAAATATGGGTAACAATAAAATTTGGGCATGTCTATATTTAAATGAAACTAATTGATAATATCGTTAAGAAGTAGACAGATTACTAACATTCGCATTCTTCTATCTAGGAAGGGGTCTACATGTTCAAACATATCAACTATTTTCTAGGAAGAAAGATTCATTTTTTCATCATGTGCGTTTTCTTAGAAATTTATTGTCTCATGAATCACGATGGCCAGGTGTGCTTTACTTAATTTTCTAGGATTATATTCTCTCTCTCTTGTTAGGTCCTACCTCCCTCCTGGCATTTGTATTGTAAGACCAATTTATAAATACTATAATAAAAATATGATATTTAAAATATTTTTATCATCTTTGTTCTTAACTTTTGTAATTTATGTTCACCCTTTTTGTAATAATAGTTGTGCCCTTGACTTCTTACAAAATTCACGATTATACCCTTTTGTAACATCAATTATACCCTACTTTATCTTATCCAAAGGGTAGAACTGTAAATTTGTAAGAAATCAGTGGCACGATGAATATTACAAAAAATGAGCATAACTAATACTGCAGAAGCTAAGAGGGGCCCAAGTGATAAAAATCATTTAAAATACGTCTAGATCACTAGTATTAAAAAAATATGTCAAAGCATGAAGCATATGTTATATAAACTAGAATTGCACATATGATATTACACAGGCAACTTATATAGATTATCATATAAAAGTTATTTGCAATGTACATCCCAACTTAGGAGGTTTTTTATATAGATACCATGTTAATAGATTCCAAATTACGTGTAACTTACAAAAACAAAATCTAGACATATAAAAATGATAGGGATTTTATCACTTGTGCCCCTCCGAGATATCGCAATTTCATTTATGCCCCTATCTTTTTGGTAATATCAGTTGTGCCCCTCAAAACTTGCTAATTTATCACTTGTGCCCCTCGGGTTAGTGACCGTCCATCCACAGTGCAAACTTACTTAAAAAAAAGGTTAGGAGGTCATTTTAACCTTCTTCCTCATCCTCTTCTTCTTCCTCCTCTTGCCCATCCTCTTCCTCCTCCTCCTCCACCTCCCTCTCCGCCCCCGCCCCTGCCACGTGCCGCCCAGCTCCGCCCCGAGCTCCCCTCCCCTCCCCGGCGCCGCCCCTCCGCCCCAGCCTCGAGGCAGCCCTGACCTCCCCCCTACCCCTGCCCCCTGCGCCCCTCCGCCCCAGCCTCCAGGCCGCCCCGACCGCCCCTCCGCCCCCTGTGCCCTCGCCCCTCCGCCCTCGCCTCCCTCCGCCCAGACCTCCCCCGCCCCCCTACCATCGCCTCCCTCCACCTTCGCCTCCCTCCGCCCAGACCTCCCTCCACCCTCGCCTCCCTCCGCCCAGACCTCCCCCCGCCCCCTGCCCTCACCTCCCTCCGCCCAGACCGCCCCTCCGCCCCCTGTGCCCTCGCCTCCCTCCGCCCAGACCTCCCCCCGCCCCCTGCCCTCGCCTCCCTCCGCCCGAAGCTCCCTTCGCCCAGACCGCCCCTCCGCCCCCTGCCCTGACCTCCCCCCGCACCTCCTCACCTCGCCGGTGCCGCCCCCTACTCCGCCTCCCCCTGGGCTGCACCCCCTCCCCCACACGCGCGCCCCCTCTGCTCCCCCTCCCCCCTGCCCCGCACCGCCACCTCCCCTGCTCTGCACCGCGCAACCGTGCAACCGCGCGACCATCGTCAACCCCCTGACCTCCCGCAGCCACGCACTTCCCCCAGCCCCTGCCGCCAGCCCGTACCTCCTCCACAACCCCGCACCTCCTCCCCAACCCTCCTTCTCATTTGATTTTATTTTGACCATAATACCCCTCTTAACCACACCAAGGTTTGAAAAAACCATGGTTAAGTCAATTCATTGACGGTCAACCTGACGGAAGGGCACAACTGATGACGGAGAAAGTTTTGAGGGGCACAACTGATATTACCAAAAAGATAGGGGCATAACTGAAATTGCGATATCTCGGAGGGGCACAAGTGATAAAATCCCTTATTTCCCAAAATGATAAACATAATAAAAATATATAAACCTCGATTTTTTTATATACATAGATATCATGAAATTCTACAATATGCACAAAAATAACTAAAAATATTAGAACTAGACCTTAAAAATTCAAAAAAAATATTGAAAATATCATAATAGTATAAAAATAAAGAAAATAAAAAATACATGCCTTAGCTGTATTTTTAGATAATTGTATATACTATCGAAAGAAATTATATTACAGATCATCTATTACTAATTTGTATCTTATACAAACCTTAGTTTTAATATAAATTTGTTTGCAATAAAAATATTACTAAAAATCAAATAAATAATATAGAAAGGGTTCTTATCAACTGTGCTCCTCTGAGATATTGCAATATCAGTTATACCCTCTATCTTCTTTGGAATATCATTTCAGCCATAACTTCTTCTACAATGATCATGTGTGCCCCTTGGGTTAGTTGTTGTCCATACTCATCCCAAATTGACATTAACGTTGGGGACACAATGTGAACTAGATAAATAAATGATGGTAGAAATGTCCTCCTTTTCTTCTTCTTCCTTTGACTCTTCCTCCCTCCATCTCCCTCTCTAGCCCTTCCTCCTCCTCTAACCACCACTTCCTCCGCCCCTCCCCCTCCAGCCCCTCTACCTCCCCCTCTAGCACCTCCTCCCCCTCTGCTCATCCTCTTCTTCCCTCTCCAGAACCCCCTTCCCCTCTGCCAGTCCTCTTCCTCCCCCTGCAGCACCTCCTCCATATCCTCCCACCTTCTTCCTCCCCCTCTAGCACCCCCTCCCCCTCCGCTTGCTGATGGTCCCGAAGTTGGCTATCTTAAATTATGCTTGTTGTAATATGGTCAATTACGAGCTGATCAGAGCTGAGCGAAAATCTCCGCAAGGAGTGGCTTGGCTAGTATCTCCTGGATAAGTTCAGGGTCGAACACAGGGACACTATCGAATCTTATCTAATTGGGTATTAAAATATATAATGAGCTACTCTAAGTATTTATGAGAGCATGCATGGTTTTTATGGAATTTTCAATGCAAATATTCAAGATGCTACAAAATGGGACTAAATGCAAAATAATGCACAAGTCACACATACAAACATGCAAATGCAAATAATGCCCCTAAATCAATAATTTGGCAATGAGAATTTTCAAGCACGATCTCAAATTAATTCCTAATTGGTCTCTTACCTTCAATGCATCTCTAATTGGAATCACGTTTCAAGTCAACATCATGTAAGCACCTTTGCTCAAAATGTAATGAGGAATTATTCTTCGACAAGTTTAAGTTGGGTTCCCGATTATATCACACAAATACACTTTAAATCAGGGTTTTAATTGATGCATTAAATCGATTATCATGCATTTGTAAATTGATTAATCATGTTCAAAGTGATGAGAATTGGGTATCAAGGCTCCACGAAAAAACTTGATACTGCTTTGATGTGCCGGATCGATGCGTGGCAGGTTGATAGTTGTAAATGGCAGTAGAGCTAGATAATTTACCGAGAAGAAGAACAAGTGCACCAAGGAGATGATCCCTTTCTTGGATCAACTCTTTTCTTTACAACTAAAGAATAAGGTACAAGGATGAAAGCAACACCTTTGTGAGTTCTCGACGCCGAAGTGAAGAGCTCTCGGCTGTTGCGCAAAACACCCTACCAAGCAACCACAACACCGGAAACAATACACGAGGGAGAAGAACAAGGGAAGAAGAATACGACCCACTCTCTTCTCATGCACACCTCGCTAGCTATTTCTCGACTTGGATGATCTTCACAGAATGCACGTCGGACCATTTTATAGACCCGGAATGCATGTCCGTTTGCATAGATTATAAAGGCCAATTTATAATTGCATGTCCGTTGGCCAATAGCCCTTTGAATGCACAATTGATAATTGCATGTCCGTTGGCCAATAGCCCTTCGAATGCACAATTGATAATTGTGTATCTGTTGGCCAATAGCCCTTTGAATGCACAATTGATAATGCATG
This sequence comes from Ottelia alismoides, assembly GCA_037367405.1. Taxonomy (NCBI): domain Eukaryota; kingdom Viridiplantae; phylum Streptophyta; class Magnoliopsida; order Alismatales; family Hydrocharitaceae; genus Ottelia; species Ottelia alismoides. The sequence continues at coordinate 298,550 of JAZKJV010000203.1, read as the reverse complement.
TCCATTGGCCAATCACTAATGGCCCTACGTCATGGCCAATTGTGAATCCGTTTGCACGTCATGGCATTTGCTAATGCATGGCCGTTTGCAAATAAAAAAACGGCCCTTTGAATGCACGTCCATAACTCCATTTTCATGGCCAATTACTAATGGCCCTTGATTGCACGTCCATTTGCAATATTCAATCCATGCAAGTACATGTAAGGTTGACCACGTGATTGCTTGATTGTGCAATCTCATATTTGCACACGTGACACTCTATTGGCGCCATCAAATGCCCATCGGAAGTATCCTGATTGATACCTCCTCTTCTCCACAGCGCTCCTCGATCCTTGATGATGTGGGAGATGTCGAATATAGCTAAGTGTGGAGGAAGGCGAGGGAACCCAACAAATTCCCCCCTTCACGAGCCTTCATTCCAGCAATCTTCTTACATTCTTGAAACTTCAATTGCGGTAGCACTTTGGTGAACATATCTGCTCCATTGTCATATGTGTCCACCTGGTCCAGCTGCAAATCTTTTCTCTCCAATGCATCACGTATCCAGTGATGCCGCAACTCAATGTGCTTTGACCTAGAGTGAAACATGGGATTCTTGATAAGATAAATAGCACTCAAACTATCGCATAACAGTACATATTTATCCTGTATGAATCCCAAACCATGCAGCAACTTTTTGCACCACAAAAGTTCTTTTCCAGCCTCTGTCACGGCCATGTATTCAGCCTCTGTAGTGGACAACGCCACGCTCTTTTGTAGCTTGGATTGCCAAGCCACAGCTCCTCCTGCGAGAGTGATCAGGTACCCTGATGTTGACCTTCTACCATCAACATCACCTGCCCAATCTGAATCTGTGTATGCCTCCATGTAAGCTTTACTTCCTCCGTAACAAAGGCACTGGGTAGGCGTGCCTTTAAGATATCTAAGAATCCATTTTAAGGCATCTCAATGCTTTCTTCTAGGATTCGACATGTACCTGCTTACAACTCCTACGGCATGTGCAATATCTGACCGTGTGCATATCATGGCATACATCAATGATCCTGTAGCAGATGCATACGGTATATGGTCCATACCTTGACGTTCTTCATCAGTCTTAGGTGAGTGATCCTTAGATAACCTGAAATGGACTGCATGTGGAGAGCCAACGGGTTTGCAACCATTCATATTGTATCTCTCAAGTACCTTTTCCACGTACTTCTGTTGAGAGATCCACAACCTGTGATTCACCCTATCACGGGTTATCCTCATACCAAGGATTTGTCTTGTTGCGCCTAAGTCCTTCATGGCAAAGGACTTGCTTAGATCTTCTTTCAGCCTACTGATCTTAGTCTTATCCTTGCCAACTATAAGCATATAATCAACATATAGGAGAAGGATAAGTTTCTCATGCCCATTACCTCGCACATATACGCATGTGTCAGCAGTGTTTCTAGTAAAGCCTTGGTTTGACATGAAACTATCAAACCTCCTGTACCAATTTCTGAGCGCCTGCTTCCATCCGTATAAAGACTTCTTCAATCTGCAAACAAGATGAGTCTTCTTCTTGGATTGGAATCCCTCTGGCTGCTCCATATACAACTCTTCCTCAACATCACCATGGAGGAAAGCGGTCTTCACATCCATCTGCTCTAGTTCAAGATCTAGAGATGCAACTAGAGCCAACACCATCCTGATGGAAGTCATTTTTACCACAGGGGAAAAAATTTCATCAAAATCGATACCTTTCCTCTGTTCGAAACCTTTGACCACAAGACGTGCTTTGAACCTTTTTGAGCCATCAGCTTCGCATTTGAGTCTGAAGATCCACCTGTTCTTCAAGACTCTGGCTCCTTCGGATAGGGGCACAAGGTCGAACACTTCGTTCTTTTTGAGGGATTCCATCTCCTCCTGCATTGCTTTCAACCAGTGCTCTCTATCACTATGTCCATTTGCTTCTTCGAAAGACTCAGGCTCACCATCATCTGTGAGCAGGAGATACTGGTCGGGTGAGTATCTCTTGGATGACCTACTGACCCTTGTTGAACTTCTCAACTGAGGCTGTTGTTCTGCTTCTTCAACCGGATCTACCACCGGTTCTTCGAGGGGTGGCATCCCCCCTTCAACGCCATCTTCTACGCCATCATTTTCCTCCCTAGCGTCGTCATGGAGGGCTTCTTCAAATAGGGAGGACTGATCATCATGAGTCACGACAATATGTGGTTGTGGCTTAAGGATGTCATGAATTGTTTGGTCCTCTACAAACTTGACATCTCGACTTCTCACAATTTTCTTTTGAGTAGGATCCTACGGCCTATACCCATATTCATCCTGACTGTATCCTACGAAGATGCACACCCTCATCTTCGAGTCAAGTTTGGTGCGTTCATCACTGGGTACATGAACATATGCAATGCACCCAAAGACTTTCAGGTGATCAAATGAGACATGTTTACCTCTCCAAGCATGTTTTGGATAGTCTCCATCCAAGGGGTGAGATGGAGAGCGATTGATCACATATACGGTCATGTATAGTGCTTCTCCCCAGAAGCTCTTTGGAAGATTCGATTGAGAGAGCATGGTTCGCACTCTCTCCAACAAGCTGTGATTCATCCTCTCCGCAACTCCATTCTGTTGTGGGGTCTTTGGCACCGTCTTCTCCATGCGGATGCCATGGCTTCTGCAGTAGCCCTCGACCGGCCCTCGATATTCTCCACCGTTATCAGATCGGATGACTTTTAGTTTCCTCCCGATCTCTCTCTCCACAGCAAGGTGCCATGTTTTGAATACGTCTAGTACTTGGTCCTTCGTCTTCAAGGCAAAGGCCCACACCTTCCTCGAGTGATCGTCGATAAAGGTTACAAAGTACAAGACACCTCCAAGCGTCTTTACACCCATGGAGCACACGTCTGTGTGCACAAGATCAAGTGGGTGTCTTCTCCTTGACGTTCTCATCTGAAATGATGTACGTCTTTGTTTTCCAGCCATACAATGGCTGCAAACCTCCGAGAGGACTCTGGTGGATGGAATGACATTTTTCTTGGAGAGAATTTGCATACCTTTCTCGCTCATGTGTCCCAGCCTCTGATGCCAAAGAGTTATCTCGTCTCCTTTGGCTGCATAGATGTTCCCACATGACCGACCATGAGTCACGTACAATGATGCTTCCTTCTTTCCTCGGGCAACTATCAGAGAGCCCTTGGAGAGTCTCCATTCACCTCCGCTGAATTTGCTGGTATGCCCTTCATCATCAAGTGTGCTAGTGGACAACAAGTTCATGCGCACTTCAGGGACGTGTCTCACATCCTTCAGGTTGAGTTTGGTGTTGTTTGGCATCTCTAGAACCACTGTTCCACGACCAGCAATAGGGCAACTTTGATCATTGCCCATCCTCACCACGTCAAAGTCACCAGGCGTGTACGAAGAGAAGAGCTCCTTCCTAGGTGTGATGTGGAAGGAAGCACCAGAATCCACCACCCATGTGGATTCTTGAAGAGAGATATTGGCTGATCCAACATCCCACATGATAACGGCTTCTTCTTGGCTGGCCATGGCTGAAGAGCTAGCCTCACCGATTTCCCGTGCATCTTCTCTTCTAGGTTCTTTGCAGAACCTCTTGATGTGCCCTTTCTTCCCGCAGTTGAAGCATGTGATATCTTTGCGGGTCTTGACTTCGAGCGTCCTCGAGACTTGGTCCTCCTTTGAGAACCATCACCACGACTCTTGTTGCGACCCTTTCGTTCATTCACCAAGGCTTGTGAATGATCCTCGTCGTGTTCCTTCCTCCTCAGCTCCTCGTTCATCATGCTATCCTTCACGGTGTTGAGGGAGAGCGTTCTACTTGACGTGGAATTGCTTAGGGAAACCACCAGCGTTTCCCATGAATCAGGCAGCTAGCTTAAGAGGAGAAGTGCATGCATCTCATCATCGATGTCCATCTTCAGACTGGAGAGTTGGTTTACACAATCTTGAAACCGACTCAGATGCTCGCTGACGGAGGAGCCCTGTTGGTACTTCAGATTCACCAATTTACGGATGAGAAATGCCTTGTTCTGGGCCGTCCTTGGTTCGTACAAGGCTGTAAGCTTCATCCACAAGTTGCTTGTATTTGTCTCCGTCGAGACATGGTGGAAGACGGAGTCCTCCACCCACTGACGAATAAACGCTACGGCCTTGCGATTAAGCTTGACCCATTCTTCATCCGTTTTGCCCTCTGGCTTCTTCTCATCTCCTTCGATGGGGTCGTACAGATCTCTTACAAATAAGAGATCTTCCATCCTTGGCTTCCAAATGGAGCAGTTGGTGGATTTCAACTTCACCATGGTCGTTGTCATCAATTGATTGCTTGAGATTGAATCCATCTTCTCCTAATATCAACCACCACGCCGTAGTCGGACCTGGCTCTGATACCAGATTGATGAGAATTGGGTATCAAGGCTCCACGAAAAAACTTGATACTGCTTTGATGTGTTGGATCGATGCGTGGCAGGTTGATAGTTGTGAATGGCAGTAGAGCTAGATAATTTACTGAGAAGAAGAACAGGTGCACCAAGGAGATGATCCCTTTCTTGGATCAACTCTTTTCTTTACAACTAAAGAGCAGGGTACAAGGATGAAAGCAACACCTTTGTGAGTTCTCGACGACGAAGTGAAGAGCTCTTGGCTGTTGCGCAAAACACCCTACCAACACCGGAAACAATACACGAGGGAGAAGAACAAGGGAAGAAGAATACAACCCACCCTCTTCTCACGCACACCTCGCTAGCTATTTCTCGACTTGAATGATCTTCACAGAATGCACGTCGGACCATTTTATAGACCTGGAATGCATGTCTGTTTGCATAGATTATAAAGGCCAATTTATAATTACATGTTCGTTGGCCAATAGCCCTTTGAATGCACAATTGATAATTGCATGTCCGTTGGCCAATAGCCCTTCGAATGCACAATTGATAATTGCATATCCGTTGGCCAATAGCCCTTTGAATGCACAATTGATAATGCATGTCCATTGCCCAATCACTAATGGCCCTACGTCATGGCCAATTGTGAATCCGTTTGCACATCATGGCATTTGCTAATGCATGGCCGTTTGCAAACAAAAAAACGGCCCTTTGAATGCATGTCCATAACTCCATTTTCATGGCCAATTACTAATGGCCCTTGATTTCACGTCCATTTGCAATATTCAATCCATGCAAGTATATGTAAAGTTGACCACGTGATTGCTTGATTGTGCAATCTCAGATTTGCACACATGACACTCTATTGGCGCCATCAAATGCCCATCAGAAGTATCCTGATTGATACATCCTCTTCTCCACCGCGCTCCTCGATCCTTGACGCTGTGGGAGATGTCGAATATAGCTAAGTGCGGAGGAAGGTGAGGGAACCCAACACAAAGGCCGATCTTAGTCCCTGAATTTTAAATCAATTAATACAAGTCATATCATGGATATAATTATATCACATAAAAGAGCGTGACATGACATTGAAAACAAGATAAATTCCATTCAATTTAGAATTAATGTGTAAAAGATATCAAAGCATTAATACAGGGGCATATTTGTAAAAAAAACTTCATAAATGTATAACAAAAAGGTGCAAAATGGGATTGAAAATGCAATATATACAAGCTGCTAGGGTTCACATGCAATTTAACCCCGCACGATAGTATAAATTAAATTTAAATAAGTTGATGGGCTTATCTGCAATATCTCCAAGCGGCATGCGCTCTACATGTGCTGGACGTAAATGTGATTCTTTAAAAGTTGGGCCAAGGTATTGCAAATAGCCATGTCAAGTGTGGTGGGGCGCGTGGGCCTAGGCTCGGTGTAGGACCGAGGTTCGGTTCCAGTGTCTACATCTGATGCGTCGCGTACGCTCAGCTTGCTCCAAACCTCAAGGTTGAAGCGATGCTTCGGTGGGAGGCATGGAAATGAACAACGACCGTTAGATCATATCGGGCGGATCTAATCCAATGGTGCATGTAGTGTGTGTTCTCCGCCCCCCCCCTCCTCCTTACACGACATTGATGAAGTAGAGCTCCCTCGAAGTGCTGCTGACCCCTCACCCCAACATGAAGTCTGAAGGTCAGTGAAGATTCATTGGAGCCTCGCGAAGAAGCTAGAAGGAATATATGTAGCTGAGGAAGGCTATGGGTCCCTATCGATGGAGCATCATCGGAGAAGAAAAGCTCGATCGAAGCTCCATGAAAATTCATATCATTCAACGTCTTGGTATTTCCAGCATTGATCAAAATCACAACAAACACCACAAGAATCTATGGGGATGTGAGGAGAGCGAAATGGAGGTCCAAAGTCTTAAAATCATCTTTAGAAATGTATTTAAGATTTTTAAACAAGTCTTAAGCTTTTTGGGGGCTAGATGCTTCAAATTGTATCTTTCGGAATTGTACTCTATACTTTGATTCCACTTTATAGCTTACTCTCAATACTTTTCATTGTTGAGCTTTTTATACTTGAAAAATAATCAAGCTACAAAATAAATATACTACAATTTCATTATCAAAACATAAATCACTAAAAATATTTATAAATAAAATGAACAAATCAACATAAAATCAATAAAAATCAAATAAATCTTAGTAAACAATTAAAACCCACAAAAATAAAATAGAAACCCAATTCACTAAAGTACATCAATACCCTATATAATCCATAACTGAAAGCATGCCTCCCTAACTTCGATCTTGGACTATACCAAGAAAATAAAATACAAAAATTTATTTTGATCGCATTTTGAGAACATGGAACTACAACAATCGAGTATTACATTTTAATGAAACCTCGAAAGATGTGGGTCGCAATTACATTTAAGACTGCCAAAAATTATCAACCTTCGGTATGCACTTAGATCTGATTTGTTAAAATGAATAAGAGTCGATTCGAAAGTAAACATATCAAACATGGTACTACAACAAAACATTTTGTAACAACTAAGTTATATCGGAGGAATTGTGTAGCAACCAAAAACCTCTCTTCTATTGAAAATTTCATCTTCCAAACTGTTACACTAAAATTGTTGTCACATATCATAGTAAAATATCTATCTCTACAAGTTTGTAGCAACATATTATCAGTTTCAAGAGGAGCGATCTTGTGAGAAGGGGCTTTTGTGAGATGGTGAGATGGGTACCTCTTAACCACTCATTTTACCATCAATAACTACACGAAACATTAGGGGACTTTGATCACCAAATATCACCATGGTGTTATTCCAAATTCAACTTAAATTACGGCCTATATCGCATGCATCAAGACTAACAAATTTCAACGGTCTTATAATCGTTGAAATCGAGCAATCAAGATGAACAAGTTATGCATGTTTTCTTTTACATAAAATTTGAAACACCCATTCCACTTATTACTTTATCTAAATCCCCAAATGTTTTGTGTTGTTATTGATGGTAAAATGAGTGATTGAGAGTACCCATCTTACCATCTTACAAAAACTCCATCTCACAAGATCGCTCCTCTCGTTTGTAATATGGCTATGGTTACTGATGAATCCATGATTCATTAACATTCTGTCTGCATTTTATCTTAAAACCATTAACAAATACATGTAAATATCCATTAATTCTCATCTTTTAATAAAACCATATTCATGAATAAAAATGCACTTTTATGCATCAAAAACATGTAAATAAATAAAAGCATAAAAATAAAAGAAAAGAAAAGAAGGTAGATTGTATATATGTACACTATGACTTATAACATATAAATATATTTGCAAGATATATTTATATACCCTAATCCCCGAGACCAATTCAGCATGAATTGATCGATAAACAAACAAGGAGGGGGAGATAAGGAAAGAAAACCATAAAAATAATTAACTATCCACTTCCCGCATTCTTCATTATTTATCAAATAATTATCAGATATTCATTGATTTTTGATTAATTCATATGTATATATTTTTCACCAAACTCTTTTCCTAATTATTTTTAAAAATGTATAGAAAAATATAAAAATAAGTTAAAAATAATATCTTGTACATATACTAAGAAATCCAACTTTTAAATTGTCAAATCTCAATTTTCAAAGACTCCAATTTCACTTTACTCACTTTTAAAACTCATAAAATAAAATTCTCTAATTAATAGAGGTGATTTCACTAAAATCGGAGTCCATTTGCAAAAAGTCAATTTTGGGACTTAATGACAACTGGGTTTCTAGGCTATTTATTTTATCTGGAATACATTGTTTATAATTTTAATTATTTTCTTGATCTTTTATTTTAACTATGATTTATTTCAAAATTTTCTAACATTATTTAATATTTTAAATAAATCAAAAACCCTAATTTATAGATGAATTTGAACTATGAACTATTTCACTATATTTATTAATAAACTTACTAATAATTAAGAAAATATAACAACAATGTGTTATTTCTTAATTTGTTAAATTAAAAATCAAATACCTATTTAATATATATACTATATACTTATTTATTAATATAATATTTATATTTCGTTAAATATTAATTGTTTATCAAAATAAATTATTCTATAATTTAGATAATTAAATTATTAACATTTTCTATTTTTTATACTTAATTAAAATAATTCTATTTAATATTTATTACTTAATTTGTACTCTATTTATCCATCTGGCCAACTAGGTGCTAACACGTGTCAGCACCTGGTGCTTCTTCAAGAACAAGTCCATTGCGACTCTGTTCCAACTACTATTTTCACATAATTCTACCCACTTCACCGTCCACCCTTAATCTAATATAAACCCTCCATCGTCTAGTTCTAACATCCTAGATACACACCAACCATCCTAAACTCTCGAGTCATCTATAAATCCACTCAAAGTTGGCGCGAGCCAACTGACTTCTCCAACTCCTCCTGTTACTATAACCACCAGGCTGGTAGATCGGGAGACGTTCCAAGGTCGCATCTGGCCCTTCATCGCCACCGAGCGCAGTGTAGAGCTCCAGGAACCACCACCCATCGAGCGACAACCAGTGGGGTCTTTAATCCTTCATTCCCAGGTATCCTCCATATTTCACCCATTTAATTTCATCGTGTTTCATGCCTGATTAGGGACGTTAATCACTTGAATTAGTCACCTTTTTTAATAAAGCAAGGGTGAAATCCCGAGATGGGATTCACCGCCTTACGGAAATTTTATTAGAAAAATATAGGTAGAGTACATCATATAGATGCCCAAAAACGACGAGTTACAGTGGGCGGGAACGTTCTCTAGATAAAACTTTGATTTTTGAAAATGAGATCATTCCTTTCCCCTCAAATAGCCCAAAGAACCGCAAAAGGCAATGCGCAGTCATCGGAAGAGTTGCCCCCCACTGACCTTACCGACCTCCAGAAGTCAATGACTCCCCTTCTCGAGATCCATGATGGCCCTACCTCCTTACACACCTGCTCAGACATCGGACATTTGAAGAATAAATGATCTGCATCTTCCATCTGCTCTCCGCATCTGTCACACTGAGTGTCTGGAATACCAAATATTCTTCCCCTTCCTTGCTTTGTCGCACAACCTTCCCTTTCTCAAGCACCATAGGAAGATCTTGACCCTGCACGGGATCTTGCTAGCCCAAATAATCTTCATATCCTTGCAAAGATCTGCATCCAGGGACGTCGTGGTACCCTTAAACTCCATGTACGCCTTCTTTGTCGAGAATCTGCCTCCAGCCCACTCAAAATGGTCATTGCCCTGTGTGATGCAATCCGTAGATGGGAGCTCCAACTGCATCTTGACTAATTCGTCTCAACGCCGATTAGAGAGGACCGATATGAATTGTGGGTCCCAAGACCCCGATATCCCAAAATGTCCCAAGGTACAATCCTTCGATGCTGCCAATGCAAACAACCTTGGGAACCTACTGCTTAGCGCCCCATCCCCTGTCCAATCATCCCTCTAGAACTTAAAACCATACCCATCACCGACCTTCGGGCACATTCTCAAAGCTAAGAGAGGTAGAACTTCTCGTACCCCGCTCCTTAGTGGGGATTCAAACCACATTCTTCCTGCCTCCAGCGAGCCCTGTACCCGTAGAGATCACACAATAGCCTGGCCGCCAACCTATCTGTCTCGCCCCAAATCTGAATGATCCACTTTGCCAACAAAGCTTTGTTCATGCACGCCACATCCCGAATACCTAAGCCTCCTTTGCTTCGTGGTCGTGTCAGTTCTTCCCAACCAACTAAATGCATCCCTGATCTTTGTTGCTTGCCATCGGACCACAAAAAATCTCTTCATCATGGCTTCGATCTTCTTGTGTACTCGCACCGGCATCAATCTTGTTGAAAAAAAGAAGACAGGGATAGCCGAAGCACATGCTTCAGGAGAATCAGCTTTCCCCCCTTAGACAGCGTAGTTGCTTTCCACCCAATCGGTCTCTACTCCATTCTCTGAAGAACAATGTCCCATTCCGATTTTTTGAGCCTGCCAGCCACCAGGGGAAGGCCCAAATAAGAGATCGGTAACTCCCCTCGAGGACGCTCCAATAGCTCTGCCATTCTGTTACCTGATAAACACAGAAATTGAGAGTGGTCGTACGGTTTCACAAGGCGAAACCGCAGTCGAAGCGTTGACCGCTCAAAATCTGAATTTAGTCAACAATGAACCCACAATCAAATATCAAACAATGACAAACAAATGTGAAGTCAAATTATATTTTTAACTCTACATAAAAGATGTATAGGTGCAAGTATGTAGAGAGTTCGAACACAGGGAGCAAGGCAAGATAGATCAAGCAAGTGTGTGTGTATGAATGTGATGTATTGTCTACACTATGCAATGCAAATATTTTTGTGGGTTTTTAATTTTAAATTTTTTATTTAATTTTTAATTTTGTATTTTTGTTTTTAATTTTCTGATTTATATTTCCTTTTTATATTTTATAATTTTTTTGTTTTTAAAAATAGAATATATATATAATATAAGAAAAGGGGTGATAAAATATTTATAAAAATAAGGTAAAATACTCAAAAATTAGGAATAAAATGTTTTTGATCTTTTTATATTTTATACTGTTTTTGTTATTTTTGGGGATTTTTCAAAATATTTTTGGTATTTTAAAAGGTAAAATAAAGAAAACAGTGAATTAAGATTCTGGCCGAAATAAAAATGGGAATGAAAACCAAACAGTATCAAAATTTTCCCAAATTAATTTTAAAAATAAAGATAACAAAATAGGGAACCTAAAGAACTTGAGTTTCTATTTTTTGCTTTTTCTACGATTTTATAGATTTTTTTGACGTTTTAGGTATTTTCTAATTTTTAAGGTTTTGGTTTTGAATTTTTTTGGTGATTTTTGGATTGACACTAGAATACAATAAAATAGACCTTAGGTAATTTTTTGGGGATTTTTCAAGGTGTTTTAATTTTTTTTTGGTATTTTCTAATGCAAACAGTAGCTAAAATGCATGTTTTTGATTTTTAATAAATGTTAAAATGCAATAAAAATTTAATGCAAAAATATGGCGTAAATATGCAATGCAACAGGAGCTTAAAATGATTTTTGTGGAATTTTTGATGTTTTAGTGATGCGTGAAATAAATAAGACAAGAACACAAAAATAACTAAGCCTGGCAAGGGTATATATGCAAATATAAAAACATCCAGGGGCACAGTTGCAATTTTCATACAAAATTTATAACTGAATATTGCATTTAATGGATCAAATATAAAACACAAGACCCGCAAGGGTACGCCTGCAAATAACCCACTAGGGCACGTGACTAGCACGCGCCTAGGAAGGACCTAGGTGTAATTTCCAAAAAATCCGAGGGCCTGGATGCAAAATAACCAAAAGTTTTACACGTGATCCACAAGTTCTTGTACTAAATCAAAATAAGTAAACCCTGGAGGGGGTCCTCACAAAATGCCCTCCATCTCACGTGTACATGTCACGTGAGGTGACGTGGCTAGGACCAACATGCAAATAGGAAAAGTTCGGGGGTCTTTTTACAAATATTACAAAATATTTTAAACGGTAAATGAAAGATTTAGGACTAAATAAAAATACAAAATGGCGCGGGGTAAAGAATGCAAAATACCCCTAAGCACGTGATCCAACGGCCGTGGTTGATTCACTTGACACGTGGCGACGATCTGACGACCGATGGCGCTTCGCTTCGACATCTGAGATTAGATCTCAGATCGAGATCTAACGGTGGAGGGGTGCTGAAGATCGGACGGTCGAAGTGCAATTTGGGGCACCTTCAAGATCCAATGGCTGTGGAGGGGTCTCGATGAACTGGGATGAACTCGCGGGGAGGCGAGTTTCCCAGGCGTCAATCTCCCTCCTCCGCCGCTCCTATGTGCTCCAAAATGACGTCCGGTGCTACTGCGGTAGTCCTCGACGTGCTGGTGGCTCCAGAAATCTCCGGCGGTGGCCGGAGGGCTCGCGCGAGGTCGCCGGAGCAAAGTAGCTCCAGGAACCTCTCCGCCTCCTCCAAAACAAGCTCCAGATGCGAGATAAGGCCCAAGACCTGCAAGAGAAGAGTGAAAGGACCCAGGGCAAAATGCCTGGGCCCTGCGGAGTGGATGCGGTGGCATGAAGCGGCGCGAGGGTGGTCAGCCGGAGGAGCGCTCCGGCAAGGGGGTCTAATTGGTTGATTTGATCAATGGAAGCGAAAATTTCTTTAGGGCTTTTAAACCTACGAGTAAGGCGAGTAAAATGTGAACGAAATAAAGTGGAATGGGGGCTGCCTTGATGGCCGAAGCCAAAGGGAAGGAGTACCTCGACCGCCAGAGTTGGGGGAGGTGGTGGAAGCGCCTCAGGCGTCGCTCGACCCTCTTGGAGACCTCAACACGAAGTTGTCACCTTCCTGGAGGTTCAAGGATCGAAAGGGGAGCTAATCCTATGGGGGAGACGTTCAAATTTGAAATTGAAGCCGGGTGTCCATTATAAGGTGTTTGACCTGACAACTATGGTGCTCCAAAGATCGAGGTCTATCGGGCGACACGATGATTCAACCCTCGAGATAAACACTAGGCGTGATACACCAAAGATCGAGGGTCAAAAGTCGTGAAGGGGTCGATCTCAAAATATGCAAGATGAAACCTGTAAAAATCGACAAAATGACCAAAAACCAATGTTCTGACATGCTACAGGGGTGGAGGGCGGATAGTTGACCGAGGTCAACGAAGACTGCCCCCTAGTTGGTCCACGTGGACCAACCAGGAAAAACCCTTGAGAATTATTTTGTAAATTCATTTAAAAATAAAAATGAGAGAATTAAATTTTGATTATTAAATGAAAAATATTTATTATTTTATAAGGTATTTTATGGTGATTTTAATTATTTTTATGAGGTATATTTTTACAAGTTTACTTTTATTTTCTTTATAGGTATATTACCTATATATTTTATTAATATATTTTTATTTTGTGTATTTAATTTATTTATTTATGTTTATTATTTTATAAAATTATAAAATACTTTTATACACTAAAATATATTTTTATTTTATTTTTCTGAATTGTTTTGTCTATTTAATAAAATAAAAGTATAGTTTATGTAAGTACATTCATAGGTATAAATACCTATGTATTTTATATACATGTATTTTATTTTGAGTTTTTTTAGGTTTTTATTCTGATTTTAATATATATATATTATAAGTATTATTTATAAAATTCTAAAAATATAAAATTATAAAAATAATGAATAAATAATAAAATGAATATTTTAATCAGTACAATTATACAAGTAGGGGTCCAAAACTCAACTTTCAAACCGTAACTCCACCAAATGCAAAACCACCGCCATTAAATAGCTTATTTTTAACTATATACAATAAAAGGTGAGTTTGCTGCATTTGAAGTTTTCATTTGTGAGATACAGGTCTGGGAAGTTGGGATTCTGGAGTTTTATTCAGACCATAACCTTTTATTTGTACATTATTTTTGAGTGAAATCAATTTTGTATTTTTCTTTATTTAATTATTAACAACTTTCATGTACAAAGTTTCTTTATTTGAGGTATAAAAAGTGGAACCAAAAATAGGTCCCAAAATGAATAAGGAATGCATTAAAAAGAATAGGTATTTTGACTGTATTTTGACCCTTATCTCCCCCTACTTTATTCCTTGTCGACCTATTCATCAAGATGCCTAGGTCTCGGGTTTTTGGGTCATAAAAATTTACAATATTTTATTCTTTTTCTTTTCTTTTATTTATTCTATAATTTTGGCTTTAATTACAATATTTTATACACTATTTACATGCACATGCATGAATGCTAAGATGATGGATTTAATGCTATTTACGCGCATTTATTAGGATTTCTGAGGCCAAAATGATAGAATAAAGATGATGAAATGTGGATACATCATCCCCCTATACTTTACCTTTGCTAGTCCCTAGCAAACACTTATGCAATAAGTGCAAAAAGAAAAATTAAGAAAAGAAAAAGAAGAAATTTGGATTTAGTTTAATTATCAAACTTGTCTTCACAAAATCAAAGTTTGGAGCTTAAGTAGGACCTTTGGAATTTTAGTGCGAGTGGAACCTTAATGAGAACCAAATTTGAAGTCCAACAGTCCCTGAGAATCCCAAAACTCTGCCCAAGTCTCCTTAATAGCCAGGTCAGAAATACTCCAACTCATACGCAAACCCTACGACTATGAATCTGACTCGTACAGTGTAAGTGATGGTGGCTCTCCCCAACTAGAATGACAAAGAGACTGACTTCTCCAGTATGACAACCCAATAATTCCCCAATCCAATAACTCCATCCTCGAGGAGCGGGGTATTCCCTTCTAAGTTCAAGTGGCAACCATCTCAAGAGGAGGGGTCAAGAGAAGAATGGACGGTAGTCAGTGTAGCCACCTATCCTGGGATGCAAGACCAGTGTAGTCAAGTCATCCGGCTGCAGGCTCACATATTTGACTTTGGAACTCAAGCTTGCTTATTGACTTTACACATTTGTACATACTTTGCAGGCATTTTATTTTTGTACAGGCCTGACCATTTTTTTGAATACTGTTCACAGCAGCATTTACATAAGGAGATTTTCCTCTTGAGCCAGTAGACTATCCCTCTTTTGAAGCTTTATCGCAACCCACAGTCTCCTGTCTTTAGACTTCCTTATCACTGGACGGGTTGGGGTGCACTTTCCTCCCTAGAGGAGGACAAGTGTTTCCATTTGTGTGTGTCTCATACTGGCAAATCCAATCCTCTCACCACTCCAACTGAGTTGAGCCATGTGAAAGGTGCAGGTGTCCAAGTTAGGTCATTATCAACAAGAGTTGTGCGTGTGTTCTGAAATACTCTACTTAGGCAGTCAAGAATCCATTGAACCAAGTCTCGTGATCCTCAAAGAATTAAGTCAACTAGACCTGAAGTACCTCAAACCCAGTTCCTATAAGGTTCCTGTTATTAGGTAGATTTTAAGGTCCAATCAAGCTCCAATCTTCGGATTTTACTTAGACTTGTTCAACTATCAAAACTCAATCCGAAAAATGCTCATGCTATGCAATGCGATGCAAGAAATATTTTTGTGTTGCAATTTTCAAAGATTTTGAACTTTTTATGGATTTTTGAAAAGATGATGATGATGTATATGCATTTTTTGTATTTTTCAAAAGATTTTTTACATATTTTTGTTGTTGTTGTTTTTTCTTATTTTAATTTTGCAAATGGTTTTGGGATTTTTTGAAAAGAAAAGATTTTTGGCTGAAAACTAGGTTAAAAATATTTACACGGGAGTGATTCTTATATATACAAGAAGTGGATTTTAAGAATTTATAAGGGTAAGTGATCAATTTTATAAGTATATATAGTGGATTTTAGGTGGGATGTATGTATTCCTCAAACTTATTTGACACAGGTTTTTCAAACAATTTTGAAAACTATAGTCCAAAATAATTTTTACAAACATTTTACAAACATGTACACATATTTGAAAATCATTTTGCAAAGGTTTTCAAACAGTATAGATAGATTTTTCAAAATATTTCTGCAACCATTTTTCAAACCATTTGCAAATCATTTTTCAAACATTTTATTTCACATAAAGAAAATAAATTTTACAAACCACAGATTTTTACAAAGGTTGAAAACGTGTAACAAAATGTTTTCCAAATAGTTTTCAAAAGATTTTTCACAAAGATTTTCAAACTATTTTTCAAACATTTTGCAAAAAACATTTTCACCTGATTTATTAATCAGTAAATACAAAAGAAGGAATGATAACCTCTTTTTATTACAAATTTTAAAGAATTATTAGCCATATTATTAAGAAAATACGAAAGTACGAGTTATGGCTAAAGTATATACGTAGTATATACGACCCCTCCATACTTAGCTTGAGCTATGTCCTCATAGATCAGAGAGAAAAGAGAAGACATAACTCGTACTGAGTATAGGCAAGTCTAAATAATAAATGAATGAACCAATGAGAAGTTGACCGTCCCCCCTATACTTAGGATCAAATAATCCTAAGTATAGCAGACTGTACACAACGCAGGGAGGGTCAAGGGTGGGAATGAACAGATCGTACTCAGATTGTCTCCCCCTATACTTAGGGTAAGATATCCCTAAGTATAGACAAGAAGAGGAGACAATGGAGAGGATCGCAATAAATGGAAGAATTCGGGGTGCACACCCCCCTATACTTAGGACAAAGTACGTCCTAAGTGTAGAAACTGACAACAAGGGGCGGTACCTTTTTGATAGATAAAGAAAATAGAAAAGGAAAAGAAGAAAAGAAGAAAAGATATCAACAGATGAGAGAATGATATAGACAGATGAATCTATACAGCGGAAGATGGAGTTGATCACCATGTATGAGATGCAAGTGATACGAGTCAAAGAACACATCTCATACCAGAAGAATGGGGGCAACAACAATGGTCGGCGGATCATGATCTAGATATAGTTTCAGGCGCTGACCGTTGACGCGGAAGGTAGAGGAAGATGACAGTTCGGATATGTTAATACTGCCAATATCATGTACCTTCCTGACCACATAAGGACCTTTCCACTTGCTCTGTAATTTCCCTGGGAATAATTTCAGCTTGGAATCAAACAACCATACTCTCTGATCTGGCTCAAACTGTTTATGGTTGATATAAGAATCGTGCCATGTCTTCACTTTTTCCTTGTATTGTAGGCTGCTAGAAAAGGTTGTATCTCTCAATTCTTCCAGGGTTGCCAACTCTTCTCTCCTCTATTCTCCTATACTCTCAGGATGCAATAATAACTCAGTGACTGCCCAAAGTGATTTGTGCTTTATTTCTACAGGAAGATGGCACGGCTTGCCATAGACGAGACGAAAGGGAGATGTCCCTAATGGATTCTTGAAAGAAGTCCGATAGGCCCACAAGACCGAGTCCAAAACCGTGACCAATCCTTTCGGTCTGGGCGAACAACCTTCTGTAAGATAGTTTTTATCTCCCGGTTCGATACTTCAGCAAGACCATTAGTCTGAGGGTGATACAGTGTGGTAACCCGATGGTCAATGCCGAACTCGTCTGCAAGGGCCCTAACCTTGTCATTGATGAAATGAGACCCCCCGTCTGAAATCAAGACTCTAGGTACTCCGAACCGTGAAATGATATTTTTCCTCAAAAATTTACACACGGTTTTAGCATCTGCGGCTCGGGCGGGGATGGCCTCAACCCATCGGCTGACATAATCTATAGCAAGAAAAATGTGCTCAAATCCCTGACTCTTAGGAAATGGGCCCATGAAATCAATCTCCCATGCATCAAAAACCTCACAAAAGTGAATGGGTTGCATGAGCATCATGTTTCTCTGTCTGCAGGTTCCGATTTTCTGACAGTCAGTACATCTCTTCACGAACTCATCTGAATCCTTGAAGAGAGTAGGCCACCATAGGCCGGATTGAAGCACCTTCTGTGCTGTCCTTTTCCCAGAATGATGTCCTCCTGCCTCAAGCTTGTGGCAGTATGTGAGGACGCTATGCTGCTCTTCTTGAGGAATGCACCTCCTCCAGATGTTATCCCCTCCTTCGTGATAAAGGACGAGATCCTCCCAATGGTAAAGCTTGGCCTTCGCCAGGGAAGGTCTCGAGCTTCTGCCTGGGACAACCTTGTGGAACTGTCTTGGCAACAAGATAGTTCACAATATCGGCGTACCATGGGAGCAAGGTGATAGCCAGGATCGCCTCATCTGGAAATGTCTATGTAATAGGTGCGCTGGGCTCAGATTCCTCAAGGTTCTCCAAGCAGGAAAGATGATACGCCACCACATTCTTCACTCCAGGCTTATCCTTGATCTCAATATCAAATTCCTGGAGCAGAAGGATCCATCTGGTAAGGCGTGCTTTGGCATCCTTCTTAGCCATTAAGTACCGGATGGCGGTATGATCCATATAGATAGTCACTCTAGATCCGAGAATATAAGATCTGTACTTATCCAAAATAAAGACTACGGCCAGCATCTCTTTCTCAGTCACAGTGTAATTCCGTTGAGCGGCATCCAAAGTACGGCTGGTGTAGTGAATGGCAAACGGCAATCCATCCCTCCTCTATCCAAGCACAGCCCCAACGGCAAAATCGGAAGCATCCGTCATGATCTCGAATGGGAGAGACCAATCAGGAGGCTGAAGGACAGGAGTCGAGACAACCATATTCTTGAGAGTCTCAAACGACGCAAGACACTTATCATCTACAATGAACACGGTGTCTTTCATCAGCAGATCAGTAAGCAGTCGGGCAATTCGACTGAAGTCCTGAATAACCATCGGTAGAAACCGACATGCCCCAGAAAAGACCGCAATTGACGTAAATTGGACGGTGGGTTGAGTTTTCTAATGATGTCCACCTTGGCCAGATCGACCTCCATGCCCCTGTTGGAGATGATATGACCAAGGACCGTCCCTTGAGTCACCATAAAGTGACTTTTCTCCCAAGACAAGACAAGATTGACCTCAATGCAACGCTGAAGCACACGGTCTAGGCAGTCAAGACAAGCATCGAACCCGTCGCCATAAACTGAGAAGTCATCCATGAAGACCTCTAAACACTCACCCACCATGTCCGAGAAAATGGACAGCATGCACCTTTGGAATGTCACCGGATCGTTACATAGACCAAAGGGCATCCGTCTGAAAGCATAAGTCCCAAACGGGCAGGTGAATGTCATTTTCTCCTGATCTTCGGGCGCAATGGCCACTTGATTATATCCGGAGTACCCGTCAAGAAAACAGTAGTGACTCTTCCCAGCTAGCCTCTCGATAATCTGATCAATGAATGGCAGCGGGAAATGATCCTTCTTGGTGGCCTGATTCAATCGTCTGTAGTCCACACAGACCCTCCAAGAAGTGGGTACTCGGGTAGCGATCTCCTTTCTAGACTCACTCACAACTGTAGTGATACCCGTCTTCTTGGGTACCACATGTAACAGACTAACCCATTTGGATTCGGAGATGGGGTAGATAAAATCGGTGCTCCACCACCTCGATATTTCTTTCATGACTACATCTTGAAGGTTCGGGTTCAGCCATCGCTAGAACTTACGCGACGGCCTAGCGTCCTCCTCAAGATAGATGTGGTGGGAGCACAGAGTCGGACTAATCCCCTGGAGATCAGCTATACTCCAACCTATCGCCTTGCGGTTTCTTTCAAGAACCTCCATCAGACGAGATTCTTGTTCTCCAGTCAAACCTGCTGAGATAATGACTGGGTGCATATCTGGCTCACCCGAAAGGAATCTATACTTCAGCGACTGCGGCAGAGGTTTCAGTTCTGGACAACTGGGAGGTGGCAGATCTGGCTTCTGATATGTCTGTGTGAAGGTGACTAAGTCTGCATGTGAGAACTCTCGCTCTGCATGAATCTCTGACGAAGGGAGCCCTGCTGAATCATTAATAAACTGAACTGGCTCGCACTCTGTCATGGCTGTTGGCTCAGAAGGAATCAGATAAGGCAAATAGTCATCAAAATCATCCCAATCAATGTCTGAATCCGAGGGATTTGAACTAGATGAACAAGATTGAAAATCATCAGCACCACTCGTCCCAACACTGTCAGCCTCAACGGTATCCTCATCCAGGGGTGTGCTCTCCAGGCTCTCGATCGCCATAAGCTTTAAGTATGGTGAATCAGTAGGCAAGGCGAGGGTCTGTGCTACGGGATCTGTCCAAATAGATTCATTATATGTCATCACGAAATCACACTCCTGGTGGATGTCTAGCTCGTCCTCTGTCATCTGCTCAATATCACTGGACTGCTCTGAGCATGCTAATTCTCTCGCTCTGATTTCCTCGATCGTCTCTATTTGTATGGTTTCGCCCTCTGCGTGAAAGCATACCTTCCCACTATCATGGTCGGACACCGCCTTGGCTGTGGCCAAGAATGGGCGTCCAAGTATGATGGGGGCATCAGTTACCGACTCAGGGAACTCCATGTCCAATACAACAAAGTCCACGAGGAATTTCAGGCCCTGAATGGTAACGACCATGTCTTTCAATAACCCCTTCAGCCTCTTAGTCGACCTATCAGCAAACTGAAGGACTGTCATGCTCCTAAGAAGAGGACCAAACTCGAATCGGTCGAGTAAGGCTGCCGGAAGAAGGTTAATCGAAGAGCCGCTATCTAATAGAGTACGATCAAACTGCTGCTCCTGATCTCGCATCTGACATAGGGAGCTCCTGCATCTGGTCTCTTGGCTGGCAGTTGGTTCTGAATGGTGCAGCAAGTGTCATGGGTGAGCATATGGATCTGATCCCTGTACCTCTTCTTCCTGCGGACGGTAGTCGTCTCTTTCAAGTTATTTTTGAAGAGGGGGATATGCTCAAATGCTTCCCGTAGAGTCAGCTAAATGTGGAATCTATCAATCATCTAGTTGCTGAAGTCTACCTGCTGATTCTTTTTTGGATTTTGTTTTTTATTCCCCTTCGCCCGATGAAGTGCTTCAGGGAAGGGGATAGTAGGGGCCTCCGTAGATGGAGGACTAGGAAGAGGTTCCTGCACCTGTGAAGGAATAGAATCCATACAATGATCATCATGCAACACATATGGATCTGAAATGGGAACAGAAACCTTTCCTTTATTCATATTTTTGGTCTTTTTCTTGTTACCACAGTCCATAGATACAAAAGGTGGTAACACCACAGAAGGAAGCTCAACAAAAGTATATGTGGTGGCCTCAGTACCACCAACGGCACCTGTCTTTGCGGCATTGACAAGTCGCTAGATACGTTGATTAATTCGTGGTCGTTGTAGCACGTGTACTTAGCGATTCGGTCAGAACCGAGAGAAGATCTCCGTGAAGAGTGTCTCGGCTTAATTTATATCCCGGGCAAGTCCGGGGTCGAACTCAGGGAGGCAAAGGAACAACTTGGGTTTTAATTCGAAAATTTAGATCTAGATTATCCAACGCGGTTTTTTTAGATTTTTTTTAATGCAAATAGGATGCCAATGCAAATGAATTAAGCACCTAAGAAAACACACAACTTAGCCAAATTAATTTTAGTGAGAAATAATCCAATTTAGCCAAATTATATTTTCCTAGAATACTAATCCAGAGATGAAAACAAAACACATTTTTTTGTATTTTTTTAGGTTTAAAATGCAATAATGAAAAATACACACTTTTTATGGGTTTTTTCGCAATTTTTCACACAAACAGTAAGCAAAAATTATGAAAAAATTACTGAAACTAAACCATGATGCAAGGAGACTACAGTAATTTTTTTAGAATTTTTTGACAAGTTATGAATTTTTTATGTATTTTTTTAGTGAAATCAGAGTGACAGCGAGTAAACAACTTCTAATAAATCCACATTATAAAATTAATCAGAGTACGAATTATCCTAAAAAGATATTTTCATGAGCAATCCAGTAGATGTGAAATTTCGCAAAAAAGATATTTGTGGATTTAACTAAAAATCGATTACTAAAATCACTCTACAATTTATTTAAGGCAAAGACAACTCCATTTTGGATGAAATTTGGACTGTAAGTTCATCACATATCAAGGCATCATATATATTTTTTCTAGAATTTTTAGAGCAACAGTGTGTGAGATATAAATTTAGGAGCACGGATTGGGTAAAATACACAGAATTTCAATTTGACAATTTTAATTAATTACCCAACTATCATAAAAACACAAGTAAATACTCAAAACATACACAATTAGTTGCTCAACACAGTGGTATTTTTCATTGAATAAAAAGATGCAAGATAGATGTCCAAATTAACAAGAGAACACAGGGGTGTTTGTGCAAATACAAAAGCTGAAATAAACAAACATTTATATACAAGGACCCATCTGTAATTACAAAAACTTAAGAAATAAAATTTGCAATTTTTACAATAAAAAAAAATAGGGAAAAAGGTCACCTTCTTCTTCCTTGGAACGATGGGGGAGAACCCAACACCTGGAGGAGGTCGGCGGCGGCGGAACGGCCGCGCGCGGCCGCTAGGAGGGCGGCGCACGCCGCGCGCTGGCGAGGTGGAGGCGAGAGTGGGCGGCTGAGCCGGCCGCCGTTGATGAGAAGGGGCGGCGGCGGTGGCCCCTGCGGCTGGATGGGGGCGGCGCGACCTGGAGCGCCGGCCGCGGCGTTGGAGGGGAGCCGGTGGGGTCGGCCGCTGAAGGGAGGGTGCGGCGGAGCCGGTGGCTGATGGTGGCGGTGGCGTGACCGGTGAAGGGAGGGGGCGGCGGCGGCAGCCGCTGCTCCTTCCTTCGTTCTTTTTTTTTTTTGTTATGTTTTTTTTTAATTCTTTTTACTTCTGTAATAAAAAGAGTTTTTTTTTAAATTTTTTAATTTTTTTAGACAGGGAATATGAACATGATGAAAAAAAAAGAAAAAGTTATGAGATGGGTGGGTGGTGGTGATGATGATAGACTAAACAAATGGGAAAATGATGTTATAATGGTGGTGATGGATGGGATAATAAAGGAACCTTTTTTTTTGTTTTACATTTTTTTATATATTTTTTTAATTTTGTTAAAACAGGAGATGATATGTACACAAAAAGGTGAGGACCAAAATGATATTATGAAGATGATAGGAACTAAACAAAGGAGCATGTGAATGGTGATATGATGTGCTAAAAAAATGCGAAAATGACAAGATGATAAAAAGAAGGGAAAATACCTACAATGGAGACGGTCGCCTATGATGTGCTCACGAGAGCACGGTCTTCGCTCGAATCGCCGGCGTGCGATGAGCTCGAGCAGCGCGCGGTTGCGGCTGCGATGTTGGCCAAAAAGCCAACGGATCACACCGGAGAGAGGGCCGTCGTCGCTCGACCGCGGTTGCGTCGCTGTCACCGATTCAACTCAGGGAACTAGGCTCTCCTCACATAAAGATGGATCAAGGGCAAATTGAGGAGGATGGAATGTATATATAGATGATGAAATGAGAAGTTATTATGTGGGTGGAGTTGAATGGGAAGTTGGATTATTAATGGAGTTGAATGGGAGGTTTAAGAAATGGTGGAGTTGAATGGGAAGTTGGTGGTGGAAGAGAGTTGAATGGTGGTTATTGTAGAGAATGTAAAATAATTAAATAAATAAAATGAAATAAAGTAGGCTACTTTAATTACAATAAAATAAAGAAGGAAAAAAAATGGTGAATTTACAAGTGAATACAAAACACCATGTACACATTTTTTACTTTTCTAATATGTAATTTTTTTTGTCTTTTTAATAAGAGATATTTACAACGGAAAAATACAATAAAATACTACAATTAAAATACAACACAAGTATGATTTTTTTGTATTTTTAGTAATTAAGAAAGATAAAATAAAAATTAAAGAAAGAATGAATATATACATGGTATACAATGTACATCTAGGTCCCAAAACCCAACTTTTGCAAATGAGCTCCGATTTTAATGAAACCACTTCGGTTGGATAGATAATTTTCTAACTTGAACTTTAAAAGTGAGTTTGGTGAATTTGGAGTTCATACGGAGCGGGAATTTAGCTTGGAAGTTGGTCTTTACGGCTTTTTCCCATTGGGATCTAGGAGCATTTATTTGAGATATAATTGGTTTTGTATTTTTGTATTTTTATATACATTTTTATGGACAGGTTAGAGAAAGAATTAGCCTAAAAGGAGTTGAAATGAAATTATTAAAAATACATGAAGTTTTGAGCTATTTACAGGTATAAAACTCCTTTATTTTTGCGGCTTTTTATGTGTAATTTATTTTGTACAATCTAATATACAATAATTAGTGTGTTTTATTTACAAGAGTCATTTTGTTAATTTATGGATTTTATGAACATTTTTCTGGGATTTTACTCTGGGATTTTGCTAAGATCAAGATATTGAGATGATGAATCGTGGATTCATCAGGCATCAGCACCGCGATCTGGCTCTGCATCCAAAATGGTGGCATCAGCACCACCGTCTGCCTCTGATATCACAACGTCCTCAGTACCGTCGTCTAGATCTCCATCATTTGTGGCATCAGCACCACCGTCTTCAACATCATCATTTGCAGCATCAGCACCGCTCCTCTGCTCATCTGGCGCTCCTGATTCTGCTTGCAGTTGTCACTCAGATGAGGCGCCGCCGGCTGGCATCCTACCTCTCCTAGTAGTCACAAAATCAGCATTATTCAAAGAAAAAGACATGTCACTCAAATAGTCACTAGGAGAGGTATCCTCTGTAAACTCTACCTGATCAAACTTTCTTTTCAGATTGTTCGGATTTGGTTCAATCTGAGCTGGTATGGCGGCTTTGCCCTTGATGATATCCCTCATCTCCTGCCGGAACTCATCCATTTCCTGCTGGAAGGATGCTCGTTGTTTAGAGAGCAAGCGGGCAAGATCATCTAAAGTTGGGTTCTCAAAAACGGGGGCCTGAGAATCGGATGGGTTTCCCTGTTGGAAATGAGGCTGCTGCTGGTACTGGGGAGGATGGGAATAAGAGTGATGAGGCTGCTGACGCTGCCTCCACTGCGGTCCCTGATAGGCGGGACGAGGACCATGCTGGTATTGTTGCTGGTGGGTATACTGGGTCTGCTGCTGCTGTGGCTGGCCGTTCTGTTGTCCCTGAGCTAGAGGCTGCTGCTGAGATGATGAGCCATTGTTGCCCCAATGGAATCCGGGGTGATCACGACAAATCCCGGGCTGTGGGTACCGGTCGTACCAAATCCCATTGACTTCCATCAATGGCTCCTGCTCGAAGGATGGTGGAGGTAGAACTGCCAGTGGCTACTCCGGCTGATAGACCACCATCTGAGTGTCCTGAGATTGTGGCTGCGATGGGTAGTTGATGATTACATTATATATGGGTATAACATGCTTAATATATGCGAAATACAATCATAATCTTTGATATACAAACTCCAAATTTACACAAATTGCATCCTACACAAGATCAAGTATCTTTTTTTGACTTGTTCATATCAAAGAAAATGAAGAACTAATGGGTATGCTTATAATATAAAAAAAACATACTACACTTCACCTTTTCATTGGGAAGAAAAAGGGAGGGGGTTTAGTGCATTTTTTCCACTCATTTATATCATACATAGAGCCACCCTCTTCATACCTTCCCCATGCACTTAAACAACCCACGTACACTCCCTTCCCCATGACACTCTCTTCCCCATGCACATGCATTAAATCTTATCTTTATTTGCATGGAAAGTCCCCATTCATAGCCGCACATTCCATGTATAAAAAAAGACCCCATGCACTCACGCATAGAGGCCTCTCTCTCTCCCATTCTCTCTCTCGATCCCCCCTCCCTCTTATTTTAATCCATGCACGCACAGCTCCCATTTCCCATTCTATCTCACGCACTCTATCTCATGTCCCATATTCTCTCTTTCTCTTTCGTTTTCTAATGCAAGTTCCATGATAGCGCAACCACCGTTCTTCAAGCGTGTATCGGCGCCATCTCCCACGCACCAGCGAGTGCCCCCAGCGGCCATTCTCCAAGAAGCGTCCAGCAACTGCAGCACCATCCTCTAGCGCGCACAGCTGTGCGCGCACCTTCTTCGTCTTCGCAGTCCTCCTCCAGCCCCCGGCGGCTTTCCCAAGCGTGTAGCACCTTTGCGTGCATCTCCGGCCATCCTTTCCCACGCAGCCACTGTCCGTGTATGCATCCGAACTACCGGTGATATTCTCCTCCGCCCAGCTCGCAGCCAAACGCTCCCATCTCCAGCGCATCCGGAGGTGTGCGAGCTCCACGCAACCCCCCTCTTTGCGTGCGCGAGAACGTGCTCCAGCTCACCGCCACTGTGCGCCCGGTCTCCTGCAAGTCCCTCGCGTGCGCGCTCTAGCTTGTGCGCGTCCTGGACTCCAAACCGCATGCCTGGCTCAACGAATCTCCATCCGTTGCCTCTCATGTATTATCTTTTCACGGGATTGCTACATCACAGTCACTGATTCGTGCTTGCTCCAGTAGAAGAAAATCCATTAAACTTACTTTACTTTATTATGTTCTATTCTTGCCAAATCTATGTTTAATACCAACGTGCATGTTTTGGTAGATTACTACATCTTCATAATTAAAATCTCTCAACATCTAGAATTGCTATCTTACAAGTCGTTACATTGTCTTTCTTTTCTTAAAAATTGCATATACGCCATTCTCTCAGTTTTTAGTTTGATTTCTTTCTTAAATATATTTTCTTTTGTCTACAGCTTTTTAAATCTTAAGTTTGTCGCAATTCAGTGCCTAGTTTTTCAACGTAATCCAGCCACTACTATTTCTATTCTTCTCTTATGAGAAATGACAAGATTCCATTTTATTTGAGATTAAGGTTCAAACAAAGTTCAAGAGAATTAAATCAAAATTGCAAATTTACTTAGTCCTTGTGGTTCGACACCCGACTTGCCATTTACTTGATTCCATTTATTTCATGGCATCGTCGAGTTTACAAATTATATTTGTTTGTTGAGATTACAAGTGTGCACAACGACAAGTGAAAATCAATCATTAAGTCACGCAAAATCTCGTCAACATTTTAGCGCCGTTGCCGGGGACTAGGCAACATTTGCATTTTTTTCTTCTTCTTTCTAACTTAATTTCAAGTTTCTAATCCGTGCATTTTTTTGTTTTGCAGGTACTTAGGCTTCAAAAAGAAAAAAATTTTACTTGTCTTTTCATGCATTTTGTTTTAGCGAACTTGTAATTTGTTAAAAAAATTGTAATCTTAACTTCCCCCTCCCTTCTCGGAAAAGCTCGCCATCAGCAGGACAAAATATTACGGATTAGCGCCAGAAGTGCAGGCACTGTGAGTCCATCTTTCTCTTAGGCATCTTAGGCTTTTAAAAATTTCCTGCATTTGTTTGCGCTCCGAACTTAAACCGAAAAAAATTAAAAAAACACTTCTTCTTTGCATCATATCCGTGGTCTTCTCCCTCTGATAATCTAATTCAAAGACCACCAAATTGTGTGCTGATCATTTAAAAAGATAAGCTTGAAAGGCCACCGCAGTGGCCCGAGCAGAAAACAGACAAATTCTGAATGCTTGTTTGATGCACGTGTATGACACAAAAATCACGAGCACATAGAACCCTTGGATAGAGACAAAAATCCCTGGTGCTACGTGGGATTGCAGAGAGAGATCGTAACTCCTCGACGCGTTGGGCACAGGTTCTTGTGGGAAAAGCAGATCTAATGATCTGAGTACCAACCCTGGATCCCCCAGCCGGATTAGGACATCGATTTCTCACAATCTTCCACACCCACCTCATCTTTAAGGACTCTAATTTCTCTGAAAACTTTTGTTGAATCACTAAATTAAAATCGAAAAGATAACCGCTTCCGCGGCAATTTTTGTGTGAGTTGGTGAAACAACAAATTGCTTGGTGTTTGTGCTGTGTATGCTAGGTCGTAGGTCTCTGAAAAATCCAGTGCAACAACCATTAGAGTACAACCCGATTTATAGGAGAAAACCCAACCCATCTCCTTTAACTGACCTTGGAAATATGGGAGAAGAAAGACCAAACCCTATGGATCTCATCCTGCATCAATTACAACTGCTGAGAGAAGAAAATGCCACAATTCGCCACACCATAGCACCTCTCATCTGACCGCCACCCATTAGTACACATTACAACCCGGCTGCAGAAGACTTAGTTCATTGGGTCCAAATCCCGCCTGAAGTAGGAGACTTCGAGATAAAGCCCGCATCACTCTCCTTGATCCCAAAATACTATGGAAATGACTCTGAAGACCCCTTTCTCCACATCCAAGATTTCCGATCTGCTTGTGACACCATGAGTATCCCTGGGGTAGAAAAAGAATACATCTACATGAAAGCCTTCACTCACTCACTCAAGGACAAAGCACTCCAATGGCTTAGAAATTATGGAACTCCACTCACATCTTGGGATATCTTAAGAGAGGCATTCATCAAGAAATACTTCCCAATAGGAAAGACAAATACCTTGAGACAAGCCATATCATCATTCACTTAAAAAAATAGAGAGCCCATTCATGAAGCCTGGGAACAATTTAAGGAACTTCAAAGGAAATGCCCTCATCATGCCATACCCAAATGGAAGCTAGTTCAAATATTCTATGAGGGCATAGATACATCATTTAAGAGAGTAATTGATGGCTCCTGCGATGGATATTACATCAGTCGTGATGAGCATTTCGTTTGGAAATTATTTGAAAATATGGCTGACAATTCGGTAAATAGTTCATCAATTGAACAATACGGTGGAAACACGAGGACAGTCAATATCATTGATCATGAGAGATCTAACAATGAGAATCCTGACAAATGGGAAACCCTCTCAAAACAAATGAACCTCATGACTCAAGCCATAGAAAAATTGGCCATGAATAACCCCACCAACCAGGAAGTTAACCACACCACATTCACTCATAATCAAGACATAAATCCGGAGACTGTGAATTGGGTGCAGAGAAATCAAGGAGGAGGATATTCAAATAACCACAACACATGGAGAGAGCAACCAAATTCTGGGTGGAATGGACAGAATAATTATCATTTTCAAAATCACACCCAACCCAGACAACCGATAGCACCGCCCGTGACTCAACCCTCCACCACTGCGGTAAATTTCGACGCCTTGGCTCAGGCAATACAACAACTAGCTATAGCTCAACAACAAGCCACTGAAGCCCAACAAAAAGCCAACTCTGAGAATGCCCGTCAATTCGCTGAGATCAGATCGTACATCCCAGCCTTATCACCTCAACCGCTGCCCAATCCAAACACCAATAAGGCTAGCTCATCTGGAGTACTTCAAACTCCTCCACCTGTCGGATCTTTCACCTCACCACTTGGTTTCCAAAGCCAGAATCAAGGATTTTTTACACCTTCTAGGACAAACCAAGGGAACCCACAACAAGCATCTAGAAACCAAGTTAATTTCAAAACACCACCCCGCCCAAACCAATCTGCCAATGTTGTCACTCTGAGAAATGGGAAAACTACTTCCGCCTACACCAGACCGCTAGCTTCAGAAGAACAAATTGAAATAGAGGAGGAGCCTGATGATGAAGAGAAGCTAACTGAAACAACCATGCCCCTTCCTGTCTCCCCGTCCATAACTATCCCCTTTCCTGGAGCTCTTCATCGAAGAAAACCGCGACCATCCACCATCGATCCGGAGTTAGAAAAACTATTCTCGGACATAGTCATTGAAATCCCACTCTTGAAAGCCCTCGAACAGGTTCCAGCCTTCTCCCGATTTTTGAAGGACAAATGCACACCAAAACGAAAATCCAAAGGAAAAAGTAGAAGGGACAATGAAGATATTGAAAGACATGTGCTCCCTCAAGCAACAACCAATGCCATCTCCCAATTCTTACCCACAAAAAAGAAAGATCCAGGAGCTCATCTAGTTAGATGCACAATTGGCAAATTAACCTTCAACCACACCCTGCTAGATAATGGTGCTTCCATCAATCTTCTCCCGACTGCTATTCTAGAGCAATTTGACCTAGGAAAACTGAAACCTGTATCAATGACTTTGCAAATGGCTGATCGATCTGTAAAAAGATCAAAAGGACTACTTGAGGATGTGATAGTTGATGTTCAAGGTCATAAATTCCCGGTTGACTTTGTTGTGATGGATATGGATCAAGCAAATATATTGAGTGAGACACCAATCATACTCGGAAGACCATTTTTGGCCACTGCTAAAGCTCATTTTGATTATGAGATTGGAAGAGTTGAATTTAAAATCAATGGTCAAGTCATTCCGGTAGACCTGGTCACCCCTACTTCCACTGAATCTGAGACCGAAGAATGTGGTTAGATAGAAAGATGTGATGTTCTCAACATTCAAAAAGACTTTGCCCCCATCCATCTCACCAAGGATCCTTTAGAGGTTAGTCTGAACACCTCTAGATCCACTTACAAAAACACTTTCCATGAAATTGCCACCTACAATCTGAATCTTGCACTAGAAGCTCCACCAAGCCCTATCATCGGACAAGAAATTGAGGAGCTTGATAATGCCTGGGACACATTAGACTCTGAACTCTCATTGACCTCAACCATGATCATGCCCATGATGGAACCACCATTTGAGACTATTTCTGTATAGACTCAGGAAACATTACAACTCTGAATCCATCGACAACCACTGTTGAATTAAAACCACTACCCAAAGATCTGAAGTATGCTTTCTTGGATGATGCCCACACTCTACCAGTCATTATCAATGCCAACCTAAATCATATGCAAGAGAGCCAACTAATGGAGGTGTTGAAAAAGAATTCTCAGGCTATTGGTTGGAAAATAACTGATTTGAAAGGAATAAGCTCGACATTCTGTACACACCACATATATTTGGAGAATGACAGTAAACCCTCTCGAGAAATGCAAAGGCGGTTGAATCCTAATCTACGAGAGGTTGTGAAGAATGAAATATACAAGTGGTCGAGTGCCGGAATCATTTATCCGATAGCCGATAGTCCTTGGATTAGTCCCCTCCAGGTTGTCCCCAAGAAAGCTGGATTAACAATCGTGAAAAATGAGAAAGGCGAGGACATACCTACCAGAGTAGCCACATCTTGGAGAGTCTGTGTAGATTATAGAAAACTCAATAAGGCTACTCGAAAAGATCATTTCCCATTACCATTCATTGACCAAATCATTGAGAAGCTAGCCGGAAAAGAATTTTTCTGCTTTTTAGATGGATATTCCGGCTACAACCAAGTTGCCATAGCACCGGAAGATCAAGACAAAACCACATTCACTTGTCCTTTTGGGACTTATGCATTCCGACGAATGCCTTTTGGATTATGCAATGCCCCTGCCACTTTTCAAAGATGTATGATGGGTATCTTTGCTGACATGGTTGGTGATTTTATGGAGATATTTATGGACGATTTTTCAATTTTTGGAGACTCTTTTGATGAGACACTCGGATTTTTGGACAAAGTCTTACAAAAATGTATTGAGGTAAACCTGATCTTATCTTGGGAGAAATCACATTTCATGGTGAAACAAGGAATTGTGTTGGGACATATCGTATCGAAGAAAGGGATAGAAGTAGATCCATCGAAAATTGAGACCATCACTCACTTAGGTCCACCCGTGAATATAAAGGGTGTTCGATCCTTCCTAGGCCACGTCGGTTTTTACCGACGATTTATCAAGGATTTCTCAAAAATCCCCCGCCCTCTTACCAAACTACTGGAAAAAGATCAAGACTTCACGTTTACTGAGGATGCTTTTGAATCTTTCAAAACCCTGAAGAAAATCATCACTGAAGCACCCATCCTACAACCCCCAGATTGGAACTGTGAATTTGAGATCATGTGCGATGCATCTGATTATGCTGTGGGGGCAGTATTGGGTCAAAGGAAAGATGGGAAACCTTATGCCATTCACTATGTCAGTAAAACTCTGGATGCTGCTCAAAAGAACTACACTGTGACTGAGAAAGAACTTTTAGCTGTGGTGTTTTCCTTAGAGAAATTTCGATCTTACATCCTAGGATTCCACATCATCATCTACACAGACCACTCAGCTTTGAAATATCTCTTCACAAAAACCGATGCTAAGCCTAGACTCATTAGGTGGGTATTATTGCTCCAAGAATTTGATTTGGAGATTCGAGATAAAGCCGGAGCAAAGAATGTCGTGGCCGATCATCTTTCAAGATTCCCTTCCTCAAACACAGACACAATCCCAATTTCTGATAATTTTCCAGACGAAAGCATAATGTCAGCTTCTCAACTCCCTTGGTATGCAGACATCGTCAATTACATCGTCACTTCCACATTCTCTGATGACTGGCCAAAACATAAGAGAGATAAAACCAAGGCCCAAGCCCGATACTATCACTGGGAAGACCCTTTGCTCTTCAAAGAGGGTACTGATTTAATATGGAGACGATGCATCCCTGAATCTGAAGTCAATGATGTCCTAACTCACTGCCACACTTCTGGGTGTGGAGGACATCACTCAGGGAAGCGTACAGCTGCTAAAATCTTACAATGCGGTTTCTACTGGCCCACACTCTTTAAAGATGCCCATCATTTTGCTCAATCTTGTCCTGCCTGTCAGACTAATGGAACAATGACCCGTCGTAACATGATACCCCTCCAACCCGTGCATATAGTCGAGATCTTTGATACTTGGGGAATAGACTTCATGGGACCTTTCACCACATCACATGGCTACCAACACATTCTTCTCGCTGTTGATTATGTCTCTCGTTGGGTAGAAGCCATTCCCACTCGTGCTGCTGATAGCACAACCGTTGTCAAGTTCTTGAACGACCTATTCTCTCGATTTGGATTGCCAAAGGTGGTCATTAGTGATGGAGGCACCCACTTTCTGAATGCTTCAGTCAAGAATTTACTCAAGAAAAATGGAGTCGAACACCGTGTCTCAACTGCGTATCACCCACAGACTAATGGAATGGTCGAGCTGTCAAACCGAGAAATCAAGACCATCCTCCAGAAAATTGTTCGCTTTGATCGTAAAGACTGGTCCCAACACTTACCTGCTGCTCTCTGGGCCTACCGCACCGCTTTCCGCACACCCTTAGGTATGAGCCCATTTCGGTTAGTCTATGGAAAGTCGTGTCACCTACCTGTAGAAATCCACCACAAATCACTCTGGGCAATCAAGAAATGTCATCTGGATTATGATGAGGCTGGGAAGAAACGACTGTTGGACTTATCTGAACTTGAAGAATTGAGATCACAAGCCTATGATAACAACCTGCTATACAAAGAGAAAATCAAGTTGTGGCACGATGCCAACATTTCGAGGAAAACATTCAAGGAAAATCAAAAAGTATGGCTATTTGATACAAAACTGAAGTTATTTCCAGGAAAACTGAGATCAAAATGGAAAGGACCATACATTGTAACTCAAGTATTCGATAATGGTTCGATAGAAATTTCTGACCCAAACACTAAAGCCACTCTCAGAGTCAATGGTCAAAGACTAAAACCCGTTGTTGAACCATCTGGTCCTATGCCTATTTGTACAACATACCTTCTGCAGGAAAAATGAACCACCACATCGCCTAGCTGAGGCGTTAAATCATGCACTCTCGTGAGCCTCCCCTCACAGGTATCTTTTTGTGTTACTGCTCGCATGTTTATTTTCACTGCATTGCATTAGATAAGTATGGGGGTACTTCTCTGCATTACATTCCAAAAAAACACACAAAAACAAAAATACATTTCACATCCCTTTTGATCCTCCTATTGCACATTATCTTCACAATGAGGACATGGTTTCTGTTAAGTATGGGGGGGTGTCTGCATAGTTTTTCAAAATTACATACTCTTTCAAAAAAAAACACAAAAAGAAAAAGAAAAAAAACTCTCTTTTGCAAAAATTCCCCTAAAATTTTTTTTTCAAAAACAAGAAAACCACCAAAAATACATCCTTCCTAGTTTTATCCTATTTTGAGAAATCAGATCTTCACTACATAAATCATAGACTGATGTTGAGTTGACCCTAATCCACTTAACTTCATCAGAATTTCACTAGGCATGAGTTTTTAAGCTTTCTTCAGGTCCATATGGACTTTATTCTCTCAGTTCCACTAACTCTACTGGTGAATGAACTTCTGTATCTAACTAGATCACCTGAGAAACTAGTAGCACTCTTAAACTCTTCAGTGGATATTAAGCAACTGCACATTGCACTTAGCTAGATTGAGTTTATTTTACGAGATACAATTACAATCTTGTTGAGGTGAGGAGTTGTCCTCTTGGTTGTGCCAATGCCTGAACCTTATCTATAGTCAGTGAAGGAACCTGACTCAGGAGCAACATGATCTCTCTAGTCTAAGTGTGTCAGCAATTAAGCCAGTATCGTGCCTCCAAAGACAATATTAAACCGATACTACCTCGTGATGCCAAAACCCAAGACAAAAATACCACAAAAAGGCATATCACAATACAAATGCCACAAACCACCAATCATGCAATGATGTGCAAAGCAAAAGCAAGGAAAGAAAAGACCACCAAATAACCCTTCTCCATCAAAAAGCCGTGGTAGCAGCCCAATGATGCTACCTAAATTTTTAAAAGAGGCCCAAAGAGGCCCAGGGTTATGCTCTGCAAAAGGAAAAGAATGAGAGCAACGGACCAAAGCGGTCTACGGAAAACCCCGAAATTAAGTCCCATTCTCCAATAAACTATGACCTATTTTCTATGCTGACATACTTGGGTGAAAGGAGATTATGCCTGAATCTAGGTGAGGACTGAGGCTATTTGTATAGGGAATCATTCGGTACCTTGATAGATTGTGTTGTTAGCTCGTTCTCTTGACTCACGAAAGCTAAAATTATCACTAACACTGTTTATATCCACTCAAGGTCAAAGAGAATACCTGTTTCTTAGGGATGAGCTGACCTGTTCGACCTTCTGAAACAATGTTTGATTTTGTTGGAACTGAGAGGCTGTTGAAACTACAAAACTCGAGTCAAGTTGACTATTCGAATAAATCATTAATCCATGGGTCAATTCTACTTAAGTTTGTGTGTTTGTGTGGTTAGGATCTGAAAACTCAAGACTTTGTGGGTATGTCTGCTGCAAACCCTCACCCAATCTATCTTGGCTATTTTCCTTCATTATTTCTTATCTTATTCTTGCTCGGGACTAGCAAGACTTAAGTATGGGGGTATGATGATTACATTATATATGGGTATAACATGCTTAATATATGCGAAATACAATCATAATCTTTGATATACAAACTCCAAATTTACACAAATTGCATCCTACACAAGATCAAGTATCTTTTTTTGACTTGTTCATATCAAAGAAAATGAAGAACTAATGGGTATGCTTATAATATAAAAAAAACATACTACACTTCACCTTTTCATTGGGAAGAAATAGGGAGGGGGTTTAGTGCATTTTTTCCACTCATTTATATCATACATAGAGCCACCCTCTTCGTACCTTCCCCATGCACTTAAACAACCCACGTACACTCCCTTCCCCATGACACTCTCTTCCCCATGCACATGCATTAAATCTTATCTTTATTTGCATGGAAAGTCCCCATTCATAGCCGCACATTCCATGTATAAAAAAGACCCCATGCACTCACGCTTAGAGGCCTCTCTCTCCCATTCTCTCTCTCGATCCCCCCTCCCTCTCATTTTTAATCCATGCACGCACAGCTCCCATTTCCCATTCTATCTCACGCACTCTATCTCATGTCCCATATTCTCTCTTTCTCTTTCGTTTTCTAATGCAGGTTCCATGATAGCGCAGCCACCGTTCTTCAAGCGTGTATCGGCGCCATCCCCCACGCACCAGCGAGTGCCCCCAGCGGGCATTCTCCAAGAAGCGTCCAGCAACTACAGCACCATCCTCTAGCGCGCACAGCTGTGCGCGCACCTTCTTCGTCCTCGCAGTCCTCCTCCAGCCCCCGGCGGCTTTCCCAAGCGTGTAGCACCTTTGCGTGCATCTCCGGCCATCCTTTCCCACGCAGACACTGTCCGTGTACGCATCCGAACTACCGGTGATATTCTCCTCCGCCCAGCTCGCAGCCAAACGCTCCCATCTCCAGCGCATTCGGAGGTGTGCGAGCTCCACGCAACCCCCCTCTTTGCGTGCGCGAGAACGTGCTCCAGCTCACCGCCACTGTGCGCCCGGTCTCCTGCAAGTCCCTCGCGTGCGCGCTCTAGCTTGTGCGCGTCCTGGACTCCAAACCGCATGCCTGGCTCAACGAATCTCCATCCGTTGCCTCTCATGTATTATCTTTTCACGGGATTGCTACATCACAGTCACTGATTCGTGCTTGCTCCAGTAGAAGCAAATCCATTAAACTTACTTTACTTTATTATGTTCTATTCTTGCCAAATCTATGTTTAATACCAACGTGCATGTTTTGGTAGATTACTACATCTTCATAATTAAAATCTCTCAACATCTAGAATTGTTATCTTACAAGTCGTTACATTGTCTTTCTTTTCTTAAAAATTGCATATACGCCATTCTCTCAGTTTTTAGTTTGATTTCTTTCTTAAATATATTTTCTTTTGCCTACAGCTTTTTAAATCTTAAGTTTGTCGCAATTCAGTGCCTAGTTTTTCAACGTAATCCAGCCACTACTATTTCTATTCTTCTCTTATGAGAAATGACAAGATTCCATTTTATTTGAGATTAAGGTTCAAACAAAGTTCAAGAGAATTAAATCAAAATTGCAAATTTACTTAGTCCTTGTGGTTCGACACCCGACTTGCCCTTTACTTGATTCCGTTTATTTCATGGCATCGTCGAGTTTACAAATTATATTTGTTTGTTGAGATTACAAGTGTGCACAACGACAAGTGAAAATCAATCATTAAGTCACGCAAAATCTCGTCAACAGTAGTACTGCAACAGCAGAACCGGCTCTGCCTAGATGTGGTTAACCTTGCAGTGTGAGGTAGAGGGCTGACTCGAACTGCTGCTGCTAGGATCAGCTCGTGACCTGGGAGGCTGCTGAGTAGACATTTGTGCCTCCTGGACGCAAAGAATCTGCGTCTTCAGGTCACTCATAGTCTTGGCAATCTGGTCCATCTGGGCCATGCCTTGCATTTTCTTCTTCTCGAGGATCTCGAGATGGTCCAGCTTCTCACTTATGATGCCCATGTCGGCTGCGGCTGATTCGGCTTGGGCTGTGGCTACCGACGAAGTGTGAGGACCGGCATCGATGCGGGCGATCCTCTGAAATGATCCCGCTCCTTGCGGGGGCTTCTATTGCGTGTAGACGCGGGCTTGGGCCATAACTGTCGAATTTTCTGCCATCCCTTCATAGATGGCCCAAACATCGTCTTCACCCTTGGTAAAGTAGGACCCACCACAAGAGGCGTTCACAAGCCCCTGCAGCTCCGGTGTCAGCCAACAAAAGAAACTCTGAACCAGATTGGGCTTGGATATATCATGATGTGGATACCGATCGATGAGCTCTCTGAATCGATCCCAAGCTTCATGAAACTGTTCATTAGGGATCATGACGAAGTTGCTGATCATAGCTCTAGTTGCGTTCGTCCGGCCGAGAGGGTAATACTTCTTTAAGTATGCGGTCCGGAGATCTGCCCAAGTGTCGATGAACCTCCCCAGGTGTTTCAGTCAGTATGCGGCTCTGTCTACCAAAGAGAAGGGGAAAGCTATCCTCTTAATGGTATCCTCAGTCATCAACCTGTCATGAATGGTACTGCAGATCATTTCAAATTCTTACAAGTGGAGGTGTGGCTCTTCGATCGGCAGCCCATGGAATTTAGGCAGAAGCTGAATAGTGTGGAGCCGAAGCTCAAAATCTCCATGGATGGGAGGGAGTCGAATCCACCGATGAGTGAGGGAAGCTGCTGGATTGTGCAATTCTTGCATGATGGTTTGCGGCTGCCTCTCCTGATTGGGTTCTCCTCCCTCGTTCTCGACAACTGGTATATCACCTCCACCGCCACCGCCGCCGCCACCGCCACCGCCCCCAGGTCGGTTCTCTCGCATCTGCGCGATCTCTCTCATGAGGTCACCCATAAAGACTCCCTGGTCTCGGATCTGTCTCTGCATTGTCTCTAGGGATGCTAGCAAGGAATTGTTGATGGCGGCTTGGTCATATAAGAATGGGGGGTGCTCATGCTCATCTGGGTGCTCTCCTCTGTCAGCCATGTCTGGGTTTTCTGAAAAAGCAAAAGAACCCATCTCAGGTGCCGTCAAATGATCTGAGCTCTGTGATGCACTAAAATCTAAAATTCTTGGACTGATGGAAGGAGAAGGGTGGTCGAGAGGGAACAGGGTGGAAGTGAACTTAGGCTCAGAGAGCTGGTCTGGACTCTCCGAGATTATCCTAGATGAATAGGGAGGAGTGTTGGATAGCGGTGCCGACAAAGTCGGCCTAAGAGACCTCCTTCCCATCATCGTGATTATTGAGAAGAGCAAGGCAAATGAAGAAGAAGAAGGGAGCAAAATTTCGCACAAGTGTGCAGTGTTTTTGATTTTGACCTAAATGCGACTAGCAACCAAACACAAAGCAAGGGGATTCACCAACTCAACACATGAAGCCGTGAAGGTTCGGCTTTTATCTTTGTAGTTTTTAGCTTGAATTCAGGAATTTATCTTTTAACGAGTCCTTAGAGCGCTACGCCTATAGGAGAGAGAGAGTACTGCCGGAAAAGTATTCCCGTACTTGTCCTCCTTTTGTGTAACATGTAGCTTGCGCTTTTTGAGGTCCTTGTAACCCTTCCCGGATCCCTACTCAGCCAAAAAAAAGAGGGAGGAAGCCGATAGGAGAAACCGATACTTCAGATTTCACTTGCAACGGAATCACCCGTGAGCGTGCAAGATCCTACTCGGATGCAGACGGTGAGACAGACACACTTGTAAAGGCGTGGCCTAAGCTCGGTACTTCAGACAAGGTCGATGCTCACACAATAGTGAGTCACAAATGATGACCAAGTCCTACTCGCCTACGTACGATAGTAGCGCCAATACTTCGGAAATCCAGACGATAGACAAGGCAGCCACAAGCTGGGTTTTTGGCTCTAATCCTTACGAAGCACTCTGCTCACTTGGAAGGAGACCTTCCCATGCAACCTGAAGACAAGTGAGGGTGTTACTCTCCCCAATCAATGAATCTAATTACCAGTTTTATTTTTGATCAAGTTTTCTTAGCAGTCCCTTTTTTAATTTTTTGGGTGTTATCGCTTCTTTTGAGTCAATTCAAACAAGCACCTAACGTTTTTGTTTTTTCTTGATTCCTATTGATCCAAAAACAGAGGGAGAAAAGAGTCGGAAAAGCCGTGCAAGTCGGCACCAAGATGGAAATCTCACATTTGTGCCTAAATGATGGATGCTAAGATAGAAAGACTTACAGCGCCTCCAACTCTCTCCATGCGGGATGCAAAGCAGAAATTTTTAAACCTAAGCTATATGCCAATATGCACACGGAAATCGTCCTAAGCAGGCAATTGCTAATGTGAAGAACCACAAGTTGACCACTAATCCTCAACCCTAGAGTCTGGTCTAGGCTCACCCCTCCTCCTCTCGACACATCGAGTCCAGGAGAAGCGCTTGGCGGGATAAGCTCGCGGCGCGGCAGATCGAAAAATAGTGAATCAACAGTTTAATTAAACTAAGTCCAAATATGCACTATAGGTACATGCAGTGGTTATTAGGGTGTTTGGACCTAATCTAATCGATCAAGTAATGCCTAAAATCTAAGGGCTCAATCCACAAAAAGAAAGGAAAAAGGAAAACAAAACCGGAAAATGACTGTGGAAAACACGATAAAATCCGCGGTGAGCCCCCAGGTGAACAGACACCTGGAAATTAGGCCCGAGTGTCTGAGTGTCTGAATGTCCCTGTATTATTACAATTCAAATAGTCTCTCTCTCACCAAAGAAAATAAAAGCTATCTAGCTAATCTCTCTCTCACTCCTCCTGCTCTCTCCTGTTGGTTGTGCTAAGAAAGCCGACGCTGCTTCCCAAGGTTGCACCGGATCACCTAGGTGATCCTCCTTGCTCTGCGGTCCCTCGCAAGAAGACAAGAAAAGAGATGGTCAGAAAGCTCACAGATAAATATCAAAACTAGAGAGATCAAGCAAACAAGCAATAATGTAGACAAATGAACACAATCAGTCAAAAATGTAATCTATTCGTTGTTGCTCCCCGGCAACAGTGCCATTTGATAAACACAGAAATTGAGAGCGGTCGTACGGTTTCACAAGGCGAAACCGCAGTCGAAGCGTTGACCGCTCAAAATCCGAATTTAGTCAACAATGAACCCACAATCAAATATCAAACAATGAAATGTGGAGTCAAATTTATTTTTAACTCTACATAAAAGATGTATAGGTGCAAGTATGTAGAGAGTTCGAACACAGGGAGCAAGGAAGGATAGATCAAGCAAGTGTGTGTGTGTGTGTGTGCGCGCGCGTGCGCGTGCGCGTGCGCGCGCGCGTGTGTGTGTGTGTGTGTGTGCGCGCGCGCGTGTGTGTGTGCGTGCGCGTGCGCGTGCGCGTGCGCGTGCGCGTGTGTGTGTGTGTGTGTGTGTGTGTGTGTGATGTATTGTCTACACTATGCAATGCAAATATTTTTGTGGGTTTTTAATTTTAAAAATTTTTTTATTAATTTTTAATTTTCTATTTTTTATTTTCTGATTTTATATTTTCTTTTTATATTTTATAATTTTTTTGGTTTTTATAAATAGAATATATAGATAATATAAGAAAAGGGGTGATAAAATATTTATAAAAATAAGGAAAAATACTCAAAAGTTGGGAAAAAATGTTTTTGATCTTTTTATATTTTTATACTGTTTTTGTGATTTTTTTGGGATTTTTTAAAATATTTTTGATATTTTTAAAAGGCAAAATAAAGAAAACAGTGAATTAAGATTCTGGCCGATATAAAAATGGGAATGAAAAATACCAAACAGTATCAAAATTTTCCCAAATTAATTTTAAAATAAAGATAACAAAATAGGGAACCTACGGAACTTGAGTTTCTATTTTTTTTCTTTTTCTACGATTTTATAGATTTTTTTTGAAGTTTTTAGGTATTTTCTAATTTTTAAGGTTTTGGTTTTGAATTTTTTAGTGATTGTTAGACTGACACTAGAATACAATAAAATAGATTTTATGTAATTTTTTGGAATTTTTTAAGGTGTTTTAATATTTTTTTGGTATTTTCTAATGCAAACATTAGCTAAAATGCATGTTTTTTATTTTTATAAATGTTAAATGCAATAAAAATTTAATGCGAAAATATGGCGTGAATATACAATACAACAGGAGCTTAAAATGATTTTTGTGGAATTTTTGGGGTTTTAGTTATGCGTGAAATAAATAAGACAAGCACACAAAAATAACTAAGCCTAGTAGGGGTATTTATGCAAATATAAAAACATCCAGGGGCACAGTTGCAATTTTCACACAAAATTTATAACTGAATATTGCATTTAATGGATCAAATATAAAATACAAGACCCGCAAGGGTACGCCTGCAAATAACCCACCAGGGCACGTGACTAGCACGCGCCTGGGAAGGACCTAGGTGTAATTTCCAAAAATCTGAGGGCCTGGATGAATAATAACCAAAAGTTTTACACGTGATCCACAAGTTCTTGTACTGAATCGAAATAAGTAAACCCTGGAGGAGGTCCTCACAAAATACCCTCCATCTCACGTGTACATGTCACGTGAGGTGACGTGGCTAGGACCAACATGCAAATAGAAAAAGTTCGGGGGTCTTTTTACAAATATTAAAAAATATTTTAAACGGCAAATGAAAGATTTAGGACTAAATAAAAATACAAAATGGCGCAGGGTAAAGAATGCAAAATACCCCTAAGCATGTGATCCAACGGCCGTGGTTGATTCACTTGACACGTGGCGACGATCTGACGGGCGATGTCGCTTCGCTTCGACATCTGAGATTAGATCTCAGATCGAGATCTAACGGTGGAGGGGTGCTGAAGATCGGTTGGTCGAAGTGCAATCTGGGACACCTTCAAGATCCAACGGCTGCGGAGGGGTCTCGATGAACTGGGACGAACTCGCGGGGAGGCGAGTTTCCCAGGCGTCAATCTCCCTCCTCCGTCGCTCCTATGTGCTCCAAAATGGCGTTTGGTGCTCCTGCGGTAGTCCTCGACGTGTTGGTGGCTCCAGAAATCTCCGACAATGGTCGGAGGGCTCGCGCGAGGTCACCGGAGTAAAGTAGCTCCAGGAACCTCTCCGCCTCCTCCAAAACGAGCTCCAGATGCGAGATAAGGCCCAAGACCTGCAAGAGAAGAGTGAAAGGACCCATGGCAAAATGCCTGGGCCCCGCGGAGTGGATGCGGTGGTGTGAAGCGGCATGAGGGTGGTCAGCCGGAGGAGCGCTCCGGCGAGGGGGTCTAATTGGTTGATTTGATCGATGGAAGCGAAAATTTCTTTAGGGCTTTTAAACCTACGAGTAAGGCGAGTAAAATGCGAACGAAATGAAGTGGAATGGGGTCTGCCTCGATGGTCGGAGCCAGAGGGAAGGTGTACCTCGACCGCCAGAGTTGGGGGAGGTGGTGGAAGCGCCTCAGGCGTCGCTCGACCCTCCTGAAGACCTCAATACGAAGCTGTCACCTTCCTGGAGGTTCAAGGATCGAAAGGGGAGCTAATGCTATGGGGGGAGACATTCAAATTTGAAATTGAAGTCGGGTGTCCATTATAAGGTGTTTGACCTGACAACTATGGTGCTCCAAAGATCGAGGTCTATCGGGCGACACGATGATTCAACCCTTGAGATAAACACTAGGCGTGATAGACTAAAGATCGAGGGTCAAAAGTCGTGAAGGGGTCGATCTCAAAATATGCAAGATGAAGCCTGTAAAAATCGACAAAAATGACCAAAAACCAATGTTCTGACATGCTACAGGGGTGGAGGGCGGACAGTTGACCGAGGTCAACGAAGACTGCCCCCTGGTTGGTCCACGTGGACCAACCAGGAAAAACCCTTGAGAATTATTTTGTAAATTCATTTAAAAATAGAAAATGAGTGAATTAAATTTTGATTATTAAATGAAAAATATTTATTATTTTATAAGGTATTTTATGGTGATTTTTAATTATTTTTATGAGGTATATTTTTACAAGTTTACTTTTATACCCTTTATTGGTATATTACCTATATATTTTATTAATTTATTTTTATTTTGTGTAATTAATTTATTTATTTATGTTTATTATTTTATAAAATGATAAAATACTTTTATACACTTAAATATATTTTTATTTTATTTTTATGAATTGTTTTGTATATTTAATAAAATAAAAGTATAGTTTATGTAGGTATATTCATAGATATAATACCT
This sequence comes from Ottelia alismoides, assembly GCA_037367405.1. NCBI lineage: Eukaryota > Viridiplantae > Streptophyta > Magnoliopsida > Alismatales > Hydrocharitaceae > Ottelia > Ottelia alismoides. Next base: position 255,367 of record JAZKJV010000203.1, on the reverse strand, counting down.
ATGTATTTTATATACATGTATTTTTTTTTGAGTTTTATTTAGGTTTTTATTCTGATTTTAATGTACATATATATTATAAGTATTATTTACAAAATTATAAAAATATAAAATTATAAAAATAATGAATAAATAATAAAATGAATATTTTAATCAGTACAATTATACAAGTAGGGGTCCAAAACTCAACTTTCAAACCGTAGCTCCGCCAAATGCGAAACCACCGCCATTAAATATCTTATTTTTAACTATATACAATTAAAGGTGAGTTTGCTGCATTTGGAGTTTTCATTTGTGAGATACAGGTCTGGGAAGTTGGGATTCTGCAATTTTATTCAGACTATAACTTTTTATATGTACATTATTTTTAGGTGAAATCAATTTTGTATTTTTCTTTATTTAATTATTAACAACTTTCATGTACAAAGTTTCTTTATTTGAGGTATAAAAAGTGGAACCAAAAATAGTTCCCAAAATGAATAAAGAATGCATTAAAAAGAATAGGTATTTTGACTGTATTTTGACCCTTATCCCCCCTACTTTATTCCTTGTCGACCTATTCATCCAGATTCCTAGGTCTCGGGGTTTTGGGTCATAAAATATTTACAATATTTTATTCTTTTTCTTTTCTTTTATTTATTCTATAATTTTGGCTTTAATTACAGTATTTTATACACTATTTACATGCACATGCATGAATGCTAAGATGATGGATTTAATGCTATTTACACGCATTTACTAGGGTTTTTGAGGCTAAAATGATAGAATAAAGATGATAAAATGTGGATTCATCATCAACTTCATCTCCCTCCATCCCGAAAGGGATTACAACAGACTTATGCTTATTGATCTGGAGGTCAGAAAGACTGCTAAAGACCTCAACAACATGTGCCGCCCTTCTTTTCATCTCCTCTGATCCTCTAAGGAAAATCACGGTATCGTCTGCATATTGTAAAAGCAGTATGGAGATGTTGCCACAACGGAACCCCTCGCACCAGCCTTCGTCCGCGGCACGGCTGAACAGTACTGCTAACGCATCTGCTACCAAGACAAACAACAACGGTGCTAAAGGACAACCCTGCCTGACTCCCCTCTAGGGTTGAAAGAAACCCCCTTCGGGCCTCCCATTCACCATGACTGGGTAAGAAGAGGTCGTGACGCATCTCTTCATCCAAGCTATCCATCTGTCTCAAAAACCACGCCGCCTAAGAGACACCCAAAGTAAGTTCCAATCCACGCTGTCATAGGCTTTCGCATAGTCAATCTTCCACATCACCCCTTTGTTCTTCGCACGCCTCCATTGGAGGCAAATCTCAGACACCATAATCAAACCATCTGCCATCTGTCGCCCGGGTATGAAAGCCGACTGCCCCTAAAGAATCACCGAGTTGAGAACATTCTTTAATATGTTTGCCAGGACTTTTGCAATGATTGGATAGATGGTGTTGGACAACGCAATCGGTCTGTAGTCTTCCATTGTCAATGGATGGTCTTTCTTGGGTAGGAGAACAAGTAGTGGCCTATTCACCTTCTCAAAGCCCCAGTTCCCCTCCCTAAACTCGTTGATCACGTCCAGGATCTCTTCTTTCAGCATGTCCCAGAACTCCCTATAGAAAAAAAAATCGGGAAGCCAACAGGACCTGGGGCACCATCCACGTTGAGCCCCCAAACCGCCTTCTTAATCTCTTTCTCCTCGAACGGTGCCACAAGCCCTACCGCTTGCTGCTCTGATACCACTTCCACTCCTCTCGCAAGCCAACCCCAGCCCTCCCTCTGCCTCCTTCTAGAAGCCTCCACAAAATGCCCCCTGAGAGCAAGCCCTAGTTGCGTGCCCCCCTCCACTCTGACCCCTCCAATATTCAGTTCTTGGATATAGTTCCGTCTTCTTCTACCCGAATCCATTGCATGAAAAAATTTTGTGTTTGCGTCACCTTCTCGCAACCACTTTTGTCTGGATCTCTGTCTCCATTCGACCTCCTCTTTCCTATCTTCCAACATCAGCTCTTCTAGCAGTCTCGCTCTCTCATTGAATTCTTCTTGCTCTAGGCCTCTCTGATCATCGAGCTCATCCAAACGCAATACCCCCTCCTAAGCAGATCCTCTCTGGGAGCTTCGTTTTGTCCTCACCTCTTTCCCGTACGATAACAAGAACTTTTTTAGTAGTGCCAGCTTGCTTGCTAGACGGCCCACTGCCGACCCTTCCGAACTCCAATTGGCCCACCGTGACATCATCTCCTCCCTAAATCCTTCCTCTAAAAGCCATGACCGCTCAAAACGGAATAAAAATCTTTTCCTTGTCTGCTCCTTAGAAGACCACAGAATCAGTGTATGATCCGAATGAGCTCGGGGCCATGCCCACGCCCGAGATAAAGGGAAGAGCTCCATAGCCTCATGCGAAAGAAGAAATCTATCAAGACGAGATCTAGATCTAACATTACGCCACGTGTAAGCGCTTCCTGGCGCATCCATGATTGATAGCCCTCGCGCATGAATAAAATTTGCAAAGGCCTCAGAGCTCGGGTCACTCCACCTCCATGGCTAGGTCGGTCCTCCGAGAGTAGAGTTAAATTGAGATCTCCTCCAATGATCCACAAGTCATCCTCCAAAAGTGATGCTACTTGGTCTAGGTCAGCAGCAAGTGAGCCACGATCATTCCCCGTGGGTCCATACACGTTTGACACCGTAAAGGATCTGCCGTCTAATCTGCGCTTCAGACGCACTGAGATAGAGAAAGGAGATCGCCCCTCACCCACCTTCTCGAGCTCAGCCTTCTTCCAACCCATAAGCAAGCCGCCTGCTGCACCTTGAGTATCCACTGGGCAAACTCAAAATCACCCCCGCCCCCAAAGTCTCGCCATAACTCATCTCCTCCTCTCGAGACCTTCGTCTCTTGCAACAATATAATATCTGCTTTTGCATTAACTAACTCCATGTCGTTTCTCGAGGCGGCCAAGACCCCTCACATTCCATGATAATATCTTCATAAAGACACCTCTTTTTTCTTCTTCAATGGAGTCACAACCCCCAAACTTTCGGCAAATCTCTTGTCTAACAGGCTGAAGTAACTTGGGCGTCCGATTGGAGACGCTACCTCAACGTCTTCTGCTGGTGACTCCTGAGCTCCCAAATTGGTCCCTGCGGGAGCCTGTCGACCTCCTTCTCTCCCTTTGCTTCCTCATAGAAAGCCCCTTCCTTTCAAAAAACCACCCGAACCGCTGGCTATCATCACCACCCCCCTGCCCCTCAAGCCCTCCCCTCACCTCCTTCTGGTGGACCTCTTCCGTCAAACCCGCCCCTAGCAACCTCCTCCGTCAAACCCCTCCCCGTCACCTCCTTCTGGTGGACCATCCTCCGAAAAGCCCTTCAACCCTTTATTCTCAACTCCCTCCTCCCCCCTAACACCACCCTCTAATCCCTGTGGAAGCCTCTCCTCCTGCGCAATCAGCCGTACTTCCAAAGCTAGTCCCAGTCGCTGCTCGGAAGCCACTCCGTCAGCGCAGACCTGGTTGAGCCCTCCCCCTTTGACCTGTGCACGGATTGACACCGCTGGAGGCATCGTACTGAGTCCAAGATGTTGTCCAAAGGCCGGATTCAACCCCTCATCCTCTGGCAATACGGTCACTCCGCTGGTCTTGGATCCCCGAACTGGGATCTCGTCTGCATGACTCATCTGGCCCGCTAGAACTCCCAAGCCCCCAAGGCTCATGGCGTCAGCCCTTGAATTAGTCACCTTAGTTACCCTCTTTGATTCACATTCAAAATCCACTCCCAATTTCATCTCGAATCGACCCAATTTTTTTTTTCAAATCACTATCTGGAATCTCATTTTGAGATGCGACAAATCCTAAATTTTTGGTCGATTCTGTTAGAATCGAGCATTAAGAACTTCTTTCAGGTCGCGGACATTATATGGAGCATCATCCTTTATCACTGGGAGCCTATTTTGATTCTCGCCATAGATCAAGTACATCAGTTCTGCGTTGTTTATTCCAGGCCCTAGGATTTTCTTCATCGATTTTGTCTTCCCCGGCCACTTCTCACCACAGGAGAGCTCGGAGGGGATAGGCGATCCCCTCCTGGTCCTGCAGGAGCTCGCTACTGCTCATACATCGTCGGAGGTTGATCGAAGAAGGAGATCCGCCGTCGCCACACCAGAATCGAGGAAGAACACCCAAGAACTCATGCGTAGAAGGTGATCGACTTGTGTCTCCCACGAATAGCTACGATCATGCCGCCTCATCTAATCTCAGCCGTCAGATACGAAGGGGTGGAACATATAAGCCCTCGCCAATTTCAGAATTTAATAGTGCTCCAGAAGTTTCCCGTATTTACATTTAGGTCCCCGTACGGAGACCTAAGTGTAAGAATCCAGAACTTTTCTTACAAGTAGGTCCTTGACCAGTGACTTATTTGAAAGAAGAGCCTTTTTATTCTCTTGCATTTCCTTTTATTCTTTTTATACTAAATCTTGGACTATATTTTTGGACACTAAACATTATTACATCGACGCACCTTTTCTATGCTTTATTTTGTTTCAATTTTTGAATGATTTTTATCGAGATTTTTTTTGAAGGAAAAAGGGTGTCGAACCGTAAATTTTTATCGAGATTTTATCGAGGTTTTATGCTCCATTTATCGAAGTATTTTGAGTTTGTTTTGAGTCCTTTTCAAGCATGTTGCTCAAGCGTTTTATCTACTATATAGTATCACATATCTACTATATATTTTCACATATTATATAGTAGATAAATCGTTTGAAAAATATCACTTTGAAAATTGAATAATAATTGGAAAAGTAAAATCAAATAAAAATATCAAAATAAAAATCGATAAAAAGATTTTTTTTTTGTTGAAGAAGTAAAAATCACAAAAGTGTTCTTTTCAACAAAAACCCAAGTCTAGCTATTCTGCCTCCTTGTATTCTACCCAGGCTCAATTATCTGGATAAATAAATAGTGTAGATAAAATAGGAGAGAACTCGTTTATATTCACTTTATTCCCCCCCCCCTCCCCCCTCTCTCCTATTTTATTGAATTTTGTTTGATTAATCGAATTATGTTTTTGTGGTTCTCTAACCGACATCTCTTTTAAACTGCAGGCAAAAATCGGTTATCAGTTACTAAAGCTTTTAGGAGGTTATCGGTAATGTTGATGTCTAAATCTATTGCCACAAACCAAATCTCCATCACTAGAGTTTGTTGTTGCAACGTGTTTTCGTTGTAGTGTGATAGCAAGTTCAGTATTGTTGATTGTCACAATCCCTATCACTAGGTATATTAGCTCAAATTCGAATACATTAAGGTTTGATTAAACTCAACATATGTGTAGACACATATACGCACATGCATACGCACACCAAACACACATGCACGCGCATGTGTGTACACACATACGTAAATACACATGCATGCTTTGCATATATACACGCACTCATACACAACATATACATGCATTCTTGTATGGAATTATGAAAAATTAATTCTTACTAAAAAAAACCCATTTGCGTCAATATGTAAATAATGTCGTTTCATGTAAATCAATTTCTGTTCACAAAAATTCTTTCGAGTGTCAGATAACGTACAATATTATTCGAACATTTTTTGTGTTACAAAAGAATCTACATTTATTCTCCATGTCTACCTATAGTAGACGTGCATATCCATGTAAATAATTTTCAGTTTATAAACAAATCGACGATTGACTTTAATTTAAAAAAAAGGTTTTCAGATGTTTATTTGTTACTTTATTGCATTGCCAAAAACCCTTACATATATGGGGTAAAATGAGTATGTTCCTTTGGAGCATATATATAAGAGTATGCTCCCAATTTTCTTTCCATATTTTTTTTATTTTTTAAAATGAAGCCTGTGGAGATTTACCTATAATAATAAGTGGAATATATGTTTCAAATTTCGTGTAAAACATGTGTTCCTAACACTTCCATCTGAAGGGGGTCAATTTCGGCAATTCTAAGACCGCTAAAATTTGACAGTCTTGATGGAGGGGATATCAGTCTCGAATTAAGTTGAATTTTGACTCCATGGTGACATATTGTGATATAAATTTCACTCGGTTTCATTTCAAAAAAATAAAAAAATGCGGAAAAAAGGGTAGGAGCATGTAAGTTGCATGCTCTCAGAGAGCATACTCCTTTTTCCTATATATATACTACCCCGTATTTATACGTGCAATGAATTAATATTCTGTGATTAGCATTATAGGTTCGCAAAAAATTCTATAATTGTCTAATTACCAACAAGAAAACACTATCCGACAACGGTCAATGGCGGGCATATACGAATATTCTGAGATCCACAATCAGGGTTTGTCACATAATTATGAAGATTACAAGATCCACAATCAGGGTTTGGAACCCAAAGAGTGGTCTGGTGGTAGTGCAGTGTGTTAAGGATCCGGATTCGAATCGCAAGAGAAACGCTCTGAACCTCTGAAATTACCGAACCTACTATTAAAAAATCAGGGTTTGTTACGTAATTACGAAGATTACAACATGTCAAACAGTTGAATAAAATAACACCCACGCCACGTAAAAAACATCAAAACTCACGACCTAAGACAGCATCATCTGCTGCCGTCGTCCATAACGCAAAAGGAAACAGACAATCGTTACAACTGTTTGTTTAAACTTGAATGATGTCAGAAACAAACACAATAATCATTCCTTCATTCCTAACACTTTTGTTCTCCTCCCATATCGGCAGATCTGCCATTAAATTTCAAACGCCATGCGTTGACTGCATGAATACGTGTGGTCAACGATAGCTATTTCCAGGAGAAGGAAACCCTTTGTCTTTGCTTTCCATTCCTGACATCAGTCAAATGTGGAATTTGATTATTTGATACAAATCTGCAATTATTAGTACGTGACGTGCAGCATGCAGATGCAGTGTGAAAGAACGCGGGGTCAACAAAAAGGGCTGGAGAGGAGAGGAGGCCTGAAATTTCTCGATTAATTAAACAGCACCATTCATCCCCTGCGGCTGCGAGAGATTGAATGGAGATTCCAATTTTATCAAGAAAGCAAAGCAGCAACCTTTCCGTGGAAGTCAGAACAAATAGAAAGAGTGAAATGATGTGCCAATAAATGGACCCATCGCCTGTGCCACCAAACCCCTCCCTCCATGCCCCCTACTACCTCTTATTATTTTATTCTGAGATTATGATGCCAATTGCCGATGGAATCTTTAGATTGGGTCCCATTCTCCTGTTCACCCAATAATTGTTGATTGTTTCTTTTAATTACCCAAGTGGTTACTCTGCTTCAAGATGGCGTTGGATAAAAAAAACTAAGATGCATGTAGTTGGTGAAATTTAGCTTTACCAGATCCCTGAATGCCATTATGTTTACTCTGAGGAACGAGACTGAGATCTCATCGTGATTGCATCGTCCATGTCTATCTACTATGGTATAGTTATTCCTTCATCATCCCTCAAACCAACCGATCGATAAATAAGAATGAAATATAAGCTTCACTTATCATGAATCTCACATTATTTCTTATCCCTCATCAGGACGTGGGGTTGGAATGGTTAGAATGGGGCCACATACCTAACTCGGCAATCGCATACTATTCTTGTAGGCTTACTAGAAGAAGTCGCTTGTTTCAACCGTCAAAAGCTAGGAGGGGTTTCACGATTGCAACTCGAGCCTATCAACTACTATATGAATGTCACGTTGCCACCGCCCTACGATGATGGGAGACGGTTGATTAAGAGAAGACACTTGGCCAGCCAAATGGTAGACTAAAAAGTTCATTCGATATTCATCTCAGCTTACAACGCAAACCCTGGATCCTTGTCTAGGATTAACGATTCCTTTTGAGTGAACCATAGTATCTGGTCTCCGTATATGAACGACGATAGAGGAGTTCAACCTACTATAAAAGTTATGACACCAATGACGGCATGCAACATGTCCGTTGATATGTTTTAAGAAAAAACAGAGTTGACAGTCCTAAGTGGATGAGCTTGTAGGGGTAGTAAGATAATAAGGTGTTGAATAACCATATTCAAGGGACTGGAACAGGCACGGCAGTAACAGTCTCAGATAGTATCTATAAGCATAGCATCGTAGAGGGTTGATCTTGTGAGAGCCTCATATTGTGAGAGTATGAGCAGTGAGTCTGGACCACTAGATTCTGCTCATCTATCTCTTCCAATCAACCAGGCATCTAGTGGTCCAGACTCACTGCTCTCATGCTCTCACAGTTTTTGGGTTCTCACACAAGATCAATCCTCCATCATATCATGCATTGGAACATTATGATTATTTTTAACTCCAACTTTTCTCCTGCAAAATAAGTTGATTAAAGAGAAGCACTCTTGCGTAGTGACAATTTCAATCTTAGATAGAGAAATGTACAATGAAACATATATAGTAGTTAATATCTGAATGTTGCCCTCCCCCGGAAACATCATAATCATGTAAAAAAGACCAACCAATCAAAACCAAGCATTTTCCAATTTCAAGTGGAAGAAAAGCTACATAATCTGCAGTTTCTTTAAAATTAATTCTAAAAGTATTACTTTCGCATCTCATCTTTCCTTTCTTTTTTTTCATATAGAAACTCAAAATTCAAAAAATTGTCACTTCTGAATTCGTGATTGCTTTGTTGACTTAATTGGTTGTTTCAGTTCTGGGAATTGTCCATGTCGACTAAACAAACACCTGCATTAACTCGCAATTCGTGTAGGTTTTGAATTGTTGCTCTCTGATAGATACAACTCCACTTAATTAGCATAGATTGGAAAGTGCTCTTCAAACCTTTGAGAATTGATTTGAAGTGATTCGCCCCCACCATGTTTAATTTAGTGGAATAGAACAGTCAGATAACAGATCAATATGATACTTATGGGATGTGATGCCCGTGATCGCAACAATGTACCAACAATGAAGGTAGCACCAAACTATCACTACGAAGAACTTACAATGACACAATGAAGATTGTTTTGTTGGGGGTGACTATCTCATTCTGATATGTCCTTCCTGTAACCTGTAGGCCTGATTCGTCGAGATCAGGCACGTAGTGTAAAGCAAATCTACAAAGATGACGTGTCCGCTTAGCTTTTGGAGAACATCCCTTGAGTCAATGATGAGAAATCAAAATCACTGCCTGCTCGGCTGGGAGGGGCAGAACTTGCAGGAGAAGATGAGGCAGATCGAGCCGCTCCAGCAAGGGACGATCCATTGGCGGATGGCGTCGGTGTTCTAGTGTGCATGCTGCAAGAGGAGCAATCAGGTGATCCTTGCATAGTACTAATTGGCCAGAAATGCAGGTGATCAAATCAAATAGATTGTTTATTAAATAGAGTTATTGCCATTTACACCTCTCAACTATATTCATTGATCTTGTTAAAAAGATTTATTGTTTTAGTAAGAAAAATACATGCAATCTACAAATAAGAAGTCTTGCCTCTTCCTTGTAGCTTAAACTTGATTTGGTTTCTGTTCTGGTCTAAGATGCATGTTTTGTGACCATCAGCTGGAATCAAGAAACCATTTATTTTGGGACTGCCTTCTTCCTAGAGAGGTTTGGAAAAGGTGTTTGCAATGCCATCAATCTTCCTTGTCAGCAAAGTGATGGGAATATTCTGGACACCTTGAAGGACATCAAGGTAAGGTATGAAATGAATGAAAGCATTGGTGCCCGCTTAAGGGTCGCCCTAGCTGCTTGTGTTTGGTGGATCCAGAAAGAACGCATCATTGCTGGGCAAGGTCCACTGTGCAATGTCTCATCAACTCTTCTCAGGAACGTCTACATCCCCTTGAACTAATTTGTCTTTGGTGTTGTAGGGGGGGGCCTGTTAGTGTCAGTTTTCTTTCCTGTGTAAACAACCCCCGAAAGCTTATGTGGTTTAACACTTCTGAAATGCTTAAGGGCCTTTTTTTAAGCTGGGACAGCACTGAGCCCATTTTGTGCAGATATAATAGAAAACACTGCATACTTATCATTCAAAAAAGGAAACATATATGCATGCGTGTACATCCATTGAATTGGTTTGAAACCGTAATTGCTTCAATTGGGCTTAAGCAACCCCACCAGGAGCAACTTTTTCTTGTCCTAGAACTTTTTTTATTGTGGGATTCATTATGAGAACATGAACTATTACAGATGTGTCCATGTTCCTGAAGATCAAGCCTTTGCTCCCTGCATCAGCAGAAAAAGGTAGATAACTACGAGAAGGGACACGCATACTTTGAGTGCCCATCGAAACCATTCATTTCAACCATAAAATCTGGATATTCAGTTGAGAAAATAGGAACCAGTCTTGCATATGGTCCTGTTACATCTGCCTACGATACTGTTATCTTCAAAGGCCATCCTATGAACTAACGGAACTACCTCCGTTGTCGGGTTCTATGCCTCTTGCGAGAGGTTGTACCTTGTGCAATTCAGTGATGCTTCTCGTCCACCAGGCTTGGAAGTGGTGTCATGATCTTTCCGCTGGCTTTCATGAAAACAGGGCTACATCACAGAAGCAACTAAACATTTCCTATTTTAATTTGGATTATACCCAGGATTTGACCTTGAAAGGCATAGCATGCTCCCTGGCATTTCTTTGCTTTCATGCCTCCTCTAATATGACTGGTCCTCCAGTTTCTTAGACCTTCAAACCAAGGTATAACGTATAATAACATTAGCACACTCCAAACCACCTTAAACAATTTTCCCTCGTTTTAATATCACTTGCTGTCAAACCAATTTTAGCACTAATAGATCTGGCTATGAATCCGATCAATTTTTTGCGACCATATATCTCAGTTTATGCACCGCAAATTGGTTTATAAGAAAGGATTAAACAAGCTTTTTGAGATGATTTGGATAAGATTATGCAAGGAATCCCACAAAGAGAGATGATTTGCCTAGGTGGAGATCTTAATGGACATGTGGGAAAGGATGCTTTAGGGTGTGCTAGTTCATGGAGGCCATAACTTCGGGGATAGAAACGAAGAGGGAAAAGTCATTCTGAATTTTGTAACGGCTTATAATCTTTTCATAGCAGACACTTTCTTCAAGAAGAAGGAGCATTTAATTACTTATAAGAGTGGCCCGACTAGAACACAGATAGATTATTTTGCGTTGAAAAGAAGAGATCGGTTGTGTTGCAAAGGCTGCAAAGTAATCCCATGAGTTTGACAACCCAACATCACTTGTTAGTCATGGATGTGCAAATAAAAGGGCTGGTAAAGAAAAGGAAGGTTTTCAAGATCACTATAGCAGTATAACTAGATGGTGGAATCTTCAATTGAAGCAGTCAAGTTTCAGGAGAAGGTTTTAGAAGACTTTTCATGAATTGTAACGGAAGTGCAAACTAGATGTGGAAGGCAGTAGCATCTTATATCCGAGGGGTAGCCAAAGAGATGTTAGGCGAGTCAAAGGGAGGATCTCCAGACCAAAAGGAGGCTTGGTGGTGGAGTGGAGGGGTGCAAGAGAAGCTCAAAATTAAAAGAGCATGCTTTTAAGCTATGTCTAAGGATAGAACAGAGGAAATTGTCATAAACTATAAAATAGTGAAGAACGAAGCAAAGAAGGCTATAAGCGAAGCTAAGTCAAAAGCTTATGAAGTTTGTACAAAAATCTCAATACTAAGGAGGGCCAGAATGATATATTCAGGTTGGCCAAAGCAAGAGAAAAAAAGGACTAAAAACCTTTCTCAAGTGGGATACATTAAGGATGAAGAAGATCATGTGCTTGTTACTCATAAGGATATAGACTGGATGGAAGCAGCATTTCCATAAGCTTTTCATTAGGGAAGAAAATAGAGAGGTCACTTTGGGAGATCTAGCTAGTAGTGAAAGTTACTTGTTGTGCAAGCTATAGATGAACACAAATGAATGAAGTAGAGGAGGCTTGGAAGGTTATGAGACCTAGGAAAGGTGTAGGACATGATGACATTCCTATAAAGTATGGAGAGTTTTAGGTGAGCGTGGTTTGACTTAACTTACAAATTTATTCAATGTTATTGATGAAGCAAGAAAATGCATGAAGACTAGAGGAGAAGCACTATGGTACCTCTTTATAAAAACAACGGAGATATTCAAAATTGTTCAAATTACATTAGCATCAAGCTGATGAGTCATACTATGAAATTTGGGAACGTGTGATCGAAAGAAAGTTGAGGCAAGTTTCCAAAGTAAAAGAAAATCATTTCGGATTTACGCCGGTTCACTCAACTATTGAAGCAATCCACTTGCTGAGAACAATGGAGATTTCTATAGCTAAAAGGAAGAACCTTCGTATGATTTTTATTGATTTTAGATACTTGGGATCTATTTTGAAACATGATGGGGAAATTGATGGAGATGCTACTAATAGAAAAAAGGGATTTTTACCCGGCAGACCCTATAAACTTTGCTGATACCTCCACGACCTTTGAAATAACATAACTCCCCCCTCGACCCCGTAAACTTGCCAACTCTTACCGCATGAACCCTACGGTTACTCTGTTTGAAGCTTGTGAGGGTTCTTGGGGTAATTTATAGGGTCGATGGGGTAATTACGTTATGCAAAAGGTCATAGAGGCAATTGGCAACGTTTATAGGGTCTGCCGGGTAAAAATCCCTAGAAAAAATGTAGGTTGGCTAAAGTGGAAAGGAGCCTCTATTGTTCTCTGTGATAAGATAAATCATTTGAAAATCAAAAGAACAGAAGAAAATCAAAAGTTTTACAAAGCAGCCATGAGACCTGCTATGCTTTATGGATCTGAATGTTGGCCTGAGAACCATAGACATGTGCAGAGATTGGCAGTAGCAGAAATGAAAATACTAAAGTAGATGTGTGAATACATACATAAAGATCGGATTCGGAATGATGCAATCAGAAGGAAAGTTGGTGTAACTCTGATCGAGGATAAGATGCGAGAAAACCGTTTAAGGTAGTTTTGGCCATTTGCAAAAGAGGTTGGCCGATACACCAGTTAGGAGATGCGAGTTTTGATATGTTGAGCCGGCTAAGAAAGAGTGAGGAATGCCCAAGAAGCATTGGAATGAGACTATACGAAGGGATCTTAGTTTTTTGGATCTAAGCCCGAGATTGACCCAAAATAGATCTGAATGGAGTCAAAGAATCCATGTAGCTGACCCTACTTAATGTGGAAAAGGCTTTGTATCTAGCAGAACATCTAAATCTCAGTCACAAGAATTCAACACGATTGCATAAATATCTCCCTTCTTCCTCCAGAGAATATTTTAATTGCAAAACGCATGAGGTTCCTGTTCACGTCAACCTCCCTTCATTTACTCAAAATTGTCTCCAAGTCCATTACGTTGAAAAAATTGATCCTATGTATTTAAAAACATCCTTTTTTCGTATGTTGTTTCCCAAACTTCAAATCCATCCCATATATAGTTTCTCTTCATCTAGATCCTACTTGGTAAAAAAACATTTATACTTCAAAGTGTCGCTCTAGTGCTCAAACATCCCTCTCCATGACTCCCTTTGTTGTCCCACGCACTAGAACAATGTCATCCACATCCAACATGCACCAAGCCACTTGTCATTAGGTCATCAATAACCGAGATAAAAGTTAAGGACTCAAGGTTGACCATTTGTAAAATCAGTTATGATACACATAGCAGTTCGGTAATGATCCTTGCAAAGGTTATTGCTTGGGCATCAATATGTAAGACATGCACTTCTCTTTTCTTTAGGATTCTTAGATAACATCTTGGCATGATGGCACACGCCTCTTTTCAAATAAATAAAGAACGTATTAAGGTTGTTCAATCATTACCAAAACTTCCGCCAAACATCTCAGAAGATGCATTACCTTATATGTGATTTACCAGGCATGACAATAAACCATTTATCTGATGTTGATGGTATTTGCTTCAACCTCCTTTCACTTATTCCTTTCAAGTGACTCCGTCCAACGCTTCATTTTATAGCTTTCATACCTCAAATAGAAGATTACATTTTTGACTTTTGGAAGTTGGGGGTAACATTGATAATTGATGTTGAGCACATTGTATAAGAACTTCTATGTATTCTATTAAACACTTCAGTTTATAGTTTATCAGTTTGATACCTCTGCACTACATTGAAACCAACTAAAAAACTACCTGCCAAACATTCAAGTTTTGAAACTAGGGTAACATTATATTAAGCACATCGTATAAGAGTTTTTTTATATTTCCCAAGAAAAAATAGGCAACCATTTAAAAAGTCAGCAGTATCATCCTTGATAGCAAGCATACCTGGATGAAGTAATATAACCATAATTTATTGGAGTGAACGACGGCATGGCATTTCCATCCTATCATCAGATAGAGTGGGAAACAAATGAATATTATTCAATGTATGCAGATTTTCCAACTTACTAACAAGAAATTCAGGAACCTGATTGGGTGCCTTTTGTTCAGCTTGGAAACCAACTGCAGGCCTCATGACCGGGACTTGATAAGGAGGGCCCACCCAGCTTTGCACTGGCAAGTTTCCACTGGGAGTCCACACACCGTTTGTGTTTCCTTCCTGGACTTTGCTGGGAAGAGAGCCTGATTTAGCAGCAGCTAGGAGAAGTGATTGCTGTTGTGCAAGGAATGCCATCTGTTGCTGATGAGCAGCAAATGGCGAAACAATGGCAGTCTGCATTTTCCAAAATCAGTCCCATTAAAGCCGATTGTAATGAAGAAACCTCTATGTACAAGGACCCACACATGTTGCATAAGCTGTTAACATCAAAAGCATCTAATCTCTGTAATTACATGTGCATCATCTAAAGTCCACAAAAATCATAGTTGTGCATTAATATTTCTTTTTGAAAGAAAAAAGGACCTCTATCGTAAGGTGGGTGCACAATAATCATAGTTGTGCATTAATTAATTAATATCCACAGGTATAATCTTTAACATTCATTTTGCACATTTTTTTGAAAAGGGATTTTTACCCAGCAGACCCTAGAAACTTTGCAAATTACCTCTACGACCTTTGAAACATCCTAATTCCTCCCTCAACCCTGTAAACTTGCTAACCCTTACCATATAAACCCTGTGGTTAACCTCCATCTATTTACCCGTTAAAAGCAACCGGATTCCGTTACACTCTTTGATATTATGCCTATTTTATTTATCGAATTTACGTTAACTGCCACTCCCTCTCACCTTCATCCATCTCCCCACTGATGCAAAATAAAAATTTGCAACGGTGAAAAATAGTTGTTTGGTGGAGAAATTTAGAGAGGAGAGGAAGAGAGAGGAGAACGCGCCGGTTGCACGGGATTTTGGAGATGAAAGACGTGAAGAACACGTTGAGGGAGAGAAATAACGAGAGAGAGAGAGAGAGATAATGAGATGAATCTCAAATTTTCATATTAACTGAACCGTTTTAAAACAATAGACCGTCATCCCTTTATACAGGAGGGATGAGATTACAAAATAGAAATCAAAATTCAAATTCAAAACTACTTATCCTAATTGACTCTAACCAACTAACTAATTGATTTGAAATAAATTCAAATCTCTAATCGACTCTAACTAACTAAATTGATATCACACGCGATCTCTTTAATTAAATAAAAATACGACAATCGAATAAGCGTAAATAAAATTAACGGATAAAAATATCATGCCCTATATTTTAATTTTGTGCTGCAATTCTCCTCCGCTTGAAAAATTCGTCTCCTGACGAATTGCTTGATTTTCGTTCTGACGGTTGGAGAATCCTATCTGGATTGGTTGAGCAAAAATCCGCAATTTTGCTCATTTTCCATGTTACGTTTGTAGTTTCTTTCCACTGAGGGGTATGGATGCAAATGTTCTACCCCTTCACTTAAAATGCCTCTATAACATAGCTTAACCTTCACTTGACCCTTTAAGTAAAAACTCTTGTGAGGAGGGACCTTCTTGTAATTTATCCAAATTTTCTCATCCCTTATTTTAGGGGATTCGGCGGGAGGGAGCTCCCCAACTTCCGTTAGGGTTTCATGCCTCCAGGATAAAAGGTGGTGGCGGCAGTGGTCTGGATCAGGAGGCCGTGAGCGACGACAGCGCAATGGCCAGGGAGGCCTAGGGCGGCGTCGAGGAAGGTGGTGCGTTGGTCCTAAATCGCGTGCGTGGTGCGGACCGTACCCAAAACACGCGCGGCGGCTGCTGGAGTACGAGGTCAATAGGCGACGGGTTGGAAAGGGGAACCTCAGGCGGCACCGAGGAATGAGGTGTGACGACCCCCGCTTGCACGCGTGTTGATGACTGTGCCTGGTGCGTGCGCAGTGGCTGCTATAGCTCGAGATTGGGCGGTGGTGGCACTGCAGACGGCAAAGACGGTGTATCTGCGGTGATAGGGCTGTCCAAGGGGGCGTTTCAATATTTTCTGTAGTAGCTGGGGGCGCGAGGACTGCCCGAGGGGGCGTTGGGGCTGGGAGTGTTGCCGGGGTGACGGAGATGGGTTGTAGGAGAGGCAGTGTGGCAATTTGGAGGACAGCAGGGGGCTGCAACTGGGAGATTGGGGGTGCCGGAGGTGCGGGGGCTGCATCAGGGACCCAGGAGGGAGTCGTGGGTGGCACTGGAATTGGTTCTTCCAACGATTGTAGGTCTGAATATTCTTGGACAGCAAGCAGATCGACGATTTCCCATGCTTCTTCTATAGGGTCTTCATCAAATATGGGGCCCAAGTCTTCGATTTCGTTTTGTATCGAAGTTGTATCAATAAAATCTTCATCTTGCATGAAAGTACCTTCGTTTTTTTTGCTCAAAAATAGGTTGCACAGCAGCTTCATTGCAGCACAAAATTAAAATATAGGGCATGATATTTTTATCCGTTAATTTTATTTACGCTTATTCGATTGTCGTATTTTTATTTAATTAAAGAGATCGCGTGTGATATCAATTTAGTTAGTTAGAGTCGATTAGAGATTTGAATTTATTTCAAATCAATTAGTTAGTTGGTTAGAGTCAATTAGGATAAGTAGTTTTGAATTTGAATTTTGATTTCTATTTTGTAATCTCATCCCTCCTGTATAAAGGGATGACGGTCTATTGTTTTAAAACGGTTCAGTTAATATGAAAATTTGAGATTCATCTCATTATCTCTCTCTCTCTCTCTCTCTCGTTATTTCTCTCCCTCAACGTGTTCTTCACGTCTTTCATCTCCAAAATCCTGTGCAACCGGCGCGTTCTCCTCTCTCTTCCTCTCCTCTCTAAATTTCGCCACCAAACAACTATTTTTCACCGTTGCAAATTTTTATTTTGCATCATTTGGTATCAGAGCATGGATTTCGAATCGTTCCTACGATTCGACGATCCGATCGACTATTGGTGTGCGAAGTTCGGTCTCCGCCGTCCATCTCGTGGTTCGCATCGCTCAAAAAAGTTCCATCAACGCCTTATAGCATGCATCAAGGTGCACGCATGGTTGGACGCTCAAATCGACGAAGATTCACCGGTCGACAACCGAAATCAGAATGTTGTGCCTGCAGTTCAAGTCGAGTTCAGCCATGAAAACGAAGGTATTCTCAGTCTTAATCTCGACTTCGGTGAGACCATCGTGGAACAAGACAAGGAGGACATTGGACCCATATTCGATGAAGATCCCGCGGATAAAGCATGCCAAAATGTCGAGTTCTTCGCAATAACAGTTGCTGTCCCGGTGATTTCAGACCCAACGCCGTCGTCGGAATCGGCCCCGCTGCCCCCTCCGACCACCCCGGCGCCATTCCCACCACCCCAGGTAATTCCCCCTTTCCTCCTCACCCGGCCGAACCCCCCCCAGCCGCTGATCACGCTCCCTCTCGCCTCCTTTTCCCCTTCCGCACCAACCCATCTCGCCGTCTTCTATTCCCCTCCCACCTGCGCCTCTGCCACCCGACCCCACCTACCTCGCCACCCCTCGTGCGCCAGCCCCACTCTCCTACAGCCGCCCCACCCAGCGCCGAGACCCCCCCTCCGCACCGCGCGCAGTCGCGCGCATCAGCCCTTCGCCCCGTGGTCGCCGCCCCCTCGTCACCCAGCCCACCGGCTCGCGGCCACCGCCAGACCACTGGAGGTCGCTAGCTCGACCCCCCTCCACCGCCACGGCACCGCCCGCCGGCTCCAGCGAGAAGTCCCGCACGATTCCCCTCAGGCCCGCGCGCACAGGCCCGCAGCCCCGAGCCCCCACCTGCGTCGTCCGGGTCAGCCCCGCCCTTGGGCTCCGAAGTCACGACGCCACTTGCGGAAGAGAGCAGACCTATCGGGCTTTTCAAGACCCGAATCCCTAAGATTAAGGGATTGGAAAACCACTTGGAAGAATTGCGAAGTGAAAATTCTCAAAATCCATATTTGCAGGAAGACCCAATGCCCTAGGAATATGAGGAAATGTGAAGGGGTACGAAAATTACAGAGACGCCCCCAAATTGAAGAAAATTACAAACGTAATAATGAAGGTGATCCCATGGGAGGAAAATTGAAGCCCAATTCGAGGATGATTTCTCCAACAATCCACCGACATCACGCAATTCGTCAGGAGCCGAATTTTTAAAGCGGTGGAGAATTGATGCAGCGTGACCCCAAATTATGGGGCCACATTTATTCAATTAAATAATTATCATTTTTATTTACGTTTTTAGCGGTCGTAGTGGTCTAATTTAATAATTGAGATCGCCTGTGATCTCAACGTTGATTTCGTAGATTTTAATTATAATTGTTGGTCAATTAAATAATTAGAGTCCAATTAAGTTAGTTAGAGGTCAATTAGGATTAAATTAGTTGTAATTTGAGATTATTTACTATTTTTGTAAACCCTCTCTCCTATATAAAGAGAGGGTAGTCCATTGTTTTAGGCAGTCCATTATGAAGTAAAAATTTGAGTTGATCTCATTTATCTCTCTCATCTCTCTTCTCCCTCCACACGATCTCCGCGGTCTTCCCCTCAACCCCGCGCATTCCGGCGTGTTCTTCCTCTCATCCCCTCAATTTCTTCTTCTCGACCCATTTCTTTCTTTCACCAAAAATCCACCAAAATATATATTATTATTTTATTCGCCGTCGCCGATTTCGTTCTGCATCAATTGGTATCAGAGCATGGCAACCGAATCGTCCCTACGATTCGACGATCCCGTCGCGCATTGGAAGATGCAATATGATTTGAGTTGCATATCTCATGATTCGCGTTCACGCGCACGTCGACACAAGTTCATGAAGCGCCTTATGCCAAGCCTCAAGGTTCAAGCAATTCGTCGGGAGACGAATTTTTTTAAAGCGGAGGAGAGTTGATGCAGCGTGGACTCGACATGTAGGGCCGTCTAATTATTTAAATTGTGGCCGTTAATTTTATTTACGTTTTTTAAGTTGTCGCAATTTTAAATAAAGAGATCGCGTGTGATCTCAATTAGTCTTAATTTGAATTTCAAATTTGGTAGTTAGTCGGTTAATTAGTTAGAGTCAGTTTAGGATAATTGGTTGTCGGTTTAAATTATTTTCTATTCTTGTAATGTCATCCCTCCTATATAAAGGGATGAGGGTCCAATGTTTTAGTCAGTTCAAGATGTGATAAAATAGAGTTTTATCTCTCTCCTCTCCCCTCTCTCTCCTTCTCCCCGCGTGATCTACACGTGTTCTTCTTCTCCCAAACCCCTCGTATTCCCGACGAGTCTCTTCTCTCTTCCCCTCGCGGTCTACGCGTTTCTTCTTCTCTAACCCCGCGCATCCGGCGTGTCTTCTCTTCTCAACCCTTCCAGTTCTTCTTCTCAACCCCTCTCTTTCTTCTACCAAAAAAATCCACCATAAAAAATATTAATATTTTCGTCGACGCCGATTTTCGTTCTGCATCACCCACCATCCAGCATCGTCGACCTCCATCGTCGTCGGCGCTTCACCCTCCTCCCGGCACTCGACGCACTGCTCCGAGCTGACCTGCACCAATCCCAGGTCCCCCCCCCCCACGCAACCTTGCCGCCGCTTCGAGCAGCCTCCCGCAGCCGCAACACCCTCCCGCTCTGAGCCCTCCCGCAGCCGCAGCAGTGCCCTTTCGGCGCATCACCCTCCCGCTCCGAGCCCTCCCTGCACCCCACCCCAACTCGCGACCCCCCCTCCCGCTTGACCCCCCCTGCACCCGGCGCAGCACCCTCCCGCAGCCCCCTCCTGCTCCGAGCAGCCGAACCCCCCTCCCCCTCCCGCGCGTGCGACCTGTCGACGATGGAACCCCCCCTCCCCTCCCCCACCCCGCCGACGATTGGAGGCCCCCCCCACCGCGCGCGAGATGGAGCCCCCCTCCCCCCACCCGCCGACCATGGAGGACTCCCGCCCCCCTACTGCTGCTACCCCCCCTGCCCCTGCCGCCGCCGCTTCGCCGCCCCGGCCACTGCTGCTGCTTCGCCCCCCGCGCGATGGAGCCCCCCCCACCCCCGCGCAATGGAGAACCCCGCGTCCCCCGCCGACGATGGAGCCGACGATGGAGGCCCTCCCACCTGCAGCCGCTGCTTCGGCCCTGTTTTCTTTCCTATTCTTTTTTTTATTTTAGCTAATCCTAGCCGTTGGATTGTAAAGTGGTTAGGTTAACTCAAGATTAACCCAAGTAACTGACTCAAATATAGTTAAAATTGACGGCAGGGTTTGTTGGGTAAGACGGAGCAAGTTTACAAGGTTGAGGGAGGAATTAAGATGTTTCAAAGGTCGTAGAGGTAATTTGCAAAGTTTCTAGGGTCTGCCGGGTAAAAATCCCTTTTGAAAAACATGAAAGTCAATGTCAATGGCATTGAGCAGTTCTTTTATAGAAATTCCTTTTTTATCATTAGAGGAGAGAAAAATATGGGTTTACAAGGCCATTTCTGATTCCTACTAAAATAGGTATGAGTTCAGCCTTCCCTGTCTGATGTGTTAATGGTTACGAACGTGAATAGTTTTTCTATAGGGCTTCATCCTATTACAAACATCATACAACTATAAAATGATAATTTACATGACCATCTCCACTTTGTAGACTTTCTTAGTTTTGGCCATCGAGCAGGCTTTTCAACTTTGTGGGCTTTGGCCTTGGGAGGGGTAAATCCATCTTCATCATGGTAGCTGTTGTTTCTTTCCCTTACAGAGTGCACGAGGTAATATTCTTTCTCATACAGGTCATCTTCACTGGGGCGCAAAATTTCGACTGTCATTCGGATATGCTGACAATGATGGCAGGTTATGCGGGTCATCCCAGGGATATGGAAACAAGTGGCACCACGTGGGGTTGAAAGACCTCTTTCGCAACAAGAAAAGAGAGAACATAACTTTTAAAAGGATGAAAGATTAAGGTTTGAAATATCGATATTGTTACGATATTTATGTTATCTCTGTTATTTATTTCTATCGTCTTGTTTATGTAATTTACCCATAGAGCTTTTCTCTTATATAAGAGAGCTCTAGGGTTAGATGGAATATAACTTTTATTTTGTCACTTTTCAACATGGTATCAGAGCGACGGTCCTAGACCGGATCCTGTGCCATAATTCCTCATCCCCACCAAAAGCCTCACGCGTCGCCGCCGCACGCTCTGACCCTCGTGCTCCCTACGCCCCGCCGTCTCGTGCGCCTGCGCCTCCGCGCTCACGCACTCGCGCGGTCTGCGCCTCTTGCGCAGTTGCGCCTCCTGCATGCCCTAGCGCCTCCTGCGCGCCCTAGCGCCTCCTTTGCAGTTGCGCCTCACGCGTGGTTGTGCTCCTGCGCACATCTGTTCTTGTGCGCACATGTGCGTGTCTCAGAGCACCTGTGCTCTGTGTACCTGTGAGCATCACAACCTAGCTCTTTTCCAAGGAACCTTCGAGGCATGGAAGGGGTTGTGGTATGAGTCTACGCCCACAACCGCCTTCATATATGTCCGCGTAGACATTCTTGTCTAAGCTTGTAACCCCAGTCAATAGAGATTGTTGTCATCAAGTCGGACAACAAGGCAGATATTCCATCCCTAGGTGTCTTCAAAGGTCCAGCACCCATTGTGAAGATGGATGGAACGAACTATGAACTGTGGGCCATGCAGTTCATGAGTTTGATGCAGTGCAATGGCAAGAAGCATATCCTCACACAAGAGGAACCTGTTGATAAGACTGGGGTTAACGCCTCATGGGAGGCAGACAATACCCATGCACGTGTATGGTTATCTAGCACGGTATCCATGGAGATAGCCAATGACATTCTGAGTCAGCCCACAGCGAAGGATATGTGGAATATCCTTGCTGCTACATATTCTCCTGCAAAGAACGAGTCGAAGATTCTGCAACTTCAGCACGACATCTTCACTTCGAAGCAGAATGGTCATACTCTTCATACCATGTATACCTCTCTAAGGGGTATGTTTGAGAAGTTACATGATTATATTCCTTTGACAGCTACACCAGAACAACTCAAGGCATATAGGGACTCAGTGATGACAGGAGTATTTCTAGCAGCACTTGATCATGAGTATGATGCAGCCAGAGCACAGATTCTTACAGATGCTACCATACCTCCTATGGAGGAGGCATATCGCAGGTTGAGTAGACTCTCCATATCTCATGGTGGATCACAACTGTCTCAGACATCCTCCGTCATGGCAGCATCCCGTGGGAGGAGAGGACCTCCACAATTTCGAGGTCGAGGTGGTCATGGCAGAGGACGGGATAGTCGACCCCCTCGACAGCCATGTACTTACTGTCGCAGAGCAGGTCACATCGAGGAAACATGCTATTCCAAGCATGGGTTTCCTACTACTACAGCTCGTGTTGTAGAGCAGACTCAGCAGGAAGGGGGTCCTTCACATGTCTCTGATCAGAGGTTTGATGATCTGGTGGCGTGACTTAGAGAGATTATGCCTAGCCAGGGGTCAGCAAGTTCTTCAAGATCTTCGGAGGTAGCTGCATCAGCATCAACATCCACGTCAGGTACAGCATATGCACTTACTAGTTGTTACAAGGCAGATTTATCAAAGTGGATCATGGATTCAGGAGCATCTCACCATCTATGTGGTGATAGAAGTCAGTTGAATGTTTTTCGTCCGTCTCAGACAGGACGATCGGCTGTGATAGCTGATGGGACACACTCTCCCATTACTGGTCAGGGGGAGGCGCAGTTGACTCCTGCGATACGGCTTCAGAATGTCCTTTATGCTCATGAATTTTCAATGAATTTACATTCAATTAGTCAAATCACTAAAGATTTACATTGTCGTGCCTTATTGATCCATCTGCTCTTATGTTTCAGGACATCCTCACAGGCAGAGTGATTGGAACTGGCCGTGAGCAAGGGGGTCTCTACAGACTGGTGCAATCTCCTTATGTTGGTGTCTCTTCTCTTCATGACAGATCTGTTTCTCCCTACACATGGCATCTCCGGTTTGGTCATCTTCCTCTGCAAAAGATGGTTCATGTTCTTCCACAGATTTCTCCTCGTTCCACTTTTTAATGCGAGGCCTGCCAGCCTGGGAAACATCATCGGTCTTCTTTCCAGAGTCGTCAGGGTCCAAGTAGTCATGGTCTGTTTGAGTTGCTCCATTTTGATATTTGGGGTCCTAGTCGTGTCCCAGATCTTCAAGGACACAGATTTTATCTTGTCGCAATTGATGAGTTTTCTAGACTATCTTGGGTTTTCCTTCTTAAGAATAAGTCTGATGCCGGTCATGTTATTCAGTCGTTTATTAATGAAACAAAGAATATTTTTTCTGCTAGAGTCAAGTACATACGTTCTGATAATGCTCTAGAATTTTGCAGTACTCAACTCTCTCAATTCCTTAAGTCTCATGGGATTGTGCATCAGACATCTTGATGCAGCGTGGAACAGAAATAAAGGGTTGCATATTTATTTAATTTTTATGTTAATTCTATTTACGTTTATTTGAGTCGTCGTATTTTTAATTAAATAAACGGGATCGCATGTGATCTCAATTAGTTAGAGATTTGAATTTCAAATTAGTCGGTTAGTCGGTTAGAGTCAATTTAGGATAATTAGTTAAATTTCTATTTTTGTAATCTCATCCCTCATATATAAAGGAATGATGGTCCATTGTTTTAGTCAGTTCAGTTGATAATCAATTTGAGATTTTATCTCCCTCTCTATTTTCTCTCCTCTCTCAACGTGGTCTTCACGTTTCTTCCTCCCCAAGTCTCGTGCAACAGGCATGCCTTCTTCTCTTCTCCCCTCTAATTTCTTCTCCACCAAAAATTCCACAAAATTGTTATTTTTCCGTCAACGCCGAAAATCAATCCGCATCAATTGGTATCAAAGCATGGCATCTAGGTCGTCCTCACGATCTGGCGATCCTCCTCGTCATTCACGCAGAAAGTCCAACGGATCTCGCCCCAATGACCGTGCATGGCGTGCTGAGGTTAGACAAACACTATCGAATATGCTCCACGTTCTTTCACAGAATAGAGAGTTATTCACGCGACAACTAGAAGAACTCATTGCCAAAAAAGCCGGTGAAACTTTCGTCCAAGTTCCTGATGAAGAGAGCTAGGAAAACTGCGCCGTCCTCAATAATAGACTCGTTGTCCCGGCCGTTTCAGAGGAGAAAAACGACGAACTGCTCGCTGTCCAACCTGTTTCAGAAGAAAAAAAAACCGAAACGCTTGCTGTCCATGTATTTTCAGATTCGTAAAAACCCCCGGAATCGACCTACGCCCCATCCGCAGCCCTCTCGCGGATCCCACCCACCCTCCTCGCACCCTCGGGCCCCCTTCCCGCAGCCCCCGCCCGCGGCTCCAGCCCAGCCCCCAGCCCCGCCGACGCCTACCCAGACCTCCCCGATTCTCGCCGCACCGCCGCAGTCAATCCCACCCCTGTCCCCGACCCCAGCGGCCCCACCCGCGACCCCCACACCCCCAGTCCCCATCCCCGAAGCACCCTCTCTCGCTGCCCTCAACACCCCGGCAAGGCCCCCATCCCCCATGCTCCTCTTCCCTCCTAACCCTAACCCCAAAACGCCGCCTACCCCTTCTCCTCCCCGCCCGACTTCGACAGCGCCACTCCCTCCCTCTCTTTCTCTTTTCCGACAGCTCCGCCCTCCCCTCCCTTTCCTCCCGTGACCCCAACCCCTTATCCTTCCCCGCCGCGCTTCTCTTTCCCTAAACCCTACCTCTTCACACCCGCCGCCTTTGCCCTTGTCGAGCCCTTCCCCTCCGCCACCCTCTCTCCTCACCTCTCCCTGCACACAGACACACCCCCCCACTGCGCGCCCCGCCTCACGCTTCCACCTTCCCCTCTTCTGCCACCCTCCATCGCCCAAGCTCCATCACAGACATGCCCCCTCCCGCGCGCCAACCGGCGTCTCCCCGTTGTCCCTCGTCGCCAACCCTTCCCCGCATAGGCCCCTCCTCGCCACCCCGCCTTCCTCTATCCGAGTCGCCCACGCCTCCCTTGCGGCCCCGCATCTGCCCCCTGCCACGGCCACAGACGAACTCGGTGCCGCCCCTGGAATCCAAGTCTCTGCCGCCGACGCCGCTTGATGAAGAGGGAAGCCCTAACAACGGCCTCCCCTCCAAAAGGAATCGGATTCCTTAAAGTTAGGGATAGGAGGTTATCTTGGGAGATTGGCAGGGAGACCCCTCCTCCCATAAGTTTTTATCAAAAAGTTTATTAGGAGGAATTATGCTATGAATTCAACTTAACTGAAGGGGTACGAAAATCGCAACCAACCCCCCTGCTGCAGAAATACTTAAAGAGAAGTGCTGAAAAGAGGAAATTTGGAAACCCTCCTTATCCTATTAGGATTATGACCATGGGTTTCACCTATTTA
This sequence comes from Ottelia alismoides, assembly GCA_037367405.1. Classification (NCBI taxonomy): domain Eukaryota; kingdom Viridiplantae; phylum Streptophyta; class Magnoliopsida; order Alismatales; family Hydrocharitaceae; genus Ottelia; species Ottelia alismoides. Next base: position 229,694 of record JAZKJV010000203.1, on the reverse strand, counting down.
AAGGCCCCGTGGCTTCATTCATTAGACACATCTCCTCCTCTACTCTCATTGTGCTATTGCTTTGCTATGGCTTCTCCAAGGGCCATGTTGTTCATGCCTCATCAATTTTTCAATCATCACCATGAGGAGACAAAGTTCATGAAGACGATGTCATTTGCGCCACACATGTTCTTCCAACATGGGGTTGACGATTCTGGCCACCGCACTAAAGCCATCTGGGTTCCACCGTTTGCTCCACATCTATTCTTCCACGAGGCGAATAAGAAAGTTGACATCAAATCGGCAAGCGTCCAAGATGCAGCAATTCGTCGGGAGACGAATTTTTGAAGCGGAGGAGAGTTGATGCAGCGTGGAACGGAAATAAAGGATTGCATATTTATTTAATTTTTATGTTAATTCTATTTACGTTTATTTGAGTCGTCGAATTTTTAATTAAATAAACGGGATCGCCTGTGATCTCAATTAGTTAGAGATTTGAATTTCAAATTAGTCGATTAGTCGGTTAGAGTCAATTTAGGATAATTAGTTAAATTTTTATTTGTGTAATCTCATCCCTCATATATAAAGGGATGATGGTCCATTGTTTTAGTCAGTTCAGTTGATAATCAATTTTAGATTTATATCTCCCTCTCTCTATTTTCTCTCCTCACTCAACGTGGTCTTCACGTTTCTTCCTCCCCAAGTCTCGCACAACAGGCGCGCCTTCTTCTCTTCTCCCCTCTAATTTCTTCTCCACCAAAAATTCCACAAAATTATTATTTTTCCGTCGACGCCGAAAATCAATCCGCATCACATCTTGTGCATATATCTCCCAACAGAATGGAGTGGCTGAAAGGAAACACCGCCATCTTTTGGATGTTACCAGAACCCTCTTGATTCAGAGTCGTGCTCCTCATTCCTATTGGGGAGATGCGGTTCTAACTGCTTGTTATCCGGTAAATCGTATGCCTTTGTCGGTGTTAGGGGAGAAGATCCCGTTCTTGACTGTGTTTCCCGAGACGGATCTTTTCTCACTTATGCCACGTGTCTTTGGTTCGGTTGCGTTTGTTCATCGATTCTCTCATGGTCTTGACAAGCTCTCTCCCAGAGCCGTCGAATTTGTGTTTGTGGGGTATTCCAAAACTCAAAAAGGATATCGTTGTTTTGACCATGTTCGACGAAGGTACTATGTCAGTGCTGATGTCACCTTCTTTGAGTCCATTATGTATTTTTCTCCCACAGGTGACAGACTTACTCCTTCAGATGATGGAGAAGATATCTATATGGCTCCTCCTCCGTCATTACCATGTTCTACTCCACCACTACCATCACAACCATTACCACCACCACCACCACAGTCTCCTACTTTCTTTCCTCAGGTCTACCAGCGACGGGCCCCTGCTCATGCGCCTCCTCAATCATCCAGCACGCCCAAGGTATGTACTGAGCATTTGAGTTCTTCTAATGGCACGGGTGATTTGCATGTACAGACTGAGGTACAGGGCGCAGATGATATCTCTACTCCTCCTGTTGACGATCTAGATATCCCTATTGCACTTCGGCGGCAGAAACATGCACGGACAATGCATCCTAAATATGGGATGGATTTTGGTTCTGAGGTTTCCTTGGAGCGTATGTCCAAGGATTTTCAGCACTTTGTTGTAGGGTTGTCAACTATAGAGATACTACGATCATATCAGGAGGCCCTGCAGAGTAGTCAGTGGCGGTTAGCTATGGAGGAGGAGATGGCAGCATTACGATCGCGAGGTACGTGGAGTGTAGTCAATCCTCCACCAGGTGCATCTGTTGTTGGCAGCAAGTGGGTCTTTACTGTAAAGCATCGGGTTGATGGTACAGTTGACCGATACAAGGCCAGGTTGGTTGCTCGTGGGTTCACCAAGACATATAGGTGGACTATCAGGACACGTTTTCTCTAGTGGCGCGTCACTCTACCTTACGGATTCTTATTACTGTTGTTGTGGTACGCGATTGGCCCATTTTCCAGTTGGATGTCAAGAATACTTTCTACGTGCAGCAGCCACCTGGGTTGGCTGCTGAGGGGGAGTCTAGTATGGTATGTCATCTTCATAAGGATATATATGGCCTTAAGCAGAGTCCGAGGGCTTGGTTTCAGAAGCTCTCGGAATTGATTGAACAGAAGGGGTTTCTCATATCTACAGCAGATCATACTCTCTGTGTAAAGAGAGACCAGCAAGGTATTGTGGTCATCTTGGTTTATGTTGATGACATTGTTATCACCGGCAGTGATGAACAGGGCATTCAAGCAGCTAAGGATTTCCTTGGACAGCAGTTTGTTACCAAGGACCAGGGTACGCTTCGTTACTTCCTTGGACTGGAATTTGCACGAAACCGGCAAGGTATGGTTATGACACAAAGGAAGTATGTTATTGATCTGTTATCTGAGACAGGTATGACAGGATGTAGACCAGCTACTACCCCTATGGATCCTAATGTGAAGCTTTATGAGGATGGATCTGAGGAGGTGGACAAGAGACGATACAGAGAGCTAGTGGGGAAATTATTGTGTGTTACTATTACCAGGCCTGATATATCATTTGTTGTGAGTAGGGTAAGTCTGTTCATGGAGCAAACCAGGCAGTCTCACATGGATGCAGTTTTTATGATCCTGAGATATATGAAGTCATCTCCAGGTGCAGGTCTTTTGTTTAGAAGAGATACGTCTCTTTCAGTTACAGGGTGTGCAGATGCAGATTATGCTGGGTGTCTTAATGATAGAAAGTCTACTTCAGGCTTTATTGTGTTTGTTGGAAGCTCACTAGTATCTTGGAAGAGTAAGAAATAAACTGTCGTTACTCGATCCAGTGCAGAGTCAGAATATAGGGCAATGGCCCAAGGTAGTACTGAGATGATGTGGGTTAAATATGTCTTGACTGATTTAACTATTGAAGTACCTCTTCCTATGCATCTTAAATGTGATAATCAGACAGCTTTGTTTGTAGCTAATAATCCAGCCTTTCATGAAAGGACAAAGCACATTGAAGTGGATTGTCACTATACTCGTGATCTGATCCAGAAGGGGCTCATTTCAACTTCTTATGTATCATTAGGAGACCAGATTGCAGACATGTTTACAAAGGCTCTTGCTAGAGGTCCTTTTCATCATTGTTGTTCCAAGCTGAGCATGATAGATATATATGCTCCAGCTTGAGAGGGAGTGCTACGATATTTATGTTATCTCCGTTATTTATTTCTATCGTCTTTATGTAATTTACCCATAGAGCTTTTCTCCTATATAAGAGAGCTCTAGGGCCTGTTTGGTTGCTGGGTTGGACTGGGTTGGGTTGGGCTGGGTTGGGGTGGGTGAATAGTAATCTGTGAGGAGGAAGTACCCTTGTGAATAGTAACCAGGGTTAGGCCAACCCTGCCCAACCCTGCAACCAAACAGGCCCCTAGGGTTAGATGGAATATAACTTTTATTCTATCACTTTTTAACAGATATCAATCTCGTACCCATAATAAATCTTGAAAGGGATATATCAACAATATATAGCATCAGTGGAAACCTTGAAAATGACAAAAAAATAGTTTTATCGCAAATTAAGTTCATCTCAGTTCTTAGATCAGTAAGTAGGTAGTATGCAAATACATTCCCTATAGGCACAAACAATATGTTTTTTGCACACAATAGTACCACATTAATCGCATATTGCGTACAAAAAATAGTATAAGCTATATCGGAAGGAAAACAAACAAGCAGTTACAATAATATTTGGATTATAGGGTACATCATTGATAACCATGAATTTAAAAGAGAAAAAGAAGATATATTACAATAACAAACTTAGAAACTGAACTTTTCACTTGAAGTAAATATATTCAATACCAACATGAGCACTTGTTAGATCCCCATCACAGGACTATTAAACTTGCTAGCAACTGGTAATATACTATATGTACGACATATGTACATAGATATGCATTAATTAGTTGCAGATATGTGCACCCCTCATGCAAGAGCTCAGGATATCGCCCCCGAAACAAAATTATAGATTTGGCTATTAATCTGTGTAGGGTTTATATATGAATGTGTTAAAATTGGGAGTTGTTATATAGAATCCCTAACAAATTAACCTCTAAAGCTTAACAAATCAAAACTTACCTTTCAAGCTTTAAACACAACAAAAAACAACTAAAACAAGCAGCACAGGTGCTATGGATGACAGAGTAACGACATTGGTCATATCAATCGAAATGGTGGAAAACTAACATTGAACAATCCTAATTTTGCCTATACAGGTGATATAAGGTCGTATTAGCCGATATCAGCAATATGCATGATACATTGGTCGGTATTCAGAAAAAAAAAGATTATAAATTGTGAAGTTGATTATTAAACCCAATAATCAATATCGTGCAGTTGACGCAGCTAGTGAGGATATATCGAGCAATACATCATTGATGTATCTTAATATTTAAATCTATGTGAAGGATCTCTTGCAACAAAAGCTATGATGGACACTTATTGTGCAGTTGACATCCAGAGGAGCACACATGTTATGCTGGCTTTTTCTGATAGTGGGAGAGCAGCTGGGCAAGCCTATGCTAAATGGACCTCAACGAAACTCCAAAGTCAAATTAATTGCCTTCAGTAGTTCTCTTCCTAAACGAATCATTCGAAAATGTCCAGCGGTTTACATGCTGCTTCGTTGGACTGAAACATTTTGGTGCTTTGGAATGATTCTCACGTGCTTCCAAGCACTCATGATGCGGAGCTCTGTTTGCAATGGTGTCGTTCCATGTAAAGATGGTTCAAATGTGGGAACATCTCTCAATTGATGTTGGGTTGATCGCGGGGTTGATGAGGAGATGATTTTTACCTTCGAAAGTAATGAAGGTTGAGGGGTGTGGGGGAGGAGATGGAAGGGGAAAGTGAGGGTGGGGAGATTTCGACGTTTGCACTGTCAGATATGCTCCATAACATTCTCACTATAAAATCTGTTCTGATGAAAAATCAATGTATTTCTCGCCATCCAAACAGCCCAAACCAAAGCAGATAGTTTATCCTTTTCCGATCCAATCCAATTGGACACAATAGACTTTCAAAAGGCCAAAGAACTATCCGTGTTCACATTGAAGATGGCTGCCATACCTCTTGCGTGCTCACTGGAAAAGAAAAGGCGGTCCAAGTCCTCCCCAGTCCCAGCACAATAATGATCTTTGACATACCTAATACTATTTTGAGGCAAGGAAAAGGCAAGGTGGTATAAGCATGTGTTCAACCGCCTCTTAATATAAAAATTACTTTGCATTCCCTGGGTGAAGGTCTTCGTTTTCTTTGCCTTAAGGCCTTAGACATCTGCATTTGCAAGGACATTTGGGTTATGCCTTTAGTAACATTTTTTTTTCTTCAAGGCCAATGGCCAACTTTCCTTGACATAAAGGTCAATATGCCTCTCAAATTGATGATCCATCATGTAAACATCTTTTAATTAATGAAAACCATTTCTCAAGCTTCTTAATATCGAGCTTGTGGGTAAAAAAGGACATGCCAAATACTATGGTAATGGACCTTGAATAGAACCCTAACGGTTTCGCACCCTGTGGATTACGAGTATGACATGGAAGAAGGGTATAAGAGAGTGTTTTGGAGAAATTACAAGAGCTGAGCTATTTCAATAGATGCCATATAACAAAAGTGTAAGCCAAACTGACATAAGAAGTGTGATAACTCTCAAAAGGGAAGAAAAAGGTTCGTAAAAAGTAAAAACTGCATGATGGTCTTCGTGGAGTAATATTCCAAATAAGGTCCTAATTTATCAAATCTTGCAGAAAGGCTCAAAACTATAAAAGAGCAACCCTTTTTTGAAAGAAAAAGTGCGACGTGCTGAGAAGACACCCAGGCAAAAACATTATATTCACAAGTTACGGTATAACAATTACAAAGACTAGGAATCCTCTATGATCCTTGGATGCTCTATAACATTCTCCACATCCAATCTTTCACCATGAAAGATAGTCCCATTTGTGGCCAATCACATGGCCCATAAAATGGTTGCTACCCATATCCTGACTAAGTCCGCCCCAACATGCTACTAATCCGTGGAATCCTAAAAAGTAGAGGCACAACTCGAGGAAATCACGCCCAAATCTATCACCTCTCACACCTTCCTAGACTTGCCACACAAAAAGAATAAGTGATTAGCGTCCTCAAGCATCTCCATGCACCACTAGTAGGACCCCTTTATTCCCTAGAGAAGTCTAGACCTACAAGACCCATCATCAAACGATCTTGTCACATCAGCCATAAGAACACCTTGACCCACATAGGGATCTTCCAACTATAGACATGTCTGAACTCAGTGGAGACAATACCTAGATCAAATATGGTGATTGCATACAATGCTTTATGTGCTTTCCAAATCGAAAACTCACGATCTACCTAGTTCCAATGCTCCGGCTCAGAAGAGAGGCACCCCACCTTGCAAAGAGCCTCCATAAGTGACAAAACTGACAACTCAAAACAAAAGAGCAATCCCATATTTGAATGTTTGTTGGAAAGCTAAGAACTTTCAATAGTTACACAAATCGTTAAGGATCCTAACAATATATCATAGCCATTTGTGTAACAGAATTTAAAAAGAGGTATGGACTTCATATGTCAAATGACACAACTCATCAGGAGATGAGTTATTCAAAGTAATGGATAATTAATGTAATCTAAAATTGGGAACTTACGGAGAAGGTAGGGTTTTAATCATAAGTCTAATTAATTTATTTAAAAAATAAAGATCTATCAAGTATCTCTACTTTTAGTAATGTATCTAGTTAGTTTAATTCAATTTAGTAATGTATCCTTTCAACAAGGATTTAAGCAAACATTTAGATCTTGTTGGATACGGATGTAATTCAAAATTTGAAAGGGTTTTCGCATGAGGAACGCATGCGAGTAAATAAGCTAGTTCCGGAGCATTGCCGTCCGGATGCAGTCCAAATTTTGCAAAGATTCTTGCATGGTGGACGCATGCGAGTAAAGAAGTTAGTCCAATAGATGTTGCAAAGGAAGTTGCGGATAGGTAGTTGGAATATTGGCACTTTGGCAAATCGATGGTGGAAAGAATGAAGATTCAGATACTATGTCTCCAATAGACAAAATGGGTTGGAGAGAAAGCAAAAGGGAAATTGAGAAGATAGGCTTTAAACTTTGGTATTCAGGTAAAGATAAGGGCATAAATGGTGTTGGAGTGGTTATTCATAAGGATTTGAAGGATTGTGCGGTTGAGGTGCAAAGATTCGATGATCGGATTATTTTGCTAAAATTGGTGTTCGAAGAAGAAATTCTGAATATCATCTCAGTTTATGCAATGCAAATCGATTAAGATGAAATGATTAAACAAGTTTTTTGGGAGGATTTCGATAAGATTATGCAAGGAATCCCCACAAAGAGAGATGATTTGCCTAAGTAGAGATCTTAGTTGACATGTGAGAAAGGATGCTTCAGGGTATACTGGTGTTCATGGAGGCCATGGCTTCGAGGATTGAAATAAAGTGGGAAAAGTCATTCTGAATTTTGTAATGCCTTATGATCTTTTTATAACCCACTTAAATGGTATGGTGGTAGTGCAGCGTGCCTACCACCCAAAAGACCATGGTTCAAATCCCCCCGTATGGGGGTTGCGTTAGGTAGTCGACAACCAGTGTAAAAAATAGTCGAATCTTTTAACATGGATTGCCTCAAATTTCAACGAAATTCGGTCGAATTTCTGTCAAATCGATATCCAGTCAAAATCGGAATTCGACCGAAATGGCTGAAATGACTGAAATATAGGGGTTCTAGTACAAAAAATGACCGAAATTTCGATCGAAATTTCGTTTCGATCAGTCGCCGAAATGGTGACCGAAATCGACATTTAAGGCCTTGGATTTGAGCAAGATTCCATGTAGTCGACCCTATGTATAGTGGGAGAAGGCTTTGTTATTTTTCTATGATCTTTTTATAGCAAACACTTTTTTCAAGAATAGGGAGGAGCATTTAATTACTTATAAGGGTATCCCGACCAAAAAATAGATAGAATACTTCTATTGAGGAGAAGAGATTGGTTGTGTTGCAAAGACTGCAAAGTAATCTTAGGAGAGAGTTTGACAATCCAACGTTGCTTGTTACTAATGGATGTGCAAATAAAAAGGCTGGTAAAGCAAAGGAGGGTTTCCAATATCACTATAATAGATGGTGGAATCTTCAATTGAAGCAATCAAGCTTCAGGGAGAAGGTTTTAGAAAACTTATATTGGGATTGTAAAGGAAGTTCAAACGAGATGTGGGAGGCGGTAGCATCTTTTATCAGAAGGGTAGCTAAAGAGATGCTAGGTGATTCAAAGGGAGGAGTGGAGGGGTGCAGAAGAAGTTCGAGGCCAAAAGGAGGCTTGATGGTGGACATGGAAGGCTGTATCGATATCGATATCGTTTCGGTCCACCCGGAAATGGATATATCGGGATATATATACGATATATCGACGATATCGTTGGAAATGTCGAAAATAGCTCAAAAAGCCAATTTTTTGGTATTTTTCAGAAATTAAGATCATCCAAGATATTAGAACAACAAATAACCTACAAATACACACTTATATCACACATATCGATCATTTATAGACCATATAACGCACATATCGATCATCATATCAAACATATCGCTGCTAATGTTTATTCCCGACCTTTAGATATTGGAAATGGATTCCATTCAAGTTTTTATAACATTAAATAACTTACAAATATACACTTAGATGACACATATAGATCATTTGTGAAGACTATGATCCTTATATTGCACACAACGATCATATCGAAATATCACTGGTACTGTTAGTTGTTGACCTATATATATTGAAAATGGAGTTTATCCAAGTTCTTAGATCACTAAATAGCTTACAAATATACTCTTAGATACACATATCGATCAATCTATGAGGCTTGTATCGCATATATCGATCATTTTGAATATATCGATATTAATGGTTGATTCTTGACTTATAGATATTTTGTTTTTGAAGAATTGGCTTATAGATATTGGAAATCTATTTCATTCAAGTCTTACAACATGAATAACTTGTAGACATACACCAAGTTGAAGAACCATTTTATGCACTCTCCTGTCGCACCATACCCTACCAGTACGGGGGTCTCGTTGAATACTAGGTGTAGCTAGATATATGTGTTTTAATACTAGGTGTTAAATCAATCTTCCATGAATAATAGCATGATATATAGAGATATCAGCGAAATATCGACGATATCGATATCTGGGATTTTTTCAACTGAAACCAATTATTTTTTATCGATATGAGCCGATATGGCGATATATCGCTGATATATCGACGATATATCGTCGATATCCCTGTAAAAGGAGATAATGGGTAATATCGAAACCCCTACCCTGTCGAAACCGATATATCGCCGATATATCACCGATACGGCCTTCCATGATGGTGGAGTGGACGGGTGCAGAAGAAGCTCAAAAATAAAAGAGTATGCTTTAAAGCTATGTCTAAAGATAGAACAGAGAAAACTGTCACAAATTACAAAATAGCGAAGAAGAAAGCAAAGAAGGCTATAAGCGAAGCTAAGTCAAAAGCTTATAAAGTTTTGTACAAAAACTCTACTCTAAGTAGGGCCAGAAGGATATATTCAGGTTAGTCAAAGCAAGAGAAAGAAAGACCAAAGACCTTTCTCAAATGAGATGCATTAAAGATGAGGAAGGCACGTGGTTGTTACTCAGAAGGATATAAATACTAGATGGAAGCAGTATTTCCATAAGGTTTTCATTGGGAAAGGAAATAGAGATATCACTTTGGGAGATCTAGCTAGTAGTGAAAGTTACTTGAATCGTGCAAGCTATAGACGAATACAAAGGAATGAAGTAGAGGAGGTTTTCAAGGTTATGAGACATGTGAATAGTGTAGGACCTGATGACACTCCTATGGAAGTATGGAGAGTTTTAGAAGAGCGTGTTTGACTTGGCTTGTTAATTTACTCAATGTTATTTACCAAAGCAAAAAAATGTATGAAGATTGGAGGAGAAGCATCGTGGTGCCTCTTTATAAGAACAAAGGAGACATTCGAAATTGTTCAAATTATAGAGGTATCAAGCTGATGAGTCACACGATGAAAATTTGAGAACGTGTGATAGAAAGAAGGTTGAGGCAAGTTTCCAAAGTAAAAGAAAATCAATTCGGATTCATGCCATGTCGCTCAACTATTGAAGCCATCCATTTGTTGAGGAGAACAATAGAGATTTATAAAGTTAAAAGGAAGAACCTCCATATGATTTTTATTGATTTGGAGAAAGCTTATGATTCTGTCTCACGGAAGATATTATGGAGAGTTTTGGAGAGGAGACAAGTATATGTCCTATACATTAACCTCATAAAGGATATGTATGATGGGACTTCATCTTGTGTAAGAATCTAGTCTGCGAAGACTGACTATTTTGACATCAACATTGATCTGCATCAAGATTCAGCTTTGAATCCATTCATTTTTACTTTGGTTATGGATGAGTTGACAAGTCACATTCAGGATGAGATACCTTGGTGTATGTTATTCGCTGATGATATTGATGAGACTAGAGATGGTGTAAATGAGAAGTGTTAAAGTTATTATATTTACATTTATATTTGTAACCCTTTGGGTTCCGTAACACCCCGTGACCCTTCGGGTTCCGTAATCCTCTGTGACCGTTCGAGTTCTGTAACCCCTCGTGATCCTTCGGGTTTCGTAACTCTTGTACTCTCAAAAGTTTTCTCTCTATATAAGAGACCCTAGCTCTATGGAATAAACATCACATTCGTCTCTCTTCTCAACATGATATCAGAGCGACGGTCCAGACCGAAGTCAAATACCCTAAATCCGCCGCCACCACCAGCCCTCTCTCCACCGAAAAGGAGAGAGGGCTAGACCTCCTGCGTCGCTCGTGGATTCGATGGTCTCGTGCAAGGCAGCCCGAGTCCCCGGCAGCACCAGCTGCCACCTTCAGCGGCACCTAAAGCATCGTTCGAGGCTCCAATAGCTCCAACCGCACCTCCTGCGTCGTCGACACCGCCTGGAGCCCCCTCCTCCAACCGTCTCTGCTTCAACATGACTTGTTTCTCCCAACTTGATGTTCTAAACTCTTTATTCTATCAAGTATGGGAGAAAGGGGGAGTCAGAGATGATTCTTCAAGACGTCTGTTGCCCTACCATGAGTGATAGACCGACACTCCAGACTACTACTCAGATCATCCGTCTTCCCCGAGCATCGATTTCTTCGTCACGGTGCATACTTCTTTTACGATCCGACTACTACTCCGCGCTGGACTTCTTCTACAATGATTCTTCTCCAGGCACGACAGAGATATGTTCCGGTGACCTGATATCGTGGCAACTCTACAGGCATAGCAGAGATACATTTCGGTGACCTAAAACCCGCAGACCCGTCCTCGACAAGGCCCTAAATGTCGATTTCGGTCACCATTTCGGCGACCGACCGAAACGAAATTTCGGTCCAATTTCGATCGAAATTCGATCGAAATTTCGGTCGTTTCGGTCATTTTTTGTATTAGGGCCCCCATATTTCGGTCTTTTCGGCCATTTCAGTCGAGTTTCGATTTCGACTGGATATCGATATTCAACAGAAATTCGAGCGAATTTTGCTGAAATTTGAGGCCTGGTCCTCGAGCGAGGTCTTCTACCAGCAGCGGACATATGTTATTATGATGCATTGTGTGAAGATATGATGTATACTTTTTCTTTTTGTTACAAGCTGCAACTTTCTCGGCTCCAGCTTGAGGGGGAGTGTTAGAGTTATTATATTTACATTTATATTTGTAACCCTTCGGGTTCCGTAATACCCCATGACTAGACCTGGCCAACGGGCTGGGGGCCCGCCCGCCCAGCCCGCTCATGGGCAGGGCTTGGGCTTCGAAATTTAACCACGGGCCGGCCCGGCCCGCAAAAAATAAAAAATATATAAATATATGTCAAATTATACATATATTAATATGATATGCTTTAAGTTTTTCATTTATGACACTAGTTTTAAATAAAAATTCAATGAATTACATGTCAAGTAACATGTAAAGTACGTATATTAGTTATATGAAGTATAGATGTTATTAATAAAATCATTTATACGTATGAAATACCATTAAAAAAATCAATGAAAAATGGCCAAAATGGGCCATGGGGGCCCATGGGCGGGCTTTGGACAGAGGTTTTTTAACCTCGGCCCGTTCGGCCCGGCCCATGGACCGGCCCGGCCCGCAATTTGGCCAGGTCTACCCGTGACCCTTTGAGTTCCGTGATCCTCTGTGACCCTTAGAGTTCCGTAACCCCTCGTGATCCTTCGGGTTCCGTAACTTTTGTACTCTCAAGGGTTTTCTCTCTATATAAGAGACCCTAGCTCTATGGAATAAACATCCCATTCGTTCCTCTTTTCAACAAGAAGCTTGAGGTCTGGAGACATGCATTGGAGACTAAAAGATTCCGTATAAGTAGGTTAAGACAGAATATATATATTTTAAAAAAATTAAAACAGAATATATAAAGGGCACTTTTGCTGAAAACAATTGTGAAGGAATCGAGATGAAGATTGGTGACGATAACATTCAGAAGAGAGATTTTTTTAGATACTCTGGATCTATTTTGCAACATTATGGGGAAATTGATGGAGATGTTACTAATAGAATAAATGCATGATGGCTAAAGTGGAGATGAGTCTCTTCTATTCTCTGTAATAAGAAAAATCCATTGAAAATCAAAGGAAAGTTTTACAAAGCAACTGTGAGACCTGCTATGCTCTACGGATCTGAATGTTGGCCTATGAACCATAGACATATACAGAGAATGGCAGTAGCAGAAATGAAAATGCTAAGGTGGATGTGTGGACACACACGTAAAGATCGGATTCGGAATGATGCAATCAGAAGGAAAGTTGATGTAGCTCCAATCGAGAATAAGATGCGAGAAAACTGTTTAAGGTGGTTTGGTCATGTGCAAAGGAGGTCAGCTGATGCACCAGTTAGGAGATGTGAGTTTTGAGATGTTGATCCAGCTAAGAGAGGGCGACGAAGGACCAAGAAGTGTCGCAATGAGACTATACGAAGGGATCTTAGTTTTTTGGATCTAAGCATGAGATTGGCCCAAGATAGATCTGAATGGAGGCAAAGAATCCATGTAGTTGGCCCTACTTAATGTGGGAAAAATCTTTGTTGTTGTTGTTGCTGTTAAGGGCATGTTCATCAAAAAAATTAAGGGTATCTTAAGAGCTAATCAATTAGGATTAATTGGGGCTTAACTTTAATTTATAAGTCAACCCCCTTCTACGTAAAGGAGCCGGTACGCTTTTATGAATAAAAAGGTGATTTAGAGCAGAAATTTTGCGTATACTCCCATGTACTGCTCTATTTTTTTGTCTAATCCAACTACCTCATCCACGTTCCTCCCTCGACTCACAACTCACAATGCTTGTCACACTCTTCTTCCTTTTCCTCTCATCTCCAAATCCATGTATGCATCAGTTGCATACCTTGTAACAAGACGAGAAAGACCAAATAATGTTGAACGGAGACTATACGAAAGATCATCGTTACGATAGTTAACCTACTGATTTGACCTACTTACAGTTCGGAGCAGGAAGGAAAATTGATTAAAATATCTCTATTTGATCACTAATCGTTCAGTTAATCAGATAATCGGCCGACTGATATGGGAATATAAATTCCACTAATGGTTCATCGTTATTCCAGATTTTTTAAAAGGTGCAGCTCGGACCATATTACAGGTTAATCAGGTTCAATTTCGGAAAACAAAATAGAGGATTAGAAGCATGATGTGTAGGGGTAAACAGCCGATCACATTTCATTCTAATTGAACATTCCAAAATCATCGATCCAACATGCTATAATTTTGATAATTTTGACTATCTAGATCTTCTCAATATCAACTCGTTTAATAAATTGATTAAGAATGGTTATCGGAATGAAACTCGATTGGTCAATTATCTTTGCAGCATGTTTCCATTCTCCTAAAAAATTACTGAAATCAAACCTGATTAGCCCGTAAAACACATCCACTGCAGAAAGATGGCCGTTGCCTTGCAAAAGCTTTTTCTTTTACAAAGAAACAAATCAGCAAAATGTCTGACATTTGATTAACATTCAATATTACTTGCATTCATTGAATCTATACAAATATATAAGAATATGTGTAGAAAATTAATATTTTAAAAAAATAATTAAAATTGTATGCTAGAGTATTTTTAATTAGTCAGGCGAATATCATTTGTTCTGACCCTTCCAACTGAAAAGTGAACACCGTTGTTTGCAACCTTGGGAGGCAAATGGTATTTTTTATCTAACCTCGAATAAGGCCCAAATTAGACCTGTTAAGATCATATGATCCATGTAATGACTAATGAACCCCTCATAAACTGAGATAAGTATTGGTTGTTGGTCATTACGGAAATTATGTTTGAAACAAAAAAAGAACATAGGAAGCAAAACCAACGAGACTGATGTAATCTTGTCCATATATGACTTAAACTAGATCTATTTGGATGCAATAAATCCCTCTAGCCAATGCCCATTAAGGTGGAAAATTGGATGTTGGTCATCTATGTAATTTTGACCAGCTTCTCGCTGATTTTGCACCTTTTCCTGGAATAATCAAATATCTACATGCAGATGAAAAGGAAACGCCTTCAAATGTCCACATATTTATTGACGAAAGGAGACTTATCCTATTTCATTCATGCAGAAAACTATCAAGATTTTGTAGAGTGCTACTTTCTTAGGGAAGAAACAGATGAGTCATAAATATAAATAGAGTAACCTTCTCAAAGAGGCTCATGATATCATTCTTTACATCCTTCTGTGGCTTGTCGGCAGTTGTAGGTGCAATTGTTGGTGAATCTTTAAATAGATCCTCTATACCTGGTACAGATTGGGGCTTAGGTTCAGAAGTGCTCATATTATTATCTTTCTCCGCCGTATTTGTTGGCTCTGCAGCTGTAGGTTTTAAGAATATATTAATAGAAATGCTTCGCATAATTCATATCAGAAAATTGCAATATTTTAGTAAGAATATAGTAATGCTACTTGAGAGGCTGAAGGGGTGCAAATAACAGGGTCAAAAACATGGAACTTATATTGACTCCCATTGTTATGTCAACATTACTTCTACTTACATTGGAAACTAGCCCACAAATTATCATCAAGAGGTGCCGATTCTGAGACATTTTCAGTAGGCCCCTCCATGGATAGGATGTTAAAGAGATCAGTGGCGAAGTCAACCTTTGCAGGTGAAGCTTCAACCTTAACAGGTGTTTCCTGGGGAGGATCAGAATTCTGCAAGGCTGGTTCTAAATTTTTGCATGCCGAGACCTGCAATCACTTCATGTCAGCTGTTTTCGAGTTAAAAAAAATCAGACGTTAGATCCATTGAGATAACAGATACTACCAAGCAATCACAAGCTTGGATGACATGTTCATGTAGCCAGACGGATGCAGATGCAGATATGCATCTTACCATATCCATATCCGTGTTCAAAATCGAATATGGACACAGATGTCTGATGAATGGGGAAAATGTGATCCCATATCCTTGACAACAAATACAAGGAACCAGATACTTGTTAATCGGATGCAGACAGACACCAAAGGAATTCATATTATGTATCAAATAGTAGATGCCTCGTAACATGTTAAATATTGTGATAATACACAATGCCAACAATCTCGAGCGTATTCATTAGATTTCCTTAATATTATAATTGTAACAGTTATTTTAAATTACTGAAGTCAAAATTGACTAAGATAACAAATAGTGTGTGCAGGTTGTGCACAACAAGATATGAATGAAGACAAATGCGGGATAATTAATGAAGACAAAGTCAGGAGTCGGTTCCTGAGATTAGGTTTGAATAGTTTTGTTTAATGCACTTGTGTTAAAGTTATATAAACAATTGCATACAAGACGTTATGAATATATGATATAATATAATATAATATGCACTTCGATGGTGTTGCATGCCTGTGTACATTTGCATCCCTACATAGCATAAACCAATATAAGTATATGTGAAGGCAATTGCAGAGCCATCGGTGCAAAGGCCTCAATAATGTTGGTTATCCAATCCAAACAACAGGTTGAAAAATGGTGCCACTAAATTATTGGCATGTAAATTAACCTGGCCAGGAATTGCAGGAATCATCCGTACATTCTTCTTCAAGGGGGGATTCCTCCGTTCCAATGAGTGCTCTTTCTTGTTATTTGTCTCCTGTCTGTTCCACTCTTCCGGTTTCTTTTTAAATTCTACTGGCTTTTCTACTTGTGCTTTTGGAGGTGATTTTGGCTTTCCATCTCTAGGAACCCATCTCTTCTCTTCATATCTGATAATTCCCCATTAATTATTCATATATGAGTAGAAAGTAATAATTATACTGCAAGTATAAAGGGTAATTTCCTAAAAACAAAGGCCATGCTGTGGGAAAACATACTTTGCCCGGATGAAATTTTCAATTCCAACCCTGTCATAATTTGGAGGAAGTTCCGCCTCCCAGTAGCTATTTGACCTATCATTTCCCATTGCTGGCGTGACAAATCATAACCTCGTGTCAGTGCTAAAACAATTAAAGCATGTAACTATGAGGTGTTGTAATCAGTATGTGGTGTGAGATTAAAGAAACAGGTTACATTGGATAAACGTGACTTGCTCAGGAAGCCATGTATCGAGAGTGGCCGAACGAACCTGCAGAGTACGTAGTGCAATTTTAACCACTAACCCATGCAATAACATTTCTAGATATATAATTAACTATCATAGACAGTTCTACAGGACCAAAAGAAGACCCGGACATGGTTCACTATTCTTACAAAAGCAACATCACGATCAACATCTATGTTTTGTAAATAAAATGAATCGTAAATGTTAAAAAGAACTATCCAAATGAATCAAGTAGCACGAGCAGTAAGTAACCCTGTCTTCAGTTAAAAATAATCAAAATATGGTGATGCTGCCAGACAGGACCTTTGAGTGGGACAGGGTTGAACAAATCAGAGTGCATTTACCAATACAAGTATCGATGTGCATCCAGAGCCCGTACTTGTAGAGCATATACTTAGACATTTCAAATCATTTTATGTTGGTCAAAAAATAAACAGATGCCATTCTTTTGCCTCATGAAAATTTGCGATTTAAGAAGAAGCTGCATCTTACAAGTGCAAACGCCTCCAAAGTGTTGTCCACAAGGTGATATACAACTATAGTGGGACTCTAAGCACCTCTACAGTTGGAGGTGTCACTGTTAAACCGGTCATTGTATATCTCCTCATAACCATGTTTGGCCAGTCCTACTTCTATTCAACCGGGTTGTTTTTCATAGGACAAGCTAATCTAGACATAAGCAACTCTACAAATAGCACAACACAAATTTGGAAGAAAAAAATTCAAAAACCTGCCTACCTTGGAAATGTGAACTCCAAGACTCCTGTGGATTCCAGAGCATTGCATGCAAATAAAGATGCCCAAATTCACACTCGCCCATCTCGGACCTCTAAAAGATACAAATCAAGTTAAGAATAAGGGAAAATGAAAAGCAATGCTTATTCAACCATACTGGAGTCAATTGAATTATGTTAATTGTCAACAGCACTTGGTTAATTTATAAGAAGATATATCTCCAGGCTGAAAAATGCCGATTTATTGTTGCGAAATTAAAATGTCTATAAATTTAAATGATAGAAAGCTAAAAGTATAAGCTAAAAAATGATAATAGGGACTAGGGAGTAAAATTCAAATCAGCTATGAATAATGCATATAAAGAACTTTTTGAGAAAGATCTATCCACATACTTGCTTTTGCAATCTGCACATTCCCTGTTTTCTGGCAGTTTAAGAAGACCCTCCAATATCTGCAAATAGATTAAATAATAATAACAATTTATATGTGAATTACAACATTATAATGGTAAGTTTTTCTTGAGGTCAAAAATATAAAGCTAATAAAAGGAAAATTTATAAAAGAGGTGGTGATCATCTCCACAGGGTTCTCGGCCAAGTTGAAATTTTATTAATCACCACAAAAATACGAAACGACAAAGTGGTTGTCCAACAGGTCAAAATATAACATGCGTGTGTCTCCACATTTTATACATAAAATAGCTCAGCTCTAAAAACCACTACATTTCTAGTCAGCCTGCCAGATGGTCCAAGTGAAGTAAACGATCTAAGCTCTCTCCAACCTCAAACGATAGGTAGCTTCCCCAAAGTAGCGTTGGAACTCCTCCACTCTAAAGACCCACCCATGACACTCCTAAGCTCATCAAGATCTCAGCAATCTGGCACCTGAATAACATATGTGAAATATCCTCATACTCACTGCGATAGATCAAGTGCATCAACTCGGTACATGGGATAGTGTACCCTGAAAGCGCTAGTCATGATTCTCCACCTCAAAAACCAAATGAAGACATTGACCCTCAACTAAGCTCTTAGCTTCCAAATTGGACGATAGTCTCTCCATGTGGTTCGTATCTAGTTACCCTCATGTAAGTCATCTTCATCAAAAACTCCCCATCCGTTCACATTCAATGGTCCTTCAAGCCTTGCAAGGGTCTATCCATCTGCCTTCAATAGCTCCACAATCTCTAACATACCCTGCTTAGAGAGACCCAACATGAAGGTCAAACAGCATATCCCTAGCATCCCTCCGATTTGGACCACCGACCAAACCACAGTGATTAAACAACGGAACCTATCATATAGAATATCATCCTATGGTCACTCATCCTTCTAGAAATGAAAGGTTGCGCTATAACCTATAAGTGTACTCAAAAACTTCACCATTAATCACCTCAAGATATTACAAGCCTATGATAGGCAAAGAAAACATAAACAGTTAGAGGTTCCAGCTCTCGGCTAACGCTCTCGCATGTACCACCACATTTTTTCCACATACTTGTTCCTGACGAAAGACCGCACCATTTATGGCGAGACAAATTGCTCATATTAAAGCTAAAAAACGAGATCGCTCCTTCTCTATACCACTCCATCCCGCCCAATGAACTCCCAAAATTTCGCCCCATCAACAAACAGACCCGATTGAGTTCCGAACAAATTCCAGGCGTCCAAGGAGCTCCTACATCTGAAGAATAGGTGGTTCGTATCCTCAACACCATCTTGGCACTACGAACACATTGGATCTGCATCCGCAAAGAACCGTGCGAACCTTTCCCCTGTAAGGAGCTTGCCTCTTCGAAGAATCCATAGGAAGAGTTTAACACGAGCTAGAACACTCCATTTCTAAATCCTCTTGCAGTCCATGTCACAACCTCCAAGATCAAAAATTATGGGACCCTTTAAGGCTTTGTAAGCCTTCCCAACTGAGAAAATGCTATCACACCAATACCAGTAATCATGTCATCTGTTGGCCCAGCCACACTCTCTAGTTCCCCAAGCATAATCATAAGCTCCTCCATTCTCCGATCCGATAGTTTAGACCTAAAGCGAGGGAAGAAGGATTGCTCATCCCATGCCTCTACTACCGAAGCATCCTGGTTGGTAGCCAAAGCCCTCAAGCGACGAAAGCGTACCCCTGGAGCCCTCCCTCGAGGCAGTCGTCAACCCAGAACCTAAGGCCATTTCTGTCCCCACAGACTGGCCTCAGGAAACGGTGGAACATCCTTGCTATGCCACAAATGCCTCTCCAGAAGTAAGACGGTGTCGGCCCGAGTTCCCTGGAGCTTGGAAAGGAAATTCTACACCCATATATCTTTCAAATAACTCTGTATGCAATACTGTCACATTTTCCCCAAACACGGGAGATCCATTTGCTATACGAGGCTTTATTTGTCTCCTCCATACTGCAAATGAGAGGAGATGTTTACAGCTAATTACATGAGAGGAGATGTTTTTGACATTGTGGTTGTTGAGGGAAAATAATGAATTGCATTCTCATATAGTCCTAGGATTCTCTTATATAGAGGAGGGACTCATTGGGTAAATTACATAATGAAGATAGAAAGAATAGAAAATACATAAAAGCGATAAAAGATAGAAAAATATCTCAACACTCCCCCTCAAGCTGGAGTATAGATATCAATCATGATCAGCTTGGAACAGCATCTCTGGTAAGGCCCTCTAGCTAGAGCCTTGGTAAGTACATATGATGTCTGATCTCCTGGGCTAACATGAGTAGTGGAGATAAGGCCCTTACGTATCATGTCTCGAGTGTAGTGATTGTTTGCCTAGATATGCTTAGTCCTCTCATGGAAGGTTGGGGTTGTTGGCGATGAAGAGAGCAGCCTGGTTGTTGCATTGGAGGTGCATGGGAAGAGGTACCTCAACAGTTAGGTCAGTAAGAACAGATCTGACCCACATCATTTCTGTGCTAGCATGTACCATGGCCCTGTATTCTGATTATGCTTGGATCTGGTAACCATTGTTTGTTTCTTGCTCTTACATGACACCAAAAAACTCCTTATGAACACTGCAAAGCCAGAGGTAGACTTCCTATCTTTGGGACACCATGCATAATCTGCATCTGCACAAGTTGTAATGGTAAGGGATGTACCTCTGTTGAATAGAAGACCAGTACAAGGTGAGGCCTTCAGATACCTCATAATCATATGGACAACATCCATATGTGATTGTCTAGACTGCTCCATGTACTGACTCAATTTGCTCACTGCAAAGGATATATCTAGCATGCCTGGTGATGGTCACATAAAGAAGTTTCCCAACAAGCTCGTTGTATTTCCTCTTGTCGACCTCCTCAGTGTCATCATAGAGCTTTATGCTCAGGTCCATAGAAGAAGTGGCAGCCTGCAATCCGCCATGCATGTCTCAGAAAGAAGATATGTAACGTACTTCCTCTGGGTCATCACAAGACCTCGTTGGTTCCTGGAGAACTCCAGTCTAAGGAAGTAGCGTGGCTACCAAGGTCCTTGGTCACAAACTGTTAACCTAGAAAATCTTAGCAGTGTGGATGCTCTGCTCGTCATCCCATGTAACAATGATAACATCAACATACACAAGTATGACAAGTGTACCTCTCTGAGTCCTCTGAACAAACAGTAAATGATTGATCGGCATTCGATCTCACAAACCCTTGTTGCTATATCAAGTCCGAGAGCTTCTGGAACAACGCTCTTGGACTTTGCTTAAAGCCATAGATCGTCTTCTGGGGCCCGCAATCCTTCTAACACTCCCCCTCAACAGCGAACCCAGGTAGTTGTTGCATGTAAACCTCCTCCTGTAGGTTACCATGGAGAAAAGCATTCATCACATCAAGTTGATAAAGGGGCGAATCCCATGTCATTGCAACAGATAGAAGTATACGCAGACTAAAATGCATGGCCACTGGAGAGAAAGTATCATAATAGTCCACATATGTCTAGGTGAACCCATGCGCCACAAGTCTCGCCTTGTAGCTGTCTACACGGCCATCTGTTCGGTGCTTCACCGTGAACAGCCACTTGTATCCAACAACGAATGTGTCAATTGGAGCTGAAAAAAGGCTCCAAGTGCGATGCAACTGTAGCACGGTCATTTCCTCCTCCATGGCAAGATGCCACTAACTATCCTAAATGGCCTCTTGATACGCTTGTGGTATCTTCACGGTTGATAGTGCCACGATAAATCTCCTGAAATCCTCTAAAAGTCTTCTCAAAGAAACTTGGACTACAAGAGGATATGAAGCACGAGTATGTCCCTGCTTTCGCAGAGCAATACGCACATCGAGATCATCTGCCACTAAGTGAGGAGTAGAACATGTGCAGTGGACGGTCATTCTGCTTTGCCCTATATATGTCAAATTGAAGTTGAAGAATCTTGGCCTCGTTCTTTGCTTGGGCATAAGTGGATGCTAGAGTATCCCGCATCGGCAATCTATGTGGTAAGGGTCACAGAGAGCCAAATACGCGCATAGGCACCATCTTTCTTCCACGAGGCATTGTATACAATCTTGTCTGTCGGCTCTGACTTTGTCAGAATGTGCTCCTTGTTGTTGCACTGCATAAGGGTCAGAAATTGCATAGACCACAACTCATAGTTGGTCTCATCCATCTTCACAATGGGAGCTGGGCCCTTGAAGGCATCCGACGAAGAGAAGGCATCATCATTGTTTTCTGACATGATGAAAGAAGGCCAAAAAATGGAACTTGATTGGGGAAGTAGACCGAATCAAGCAAGTCTACACGGTCATATAAAGGATTGGTTGTAAGTGCAAACTCATATAACCATCCTTGTTACTCCTCAAGCCACACTAGGGCCGGAAAATGAGATTTATAGGTCTGAAATCTCATTTTCCGGTCAAAATCAGACCATTTTATAGTGCAGTTTGGTGACGGAGAGGAGAAAAAACCACCACGGTGGTCGTTGGTGGCATACGGAGTCACGTAAGGAGGCGCTACAGCGTAAGACATCAGGTCGACAGCGGTGCGTGGAGGTGCGACGGTGCGTCGTGGCCCTCCACAGTTGTACGGAGGCACGGAGGCACGCTGGGCTGCTCGTGGTGTCGTCGGGCTGCCTTCAAAGAGGAGGTGGCGGTGTGTGGTGCAGCTGCAAGGAGGTGCAGCGGCGACGCGCGATGCGGAGGAGGCGCGGGCGGGGTCTAGTTCACGGTAGGGTACGAGAACTCCGATCTAGGATCATCGCTCTGATACCATGTTGAGGGAAAATAATGAATTGCATTCTCATGAGGCCCTAGGGTTCTCTTATATAGAGAGACACGTTAGGTAAATTACATAATGAATACGAAAAGAATAGAAAATACATAAAAGAGATAAAGATAGAAAAATATCTCAATACTGGCGACCAAGCTCCTCCAAATAGTCTAGAGGCACCTTAACACCCCAATGCCACTAAAATATCTACATCCACCTTATCAACATCTCTCATGAGCTAGCAATGCAAGATGCAAGTCGTCTACCTTCCCAAAATATGCATCACCCACTTCATCAGCAACGCCTAATTTATCCTCCCCCCAGCGCACACCCTAAGATCTGGGGGTCTTGAAATTGAGTTCTAATCAGTCAATGTCAATCCCTCTAGTCCCATGCCCAAAAGAATATTAAAAGAATCGCTCAGCATGAGGCTCTCAAGCCTTTAATGGGCCTTGATTAGCATATGGAACATCCAAAAAAAGAAAAACAAGGAATGTCAAAAGCATGAACTTCAAGAGGGATCAAACACCTCCCCTCCCCCTAAGAGACATCTTGCCTTCCATCCTGTCAGCTTCCACTTCATCTTGTTCAGTAGAGTATTCCGGTCCATCGATTGTTTCTTGTCATCTATATGGGATAAACCTAAGTACCATAGGCATCTTGCTCTATGAGAATCCATGGCGTCATTGCATGTGATTGACATCTCCTTCATCCCAAAAATGGACAAAAGTCAACTTCTCCATATTGATCTAAAGCCTTGAGAAGCCACCAAAATTGTCTAACATAAACGACAAATGCCTTATCTCGCGGATGCCGCCGATCATGAAAAGCATCATTTGCATACTAAAGCTCCGATATATGAAGTCATGGCATCGCAAACCCCCTAAAGCCCTACTCAAAGCAACCTAATATGAGGTAATAGCAATACAATCATTCGCCATGACAAAAAAAGGGAAGTCATTATGCAATATTGTCACATGCATACCCTGTTGAGGCTAAAACTCGCCCCTCCATTCGACCATTAACCAAAATGGAAAAAGACAACATGGGAGCGCATCCCTTCATTTATGTAACATATAAATCTAAGAACCACCTCTTGTGTAAGGAACTTTGAAGGAGCATTAGTCCACACTATTGTGTGTCTTGGAAAAGTCGACCTTCCACATCAACCATTTATGTTACGCACCAATGTCTAAGGCCATAATCACCGTATCAACCAACATCTAATAAGAGAATTCAGAATACCCATGAGTTCCAAGAGCTTTACCACAATCAAAGATATCAAGTTGGATAGTATAATGGGACAGTAATTCTCCACCTGCAATGTCACCTCCATCTTGGGAATAAGCAAATGCAATGTTTGGTTAAGCCTAAAAAACAATGTTTCACTAATGATCGTCCCCAATTACGCCAATAACATATTGTCGCACTTCTCGAAATTTATAAAAAAAAATCGAAGTCATCATGGCCTCATGAACCCTCCGTATTACAATTACACATTGTCAACCGGATCTCTTCCCTCGAGAATTCCCTCACTAAAGGCTCTAAGTGCTTTGTGGATTATCTGCTAGCACCCTGCCGACCATCTCTAACCCAGGTCCTTATTGCAATTGAAGAAAGCTATAAAGTTGTCCATTACCATGTTTCCATTAATGTCCCTTTGCGCCACCTTTCATGTTCCCTTAATAAAATAAATAAAATTCCTTCTTCTACCATTGACCGTTGTTTAAAAAAACTTTGTATTTGTGTTTTCCTCTTTCATCCAAGTTTGTCTAGAGCATTGTCGTCACTCAACTTAGCTTATTGTCCTCCTCCCTAATGATCCACTCGGGCCCAGACCCAAGCCATTATCGAGGAAAATTAACCTTCACAACTAGTTAGATCCGATCCCAATTGTACCCATTAACAACCACCCTAAATAGTTAAGCTCAAGTTGTTAAGTAATAGTCCCCCACTCTTATAAGTTATAGCTCACTCTCGCACTTCAAGTTTTAGATGTAGGACTATAGTTGGGATTGTTACAAGATAATCATTTGGTATTTTAGCCTAAATTTTATATCTAGCTACTTGAGAAGCCCATCGTTCACAATATGATCCAACAGGTTCACCTTATTCTATGCCTTCTTTTAGCTCTCCCATCATCTCGCCTTGGTCTGTTTTTGCGGCTCTTCGGGGATCTTCATAAACTCCGCAAGTTCGGAAGCCATCCAGAAGGCAGTTGATCCCTCACACTCATGGTGATCTCTACAACACCACCAAGCACTCCTCAAAACTGGATCCTCCAACCAAGAGTTCTTGAATCTGAAGAATAAAAACAGTCTCACTCAACTCCTCGATAAGGGGTGTGTGGTCTGAACTAATATGAAACATTCCAATCTCGCATCATGTCACAAACATAGTAGGTCATATTGCGATATATCGGCAATATATTGTTGATATATTGGTATCGGTGGAGAGCCCATACCGATATCAGCCCAGATATCCATTTACCGGATATCACCGATATGTGCTCGATATATCGATGATATGTCGCCCTTATCGCTCGAAATTGATTGGTTTCAGTAAAATTTCCCGGATCTCGACCGATATCGCCGATATTTCATCAATATCTCTATATATCAATGATATTACCCTTGTAAGCTTGATTTCACTACTTATTTCGCTACTCCTACTATTAAAACACATCGCAAATAATATATTTTGTTTCGGGTCAGGGACGATACCCCCGCACCCCTATAGGGGAAGCGTACCTGCTCCGCCCACCCCCCCCCACCCCCGGCTCGTTGATCGGGCCCGTCTAGTAGGGTTGGTGCTACATGGGGGTGCATACGACGGCTCTTCAATTGGTGGACTCCGCCCTCTTTGGCAATAGAGATGAAAACAAGTCTAATACTGATCAAGTTAAAATCATAGGTCCAGAATACATCTCAGCAGTCAACAGTTAGCTCAGCTGTCAGCATTAACAGCCAGTGATTTATGCGATATAATGTGTATTAGTTTGCTAAATACACATCATTCTTGCATATAAATGTGTATTTGTATGTTATTTATTGTTTTAATAAGTAGGGTGGTCTTAATTCATGAAAAAAACTCTTTTTACATCATTTTCGACAGACAGATCGATACGCTATCGATATTTCCTGCTTTACCCTCCACGGAACTCTTGGTTCTAAACCCCTCATGACTAAGTAATCTCTTTTACAATATTGCATTAATTTACATTTTTTAAACCAAAGAAACATTGTCTCGTTAATCATTATGTATATTTTTTGAATCAAATGACTCATCTCAATGTCATTAACTATCTTTCATGAACAAAACAGGTGTTATAAGTGTGCTTAACTTAGCTACTTTGATTCAATTTTCAATGTTTATTAATCGTCAATCAACATTAACAACGATATGTTAATATAACTGATATGTGTGATATAAGGGTCATAGATGATCTATATGTGCCATCTAAGTGTATATTTGTAAGTAATTAAATGTTATAAGAACTTGGATTAAATCCATTTCCAATATCTATAAATCAGGAATCAACACTAACATCGACATGTTCAATATAATCGATATGTGCGATATATGGAGTATATATGATCGATATGTGTGATATAAGTGTGTATTTGTATGTTATTTGTTGTTTTAATGTCTTGGATGGTTTTAATTTCTGAAAAAAGGGGCAAAAAATGGATTTTTTGAACCATTTCCGACATTTCCACCGATATCGTCGATGACATATCTCGATATATCCTTTTCCAGGCGGACTGATACAATATTGATATCAATATTTCCTACCTAAGTCACAAAACAATATCCACCCATACTCCGACAACTAATTAGACACCACCCCCTTTTTTCACAACCTGGCGAACAGAGTTGTTCTAAGCCAAGCACTTCATGGATTCACTAGTGTCTACCCCATGTTACGTGAGATCCACCAAGGCTTGTCATCTCCTTAAAACACCTACATAGTCCTCCATGTCGACCTCAACCAAATATTCTTTGTCATTATCCATCTCTACTGTTTGTACCCACTTAAATGGTATGGTGGTAGTGAAGTGTGCCTACCACCCAAAAAACAGAGTTCAAATCCCCCCTGGGTGGGGGTTGCGTTAGGTAGTCGACAACCAGCGTAAAAATAGTCGAATCTTTCAACATGGATTTGAGCAAGAATCCATGTAGCCGACCCTACTTATAGTGGGAGAAGGCTTCGCCAATTTTATTATACGTATCTACTGCTTCCAAGTTGTGCACCCGATTGTATCATCCTAGCAACTCATGTCCATAAGCAAGCTAATAAAAAATGACCGACGAAAGCTATTTAGTAGGTCTATTTAGTTGACTAAGAGGCTGACCGACTCGACTAAAGCTAATCGACCCTTAGACGAGCAACCGAATAAATGGCCAGCTTAGTCGGGCAATTTTTTTAGAATGTTAATGCTACTTTTTCAAGGCATACTTAGTCTAAAATGCTTAATGCTCTATTAGCATTCAATTATTTCTTTTATTGTGGAAAATGCATAAAATTAGTAAATACATAAGAACATATGTATAAAAAATAATTTATTCATTTCAAATAATTTAAAAATATAAATCAACTAAATCCCAACTAAATTTGTTTAGTTGCTCGAGTACCGATTAATCTTTAGTCGGTGACCCAACCAATCGAGCACTGACTACCGACTTTTGCAACCTTGTGTATAACATAAGAGCCACCCTTGAGAAGGCTACCTCCAACTTGTTGCATTTTCATGCATACATCATTCCCCTGGCTCCCACTCACCCCCCCCCTCCCCTCGCAACAATGAGCCCCTTCCATCAGATAGAAACCATGGACAATCATCCCTTTTAGTACTACCCAACAGGGGTTGAAACATGCATCTACAACAACACCCCTCTCCCGAACCCCTAAAGAGGGAAGCCAATCTCCATCACTCCCCTTCTCTGGGACAACCTTGCGCCTCCTCCTGGAGCAACACCCACAAAAGCATCCAATGATCTCAGCATCGAGGTGAACCTTAAGTCACATACCTCAGATGCGACCACACCAAAGGGGATCTCCTCCATTAGATTTCCAGCCCCATATCAACATGTCAAACTTGAATATGTCTGCATGACTCTGAGATAGATCCACCACAGCAATGGCTCAACTAGACCTACCTTGAAGAAAATAATTCGCCTCTTGTGCATTACAAGAGAACTCCCCAAGATAAGAATAATGTTGTAAGTAATTATGTCCTCGAAGCAGCACCCCTACTCCATAACTACAACCCTCGATTTATCCCTACCAAAAAAGTCGTATGAGTCATGCTTATGATCGGTCTTTCAAGCAAAATTGCATGCATGCTATCATCCATCATGTCTTATAGTTAGAAGCAAACAAACAAGACAAGTTTAGGATCACCACTTTCTTGCATGTTTCCACATTTAGTAGAAAATGAGCGATAATGGTAAAAAAACCCTTGGGATCCCATGCAACAGATAAAGAGAGGTATAATCTCCATTAAGTCATATTAATCCAACAATAAAATCACATAATTCCCCTCATCATGATTGTGACCATTTACGCGGCTATGGATCAAAATTTTTATTAAAAAAAAACACCACTAAATTACAAAGGGCACCACTTTTGACAACTATATTCTCAACATAAAGACACACATGTTACATGTAAGGTTGCAGAGAGCGGTAGTCGGTACTCGATCAGCAAGGTCATGGACCGAGGATTAATTAGCGGTCAAACGACTAATCCGATTTAGTCGGCCATTAGTCGATTTTGAATTTTTTAATTACTTTAAATATATAAATCATTTTTAAACATATATTATTATACAATTACATAGGTTTGTACATTTGCTATATTATCATAATGAAACAAAACAAGTAGTTAACTTTAAATATAACATTAAGCATATTAGAAAAAGTTTGCTCAAAAAAAGCAAAAAACAGAAAAAACTCTATGTAAAAGTCGATCGATTAGTCAATCGACTAGTCGGCCCAATTAGTCGAATTGACCGACTAATGGCCGACTAGGCCTAGTCGAGTCGGCTACCCCCTCCCCCCCCCCCCCCCCCCGACTGACTAGTCGGCCTAGTCAGCTGACTTTTACAAGCTTAGCAATGTGTATCGCATTTTTGGCCAAAAAAACATGTATCATATTTTCTACATGGTATCTCTCCTTTGAACGTCATTGCATTCTTATCACCCCATCGGGTCCAAATAACAGTCGATCATCTACTCCGAGCATAGCATCTTCAGTACATATGACAGACCACCCTTCCAAGCTATGAAGCTCGTCCAGAAAATATACAACCCATTTGCATCAACCCTTGTGGTCCGCAATTTGTCCTGCCAAAAGAACTATCGTACAAGTGAAGGAGAAGTGTCCACATCCCTCTCCCTACCACCATATCAAGTGAGCTGTGTCAATATCTGTGACCCAACTACTCCAAAATCCCTAATAAAAAACTTCTTTCGCCTTTCAAGCCATGCATGTAACTTCACCTTCTGTTGAAGTATTGTTTATATGTGTCACTTATGAGGGATATGGGTAAATGGATCTCTCCAGGATCCATTTACCCCATCCAGTCTTTAGTCCCAAAACTACCAGTTTGGAGATGTGGAGACTCGGTGGAGGCTATATCTAGACCCCCACACCCATTGTATTCAGTGGAGAAAAGCAATAGACTATCAGTCCTCTGAGGCGTTTTCCCGTGGTTTCATCATGCTCCTTAGGGAGTACGGATCCACGTAAAATCTCGTGTTCTTTCATGTTTTATATTTGTTTCTTTGATATGCTTCCGCGTTCCTATTTTCTAACATGGTATCAGAGCAGGTTCGATTCTCGTGGATTTGTTCTTGAAAGTTTTATTTTCATATTCTGTTCGAGATTCGATTATCAGATTCAAAGCGAATTTCTGTTCATGTTCAGAGATCTGTTACTGAAGAATTATTGCTGAATATCACTTTCAGACACATGAGTCGAGGCATCCCCGACTCTCATCTCGCTGCGATCCCGACCATCTCCAGGTCGATCGCCCAGCAGCCCTCGCCACGCATGAGCCTGACTTGATTTGCAATCTCCATATGGCAGAGCCCTAGCGCGCCGCATCTTTGATGACCTCACCTTCCGCGCAACCCTCCTGGCAGCGACTTGGCAGCGATTGAACAACACGGTGGCGCGCATCAGATGCCCTAAATCCTAATCCCTTCGCCATCTCTCACGCATCAGGACCCTAATTCGCGACTCCTCTCGTGCGCAACACTCAAACTCTAGGACGCAACATCCAGGCACCCCAGCCGCTTCTCCCAACCATCCCCCCTCACGCAGGAGGCGCGAAGACCACACCCAGGCGGCAGCAAGGTACCGCATCACCTCCTCTCGGGAGTGTGCGAGCCGCCTCCCGTCATGCACAGGCAACGCACGCTCCAGCAGCAGTGCGCCTCCATCAGATCCCTCGCAGGCGGCGCTGCCCATGACCCAGGCGGCGCCGAGCGGCACTACCCATGACCCAGGCGACGCCGAGTTCTTCGGGTGGTACCGCCCTTGACCCCAGACGGTGCCACCCTTAATCAAAGGCGAGCTTCCCTCGCGCGCCATCACGACGCTACTCCCAGCGGCAGGGGCGGCCCATTGGTGGAGGCTGTTTCGATTTCCAGAGATGGGGATCCCATCATGAGAACCCTAGGGCTCGATGGCCCATTTTTATTAAAAAATTATTTTTTATTATAAGGCTCAGTTGGGCATATGTTAAAAAAAAGAGAATAGAAAGGTCAAAAAAGGAGGGAATGGCCTATTTGCAAAAAAATGATGATTTGAAAAGCCGTAAAAAAATTATTATGAATGGCTTATGTGACAGCTATTAGAAAAAAAATAGCCAAGAGAAAAAAAAGTTGGAAGGAAAGCTGAAAAAATTGTGAAACGTCTTAAAAAATGTTATAAAAAATGTGAGAAGAAATGCCGAAAAAAATGTAATCGGCTTATTTGGTTTTGTTTCTCTCCATTGTTCATGTCTTCTCCCAAGTTTGCCGATGTCATTGTTTTCCGACAAGTCTGGGAGAAAGGGGGAGTATTGTGTAAAGTTACAGGTCCGAGTCAGATCCAGATTCTCCAAACTCCAGATTCCGGGCCATTTCAGATTTCAGACTCTACAGATGTTCAGACTCGACGTCCAGGTTCTGAGTCTTCAGTTTCAGACTCGCACATGTATGCGGTCTTTTCATATGTGCACAAGGTTGCCATCATTTCCAATGGTCCCCATCTTTTATGTTTCGACCAGAGTTTTCATGTGAGCCATAGGGACTCCATGGTAGAGGACCATTCCCTATGCCATGTTGGCTAGGGTTTTCATGTGGTTTCATAGGGACTCCATAGTAGAGGACCATTCTCTGTGCTATATGGGAGAGACCCAGTTCTCCGACAATGAGACTTCTTCAGACTCCATTCTCAAGCGATCGTGAACTCCAGTATGAGATCCTTCCGAGGTTCCTATGTTAGAGAACCCATTTCGAGGTCCCTATGAGAGAGAGGCCCATCTTCAGAGATTTGTGTATGGATAAGCAGTGATGCTCTTTATTCGGCCCTTTTCAGAGATGGAGCAGTTGTCAACATGTTGTGGCGGGCCAAAGTACTCCGATGAGGAGACTCATTTCAGTTGCAGTGACTCTGACAGGCGCAGTACAGAGCACATACTCTCCGACGAGGAGATTCAGTTGACTCGCACTCCAGCCCATTCGTCCTCCTCACCTGCACGGTGTGAGAAGCAACATCCTCGACAGCAATCGACAGTTGTGCGCGTTGAGTTGATATTGTCTGTAGTCTCTTGTATTGTGAGTTGAGTTTCTTGTTGTTTGTCCAAGCTGAGCATTGCATGCTCCAGCTTGAGGGGGAGTTGGAGTATTGTTTATATGCGTCGCTTATGAGGGAGATGGGTAAATGGATCCTGGAGAGATCCATTTACCCCATCCAATCTTTAGTCCCACAACTACCAGTTTGGAGATGTGGAGACTCAGTGGGGGCTATATATAGACCCCCACATCCATTGTATTCAGAGGAGAAAAGCAATAGACTATCAGCCCTCTAAGGAGTTCTCCCGTGGTTTCATCCCGCTCCTTAGGGAGTCGGGTTCTACATAAAATCTCTTGTTTTTCCATGTTTTATATTTATTTCTCTGATACGCTTCTGCATTACTATTTTCTAACACCTTCAAGAGTGAATTTGCCTTCCAAATCATATGGCAATCCCAAGCGGAATTCCGTCGGATAACTAAGATAAATCTTCCCATCCCAATCCCACGCATTGGGCACATTTTTGTCAATGTTACCCCATCAGGAGAACTCGTTAACCCTCTTATCTGAAGTGGTGTCCAAGACTGAGGAATCCATAACCATCCAACATGTTACCACCTCCTGGAGGTCCTTTGCAATTGCCATGAGTCGTGGAAATCTATCCGCCAACACCATTTTCATAACCCAATAATCCAAGTATAATTCGAAATCTTATCAAATGCCCAATTGCCTACATAGGGAAAACCACTCCTTCAGAAACATGTATGCCAAACCCTTTCATAACATACTCACCCTCCTTAGGTAATATCGTTCAGCAATCCTCCAAAACATGTCAACAAGATCATCCATCTACCCAAACAACTTCATCATCCACTTTGTCAATAGTCATTTAGTAAAATTTTACATCTTCCTACGTCCAAAAACCCTCCTTGTGTTTGCTTACCTCCTCATACTTAACCAGACCAATGTCACCCACCAATTAATTCACTTCTCCACCTCTACAAGCACCCCGAATACCAACATGTAGAATAAAGAAGTTACCAAAATGACTAATCCTAACATATAATCAAATGGCTACCACTACACAATAGATTCAACCTACGGCTCCTCAACCTCCTCTCCAGGCCTTTCCATTGACTTATCCTAATCAATTGTCCTATAGGAAGGGCCCATTAAGGGCATGTCAAGATAAGTCAAGAATACTTGCACCTAATCGGTCTAAAGCGTTCTCCCTTATGCATTGTATCCATCTTCATGACAAAATTTACAAAAGCAAACTTCCAACAATTCAATTTCAAGCTCGAATTCTCCTCAAAGATCTCCATAGCACCTTCAAGTGATCTGTATCTACCTTAAATCCTTAGTTTGTCTAAATAACAAAGCATAGGTATAGGTCATGAGTCTATGGAAACCCCAAAGAATCCAGGAAACACACTCCAAGAACGACTAAGACATACCAGAGTCAAGAATACTTGCACCTAATCGGTCTCGAGCGTTCTCCCTTATGCGTTGTATCCACCTTCATTACAAAATTTACAAAAGTAAACTTCCAACAGTTCAATTTCAAGCTCGAATTCTCCTCAAAGATCTCCATAGCACCTTCAAATGATCTGTATCTAGCTTAAATCTTTAGTTGAAAGTAGGTCATGTTGTCTAAATAACGAAGCAGAGGTATAGGTCATGAGTCTATGGAAACCCCAAAGAATCCAGGAAACACCCTCCTAGCAAGACTAAGACATACCAGAGTCAACGTATCTACCACCAAAACAAATAACAATAATGGCAAGGGACTATTCTATCTTGTGTCACTACTGAACTTCACATATCATCCACTAATTCAAATCCTATTGCAACGCCTTTCTATAATCTATTATTTATTGACTTGAATAACATTTTGCCTAAATACTGTCGTTGCCCCTCGATCGAACTTTTAAACACTGATCTTAGCTTCAAATGTAACTAAAACATTCATTTGAGTAACTTTATCATGAGCCAACTAGTTACTTTCTCAACCAAGTTTTTGCTCAATCAACTAATTTGTTTTGTTAAGTAATATTTATTTACTAAACATTGCTATATTTCACCCGACTCACTTAACTCACTCCAAATGGCTACTTAGATCCAGTAACCCTACAAATAAGAATGGGTAGGCGTCTCCTCGACATACACCCTCTTTTTCCTCCAAAAAACCCTACAAACAAGAGAATATAGTGCACAGATTCTGAAACTAAGTGTTTTAAAAACATTTATACTCACACTCTTCATATAAACACTCGTGAGAAGTGACCTACATCTACTTTCAAGTTTCAACACAGATTGAAGGATCAGTCAAGTTATAAACCCGAGTCAGAGGGACTCAATTCGTGATTTTATCAATGAGGACTTCCACATCAAATTCTTGTGTCCTATGAGAGATTATTTTTTTGATACTTACACCCATAACCCTGAATAGTTTCATATTTACGCACATAACTCTTGATAATCATGAATTACACACACAATCTCGAATAATTGTTAACCAAGGTGTGGCATAACCCTGTGTTAACTTCCATCCACTTTATCCGTTATCTTTGATGGAATCCGTCAAATTCAGATCATTTTACCCCCTTTAACTCAATAGAATTTGCAATCATTTCTCCTTCCAGCACTTGATTAAAGCGGTAAAAACTCGTTCTCCGGCAAGGTTCGTCCTCAAGCAGAGCTCGGAGCCCTTGATCCTGCCGTTGTGAGCATGGTTCAAAAAAACACGCCTCGAGGCGCAAAGGCGCTCGAGGCAAAACGATGCGGATGAAAACAACCTTGAGGTGACCGCCTCGGACCCCCTTGCTGAGGCGAGCGCCTCGGATGACCGAGGCGGCCGAGGCGAGGCGAGGCGGTCGCCGATGCGTTCTGGATTTATGAAGCATTTTTTAATAAAATAATTAGTTCTATTGGTAGTTCCAAATGTTTATAAAGGCATATTTGTTGAGGATATATTTATACAAGACGAATGCTTAAATTTGACCTCTTTCTTATTCGCATTTATGATTAACATGTCCAATTATTTTAAAGACCTCTTAGTATTACACCATTAAACATATGCATTCGCAAATCTCAGATGAATGTGAATTCAAATACACATATAAGAAAAATTTTCGAGACGGGGGCGCTGCCCCCTGCAACCCCGCAAGGGGGGGCCACCTGGGCCCCCCCAGCCCCCCCTCCCAGACTCGTTGACCGGGCAGCAAGACCCCCATACTTAGGGATGCAACCGGATATGGATATATCTGTATCCGTCCGCTACCGTATCCACTTAAAAGTGGATACGAATATATATTTTCGGATTTTAGCGGATACGTATACGGATACGGATAATAGTTTTAATTTTTTTGCGGATACAGATTCGGATACGGATACCATTATAGATTTTTTCGGATACGGA
This sequence comes from Ottelia alismoides, assembly GCA_037367405.1. NCBI lineage: Eukaryota > Viridiplantae > Streptophyta > Magnoliopsida > Alismatales > Hydrocharitaceae > Ottelia > Ottelia alismoides. Next base: position 194,831 of record JAZKJV010000203.1, on the reverse strand, counting down.
TACGGATACGGATGTATATATTTTTCACGGATACGGATACGGATATCCGTATTATCGAGTCAGTTATGACATGTACATCTATGTGCTAATATGGATCTCCTGATGGGCATATATGTAAAATTTTATTTTGAGTTTGTAGAATTTGGTTTTTGAACTATTGTGGAACTACTTCAAATCACCTTTTTTCTTTTATGGAACTTTGTTGTTAGACTATCTACTCATGAAAAAACTTTAGTTTATAGATGTCTGTTTATATTTTGGGTCAACAAGATATGCAATATTTCAGCTTCACAAATGTTTTGCATGCCTCAATTTAGCACTGACACGAAATTGTACCTCATCATGAAATGTCAAAAAAGAAGGTAATAAACTTTTATAATTTATCATAATGTCATTTCACGAAATATACTATATCACCTTTATCTTATTAGTTGGTTACAATGTTAGAGTATTACCTACATTTTGGAAACATTTCAAATAAAGAAAGACATAGGTACGTCATCATATAATTTTATTATATGCTATTCAGTTTATTTCATTCAATATTGTCATTTATTTTCTTATTTATTATGTAAGAGTATAAGTTTATTAAATTTAGGATTAGTCATCCATCAATTACAAGTTCGTAAAGACATCATTTCTAATTAAAAAGGATGAGTATGAGGAGGCACTTAATATTTACAGAATAAACCGTATCCGTTTCTTAAATATCCATATGTGAATCATGATTATCCGATTCCGAATCCGTATCCGTATTTAAGGATACGGTATTCAGTTTTTGATATCCGTATGATATCCGTTTCCGTATCCGTATCCATATTTTGAAACGGATAGGGATATGGTAATACATATATCCGTATCCGTATCCGTTCGTTTGCATCCCTACCCATACTGGTAGGGTATGGTGTCATAGGGGGACATCGGACCATTCTTCAACTGGGCTCAGCAGAACATACGATTAAGATTTAAATAATATGATTCATATCAACATCTCGGATATATAATATATTTGATGACAACTATAGCCAATGACTCCCTCTTTGATAAACATTTTACTGATAGTTATAGCCAATGATTTCCTTCTTGATTGGGTAGAAATTTAGTAGAAAGCTTTATGAAATTGACATAACCTTTTTTTCCATGTTCTTACCTTCATAATTTCATACTATATTGCAATGTTACATTTCATATGTCTATCAGATTAGATTATTTCATCAATAAATATATTTATTATATTTTTTTGTACTTATTTTCCTATACAAATTGAGTCTTATGCCTCGACCGCCTTGAGGCTACACCTCGTCTCCAGGTAAAACGCCTCGTTCCGCCTTTCGTTTTTTCAAACCTTGGTTGTGAGAGGAGAGGAGAGGAGAGGAGGGGGAGGCGAAGCTCCAACCTCCAGTAATGGTTCTGACAATGATCATCATCTTTAAGACTAGGATTCCTGGATAGGAAACATATCGCCGATGACGTCGCCATCGCAATTGAAGGCCAGGGGAGCTACGTGGCTAGGTGTGGAGACACAAGCTTACAAAGGGTCTGGCATGAGGGGAGGCGTTGCTCGGGCAATTGATGGGTGCCACGGCTACCTGATCGGAGAAGCCTAGTGCTTCTTCTCCTTCTGGAGAGGGATATTTGGCAGAAGAGGTGCACCATTTGCGTGTACAAAGAGGGCATTGAAGATGCTCCTCAATCTTCTTCTCCAACAACTGCAGTAGACCTCCTTAGGCGGTAAAAGTGTTACTTGCATGAGGGTTGGTCGAGGTGGCTACCAACGCGAGTTGCGAGGAGGTGCTTGTGCGCTAAAGTGGGCAGAGCCACCTAGGAGTCAACTGCAAGGAGGTACTTGCAGGGATCTGACCGGGATCTAAGAAAGTCCTGGGTGGAGAGACCCTGTACATGGGTTCAGACCATGCGGAAAAACATAATGGGTTCTTGCACTGAGCTCTCAGCATGGTGTTGTGTGGCTTGGAGGGAGCAACGACGAGAGGAGGGCACGGAGGAGGGGGTAGTTTGCTATTGCTGGAGGAAGAGGAGGTGAAGGAGGTGGTTGTAGCGGCTGGAGGGGAAGGACGGGAGGAAGATAACGGAGAGGAGGAAGGGGGAGGGTGGTTTTTTCTTTTTGATTCTATAATAGATGTTGGATACAACGTATGCAAGATTAACCCGATGATCTAGTTGAGTTAATGGAGTAAACTAACAGAAGGGTCTGGGTGTCATACAGAGGACTATTCGTGGTTTCTCGTGTAAATATGAATTATTGAAGGCTACATACGTAAATATGAAATTATTAAGGTTTATGGGTGTAAATATCCAATTATTTTTATATTTTGTGATTGTGTGGCTTGTTAGAGTATTTGTGTTTCAAGTGATCCCAAGTGATTACAATCCGACCCCTAATTCTCAAAGCCCAGGTTTTGCCCAAGATAGATATGATTAAAAAAACATTCATGAAACCCAATGAAGCCACAAACATGATAGTCCTCAACATCGAAGAAGAATTCTACCACGTGAACTGAAGTTACAATCTTACAAAGGGTAGTCTATCAACCTCAAATCGTCTATAACATCCAAGATTGCAAAAAACAACCAACTAAGTTGTTTAGTTCATTAGGGAGAGTGATTGACTCGAATAAAGCTAATTAGTCATTAATCACCCAACCGACTAAAAGATCTGATTAGTCGATCATCTAAGCCGACTAGTCGGCTGATTTTTTGGACCATCTTTCTATTTTTTTTAAGCAAACTTAATCCAGAATGCTTAATGTTAGATTAATTATTTATTCTATTTCATTATGATAATGTAGAAATTGTATAAATTATGTAGATATAAAATAACTATGTATAAAAAAGGATTTTATCATGTATACCCTTCTTATCTTTTTGAAATATCTGTCATGTCCCTCCCTTCTTTGGAATATCAGTTGTATGATGCAACTGACTTCTTGCAGTTTTATCACTTGTGTCCCTCAGGTTAGTTGTCGTCCATCCAGCATCCCAAATGAATGTTAACTTTGAGACACCAGGGTCATTAGATTGAATAGTTATGGTAGCTAGGGTAGATTGACATAAGGGGCCCTAACCTCCTCCACCAAGACCCTACCCCTTCAGCCGCATCCTCTGCCACCCTCACCTCCACCCACCTCCTCCGGCCCCCTCCTCTTATGCCCAAAACCCTCTAGAGCCCTATTTTTCCTCTCTCATACACCCCACCTCCTTTGACCCCCTCCTCCTTTGTCCTCATCTCCTCTGTTGCTCTCCTCTACCCCACCTCCCCCCCCCCCCCTTCTTCCCTACTTCTTCTGCCACCCCCTTCCCTTTGATCCTAATTCTAAGGTCAAGCAAAAACTCAAGCCTCCTTTCTTGCAGGTCTACAGCAGTGGGGTGAATCGTTTCTATATTCTGTCCTTGCCATGTTTCGACAAATCATGGCTAGAGATCAGCTCCATCTTCTGCAATAGGAGCTCCTCTGTACCCCCCCCCCCCCCCGCCATTCATTTGTACTTCACGACATCCCTGAGAGAGAAGTTCGAACCATCTCATCATAGCACAAGTGGTAGTGGCACAAGAAGATCGGGGTACAACTGATATTTCAAAAAGGGAGGGGTATAACCGTACAGAAGTTAAGAAGGGCACAGGTAATAAAATCCCTATAAAAATGATTTATATATTTTAAATAATTAAAAAAACTAAACTGATTAAAGTTCGACTAAACTCGTCTAATCGTCCAACTACCGATTAATCTTTAGTCAGTGATCATGCCGACTGAGTATCGAATACTGAATATTGACTTTTGCAATTTTGATAACATCCTCGAACTATACCGTCATTGCATCCTTCCAACCTAACCCTTATGTTAAGCTATGTGATAAATTAAAGTTCCAAACCCACCCCTCACCCCCTGCAAAAACATAAGATACCTTATGCACCCTCCTCCACCCTCCGCAAGTACTCTTTTCTTCTACCATCATTTGGGTCGTACACACCTGCTAACCACAAATTCAAACTGCTTGCCTCTCTTTGTAGTTGAGCCACCAACACCCAAGTACCCTTCCAAGATCCCCACCATATGGAAAAAGTCATCCTTCTACCCCCAATAATTGACTATCAAATTGCCCCAAAGCCCTAATCAAAAGGAAGCCAAACAAACCAGTCCTATGAACCTGCAAAGACTCCGAATAGGTTTCCTACAGGACAACATCAATCGCTCTATCCAATGCATATTTTCCTAGGAAACTCCACCTTCTCGCCTCCTAAATCACCTCGCATTTGAAGATGATACAAAAAAAACATGTTCGTCACCAACCCACTTCATCCACCAAAACCACCCATCCCCACCACCTTCCATGCTACACCACCTTCTAAATTCCGCCTCTGTTCCCTCTTCGTATATCTTCCTAAACATCCCCACGGCCACACACCTCTACACCACATGACTGATTCGCCACTCATTTGCAATGCCACCTTCTTCTTTGTTTGCAACCACCCATGTACGTAACTAAAGGCAAAATATTCCATTTCGTTTGCAATCAACACAGTATTCAAAATAATCTGCATATTCCCTACTTTGTTTGATCAAAGATTCCTAATACCACAAACATCAACTATGATAGAAACAAGTAATATTCTTATTCATTAGCAAAAAAATCAAAATACAAAATCTCCACTAAATAAACTACGAACAACATGAGCTTGACCAAGCATTAAAGCACAGTAGAAGGCATAACCACCCACCAACAAAAGCAGTACAACAGGACAAATCACCATAATCACAACACCATTCCACCTCCTAACATTTCATGGAACAAATACCGTTCCGGACATTCAACATCCAGGGCATATCAGCTGCTTAGAAGTATATCTTGTATAAATACCATACGCTTCTCAAGCAATACATCTCCACGAGTATTGAAACAAACTCAAGAACATTATTTAACGGGAATAAAAACACTAATCTACCGCCAATTTTGATTTTTTTTCATATGCATCAACCTCAATTGCGGAAATCCAACGCGCCACGATCCAGAAACAAAGGCAAACCTTACCAAGAACACCCCAAAATCACACGACCCCTCCGCAACAAGAAACGTACCAAAAAATATGGCAAATTGCTATGTATTCATGAGGCATACGCATCAAAATCCTTCCTTTCCGGCATAATAACAAGAAAGAAAGGATCCCCCATATCGGATCACTCAGAGAAATTAAAGCCAAGGAAAGCACGACGACCCGATATCAGAGGGCAAAGATGCGACCTTTTTGTGCCTATCGTTGAGTTCCTTGGAGACGGAGGCCTTCTCGTTCATGGCTTCTCTTCTTCGTGGAGGATCTCGAGCTCTCCGTCCTCCTCTCCGATTTCTCGCCGGAGATGGGAAGACGAGAGAGATCTAAAATGGAGGGGAGAGGAAAAGAGAGAGAGCGCGGAAAATGATTATTTTAATAATCGGAAATAACGGGGGCATTTTCCTGAGTTATTTACGTGGATGGGCTGCTGGGTAACATTTATTTAAATTTGGTACATAATCTTTTGTTTTGCTAATCCTGATGATTGCTTCGAGTCATTCCAAGTTATGTATAATTAATCAGATAATATGTTAATCCATTATGGAATGAACTACGTGACATTATCTTTAATATTTGTTTTGGTTTGTTGTTTGACAATCAACATATTCTTTAAGAGATTTCTATTTTGGTTTTACACAACTTTCTTTAAAATAGATTGAATATTGTAGTTAAAGTATTAGGATGAGTAAATAAAATGGCTATAGTTTTCGTGTTCTTCCAATTATAACAAATAAGTTTCCATAAATCCAAGGTTTGATGTAAAGTAATAGTGGAAACATGTTATGTCGATTTCCAGAAAGAAGAGCGCAGAAGTACATCGAAAAGAGAAATAGAGTTAGGTCTCTCACCTCATTCTCGCACCATATGAATGACACTCACATTCAAGGTAGTCGATGAGAGACATGCTAGCCTACAAGGAAGTGTTGTCAAAACTAATGAAAGATAGCCTTTGTTAGAAATCTACTTCTAATCATTTATATATAACTTGTCTATTTTGCAAAAGTATAAGTTATAAGAAAATAAAAAATTAATTAAAGAAATCACATAGTTAGCATAATGAAGTCTTGTATTTATGGCTTCTCCTTCTGAAAAAAAAAAGGATATCAAATTATCTTGTTTCTCAGATATTTTCATGGAGTTTATCTTTGTCAGATCTTTATTTGATTGATTGGTCAAAATGATCTAAAAATTTCCTCTTTAAATATTCACCATCATTTAATTGGTCACATTCAACCTTGTTAACTACATCTCCATACTTGTTTCAAAGTTCATAACATCATTCAACTCATTATCACCCATCTCTCATATAGCCTTCATTTATGTTTTTTTTGTAACAGATCTCAAGGATATTCCATGAATGAATTTCCGATTCCTAAGACATTCATATTGATTTTCTTGGCTAGCAAATTAAAGCTAGAAGAAGGAAGTAAACAGCGTGCGCTACTTTTGATAATAATCTCCAAGCAATGCAAAGGTCAAGTGAATCTAAATAAGCTGCACGTATTTTTAGACTCGGTAAGTGGAGTGAATGCATAGATGTGATGATTCTATAAAGATAAGATATCCGCAAAAATGTCAAAAAAACAAATCAAAATGCCCAAGCAAGATAGAGGAAGGGTATCATCGAGTAAGATGTGGAGAAATAGCAGAAGAGAAGAAGATCATAGATAAACTAACCAACATATATAGAGACTTGGAAAATGGATGGTCGGATTTTATTCCCATTCAATTTGAGACCCAAACCAACTGAAGATCTTAATAAAACATCTAAATTAGAAACTTTGTCGCTGACCTTTGATGTTGATAAGAACTCACTTAAATGTTGCTTAATTGAGCTTCCTTGTAGTTTGGTTTCATTTGGCTTGCAAAATCTTCTTTTACATGTCTACACTTTGAACTAGACCTATTTGGTTTGCGCATTTTTAGTTCATTTTTGGTTATATATCTCTAATTATCAAATTGCTTGTTAGGTTCACTTGTTTTCAAGATTATTAGGGATTCATGATTCTATAATTGTTTATAATGCAGATTGTTGATGACTCAATGGTTGATAATACAATGACCAAAATAAACCATGCTTGTACCAAGGGAAATATGCACAAAGAGTCCTCATTAGGGTTGTAGAAGCTTATTATTAATATTATGCCAATCATGTCACTAAATAAAGAATGCATTATATACAAAAGATTAGTTGAAGAGTAATTTTTAATATATGCATTGTTGTTTAATAGTATTAAGTCATCGATCTTGAACATTTCTCAAAAAGACGTTATTACAAGGAGTTGTAAGTGTTATGCTAATGAGATCAAGATAGAATCTCCAAAGGTATGGCATTCCATGAACTTTATTAAAATGATGACCTTTTTACAAACGAGGATGGAGGTCATTGTGCTTTGCTAACCTTTGGAGCTCAATCTTTCTTAAGGCTATGTTCACTTTAGGGTTTACTTAAGATTTTAGCAATATAACTAAACATATAGGATAGTTCTTGATGTAATTATTTTGTTCCGAGAGCCCGACTTACAGAGATAGAAAAATACAGGTAGAATCATGCTATAACTCTAGCAAGCAATAAAAAATGGTACTTAAGTACGCGAGAAAGTGATAAGAATACAATTGATATCACTAGAAATGAGGGAGACAGAGATAGCTCCCAAGGCGGAAGACTCTAGCCACCGTGCGAAATTCTAGTTGCTTCTTAGATCAAAAGATGAGAGCCATGCTAGCCACTTTAGTTGTGGTTGCTTGATACCTTTAGGGGTTGTTCAGCTCCCATTTTTCTCCATCCACGTGGGTCCTACTTTTTCTCTTTTTATAATACATTAAATAAAATCATATTATTTTATCAATTCCATCAAAAAATAATATATTATACAATATATCATATAAAAATTATAAACTACTCCACTTCTACTCACTTTTCCAAACTTCAATACAATCACATCACAATAACTACCCACTTTTCCAAACTTCAATATAATCATATCACAACAAACTCACCCCCAGTTTATCCATCTATCCAAATACCAAAATACAAAAATAGATTACCTTCTACCAGTTTAATCCACCCTAACATGCATACCAAACACACCCTTAGATTTTCTATAAAAGCTCCGGTTGTAATTGTAAAATCTAAAAGTGAATTATGAGACATTTTGCATTAAACCTTCAATATAAGTTTGAGACAAAGAGAAAATGTTTATTTGATGCACTTGGAATGTTTAGAATGTGTCTTCAAAAGCTCAACCGCATATTGCCTTCTAGAGATACCACCATATCGAGGTAACTTTAGATATATACTTCCATAAGGGAATCCCAGATGATTTGATGTAACGTCCCAAACCCTAGACCCAATCCATTATTGAGGATTAAGTGGCATAGATAACTAGTTGGGCTTGAGCCCCACTTGAGCCTTTAACCACAACCTAAAATGCTTAAGCTCATGTTGGCTAGTAGTAGCCTCCACTACTTATAAGTCACTACTACACTTTGTGATTAATAGATGTAGTACGATGTTTGAGGTATGACATTTGATATCAGGTACGATGAAGAATTGATATTGTTGTCAAATTCCTTTTGGTTGTTATAACAAGTGACTAAAAGAGATTTACCGTGAAAGTTTATTTGGAAGAGGATAATATTAAGTTTTTTGGAGGTTTAATTCTGACTCTATCTAGGGGTAATTTGACAAAGGCCCTAAAACCTATGCTATACCGCCTCTCTCATGCATACTCATAATCTCCCTCGAAATCCACAGCTTATTTTTATTAGGATGGTGAGCCAATATTAACTACACTTCAACTATTTTTTGTCTCGCAAGGAAAGCGCTCGCTCGCCATCCATGTAAGACCCATACCCACAAAGTGTGAGCGTGGTATATAAGTGGTGGGGATTACTACTTGACAACTTGGGATTAAGCATTTTGAGTGGTTGTCAACGGATCATTTGGGCTCGAACCCAACAATTTGTCAAGGTCAGATTTTTTCTCGATAACGGATAGAGGACCTAAGCTCGGGACGTTACAAATGGTATCAGAGCCAAGTTCCCTCTGATAGTGGAAAGTGCTACCCGGGAGGTGGAACTACTCTTACAAAAAGGTAGGAGGAAATGGCTACTCGGAGCGTGCCATCGCCACTGTCACTGGGAATAAGTAATGGACCATGTCGCAACGAGGATGTTGCGAATATAGGGGGGGAGGGTTGTAACACCCATACCCCCAAAGATAGTCCCACATCTAAAATTCACAAAGTGTGAGAGTGGTTTATAAGTGGTAGGGATTACTACTTGACAACTTAGGCTTAAGCATTTTGAGTGGTTGTCAATGGATTCACTTAAGCCCGAGCCTAACAAGTTATTAAGGTCAGTTTTTCTCGATAACGAATCGAGTACCTAAGCCCGTGACGTTACAATACCTTCCACCAGCCACATTAGAATCATTGAATCTAAATAGCAATCACACCCCTTCCATAATTGCATCATTTAATTTCCCACCAACGCAAAGACATTGAAGACGCACTACCACTTTGACCATATCCCCATTAGAAAATCGTACTCGATGTCCATGAGTCCATGGCTCTCCAATAATTGGTGACCATGCGGAGAACTCCACTAAAGAAAGATGCATTACATGTGAAAGTGGCCGAATCAAAAGAAAATTACACTTGTGTCCCTTATTTATGGTTCCCAATGTAAAACAGAAGCATACGTGTAATGACAGAAGGGTAGTAAATGGAACATCTGAAAAAGTTATAACCAACAGTGAAAATTGCACGGAGGGAGGAAGGTGATCGAGCAATTCGCACGATTTTGCACAGTACGAGCTCACAAAAAGTACAAAATCATGTGGATCGCTCGATCAAGATTGAGCGGCTCCAGCGGTTACTGCAGACTCAGCTGCACATCCTGCTACAACAGACGATCGGTGTCCTGGGATGGGACCCTTTGGAACTCGATATTTCTGAGGGTATTAAGTCCTTGGATTCGGCATTTGCTATCTATCACTCCACTTGGATACAGTATGTAAATCTTGGCCGTTTCATATATGATAGGCTCAGCGAGCCCTACCTCTCAAAGAAGAAAAAACTCATGATTCTTGATGTCATTAAGATCCATCAGATGAGTCAGATTACTGAAGGATGGATCATTGATGGAGAGGCAGATTATATTAGTAGAGTACTGTATAAGTAAAGCTTTTTATTACTGCATCACATCCAGGGGTGGTGGCGCAGTTGGCTAGCGCGTAGGTCTCATAGCTAAGAGAAATCCTGAGGTCGAGAGTTCGAGGCTCTCTCACCCCATTATTTTTCCCCTCTTTTTTTAAAAATTACGGAAATAGTAAAGAATTGAGAAATGTTTAGAAACGTGAGAAAAATCAAACATCAGGTTATTTTAAATGTTTCTTCACAAATTAATTTTTAATGCTTTTCCCCTCTTTTTTTAAAAATTACGGAAATAGTAAAGAATTGAGAAATGTTTAGAAACGTGAGAAAAATCAAACATCAGGTTATTTTAAATGTTTCTTCACAAATTAATTTTTAATGCTTTGTATTTTTATTGTTTTTGGAGTATTGTAATATAAACTTTGGTCTATTTGGGTCTTTCATATTGTTTTATATTTTCATCCTCCTGCCATTTTTGGAATCGGTTGAAAATTCAAGCTCGGGCTCATTAAACAAAATCTAATTCGACCTCCATCAGTTTTTTTCTCGATTTTAACTCAATTGAGCACAAGCCTAATTTGAGCTCTGTTGTTGTAACAAAAAACTAATTTTAGATAAGACGTTGAGTCAAATTAACCGAACTTAAACATCAATATATGCAAATTACGACCTGGAAAATATAATAAGAGAGAATACTCCCACTTCGGAATACATCACTACGAGCATCTTCTTTTACAAAAGCCAATGAGAGATCATGTTTCCACTACCACTTACGTGGGACTAAATATTCCCCACTTTAAAGAGAAATAATTCCAATTCCAAATCCAAATTGAGATATCCCACTCGGCCACTAGAGAGATCATATGTTATAGTGTTGAGTCTGGTGTGGTCGCGTGAGCCGCTCAATCATGATCAAGCGACGCACATGCCTACATCATACTCTGTTGTCTATACTCTCTTGTCTCCCGCCTACAACAGACGATCTGTCCCCACGACCACATTCCAAACAACTAATGGATGATACGATGCTTACTTACGTATAGAGTGAAGCGATATATCGATCAACATTGCTCGTTTAACATCTCGGACTTAGATTAGGTTCAGATTTAGATGGACCTTTTGACGACGACTCAGGGCCTGTTCGTTTGGAGAATAGGCCCTGGAATAAGGGGCCTATTCTCCATCCGACACGGTTTCCCGTGGTATGATTATTCTACATCATTCCATCTTATTTCACTCTTATTCCTATCTTTATCCCGCCTTACCTACCTGTATTTCACCTTATTCTCCTTATTCCTATTCTCCAGCCGAACAAAAAATAGACCTTTATTCTCCTTATTCCCAATCCTTATTCCTGCTTATTGCCGAACCGAACGAACCCTGAAAGTAGTAATCTCACTACATATATTTTATTTGAATTAGATTAATTTATTAACTAAAACAGCATCATCTCAATAGAAGCGGTAGAGTTCGTAGCGGAAGTTGCAACTTGAAGAGAGCGCTCTCCCTCCCTTCCTCCCATCAAAAGCTCGAGGGAAGTCCTTCATCAAGTCCAGCAAGCACGTCTGGCATTTCTTAGCCGTGATGTCCCTCGTGCACTGCGCCAATGAGTAGATCGTCTGCTTCTTCCCGTCCACCACGACGTCCGCCTCCTCCGTCCCGAACAGCCTCGCCTCGTTCCCGTACGCCTCCGACGACACACGCTTCAGTAAGTTCACCACCTTCTGGTTGAAGGCTGCGCGGTCCGTGGCCAACTCGTAGCTCCCCCGGCAGAACTTCCCCCCTTCCAGATCACCATAGTAATTCCTCGCAGCGTAGCGAACCATGCACTTGTCGTACCAGGTGATGGCCTCCTTGCGGTTTCGGCACGTATTCCGGAGATAGTTTGTAGCTTCGGCCACGCAAGTGTTGCAAATGTGGGGCGACACATCTCCGCGGCAAAGGGCGAGGCCGAATATGACGAACTCTCCGGTGCCATCCTCGTTACCTGCCGTGTCGATGGTGAATCCGACGGGTTGATATTCGAGGCTATTGATAAACTTGGTGCCCAGTTCTTGCAAGGCCTGGACGTAGGGGTCGGATTCGGAGAAGTTCCCCGCAGAATCGAAGCATTGTGTGAAGATCGGGGAGTCGGCGAAGGCGGGAGAGAGAAGGGAGGGGGAGAGAGCAAGTAAAGGGAGGAGAACGAACTTTAGGGCTTGCATTTTACCTATGGAGTTATTTTGTGTGCCTATGGATCTTCCAGTTCCTCATCAACCTCCTTATATAGCATCCAAGAAGCTTATGGAAACGATGACAGTAGACAGATGTTCTGTGTTTAATTTCTTCTCTGATCATATCTTTTTGACCAGATGAGGTTTGGTGGTATTTGCCAGTGTTCTATATCTGCATGTTCTATATCTGCGGGCAGCATGTAGACGAGAGGAACGATGGCTTCGAGTGTACGCGTCGTTGGGTTTGTTTGATGGCATTTGACTGGAGTACTACAGCGCATAGAAAGAGAGCCCCCGTGGTTTTGCTCGATAGAGAGCTTCGGCAAACTTATCATTAACTTGTTAGGCAGAGGAGGAAGAAATATCCCATTGGGTCACGTGACACGTCCAGCATAGTTTGGTAAGGTTTGACTTGATGATTTTGTCTTTTCTGCAGAGAATTCGATCAGAAAATGCAGCAGGTTTTGCTCTAAACTATACCAGCATATTAAGGTAATTTTAGTATCGAAGATAATTAAAGCTACCACCACATCGCTCATAATTACATTATTTGAAAGAAGGCATCTTAAAATAAAAAATGGAGAAACCATCTAAAAATAAATATTCTTTTCATATAATATATATATATATACGAAATATATCAATGAGGTGCACCTTTCCTGGGTGCATGGAAAGCCCATCATCCTAATCATACGCAATCAATCCAATGGTTGTCATTAAGTTATAGACAAAGTGCACTTAGAAAAATTCAGTTATTGACATTTTGGATAAGTCTGTATCAAATCATACTTGTTTATGTTTAGACATTTATATCCGAATCGATTTTAAAAATACAGATGTGTATACCACTTTTATATCCTGAATATTTATATTAAGGGAGCTGAGAGCTTACACTCAGGGTATAGATAACTATCCACATCCGGTTTTTTTCATTATTTTTGTGTTTTGTTGAAGGAAACTTTAGGAGGATTTGTGTAATATATTGAGGCGAATATATGTTTAAGGTTTCATGCAAAACAAACATTCCTAACACGTTAATCTAGGAGTCAATTTCAATCATTCTGAGACCGTTAAAATTTTGTAGTCTTGATGGGGATGATAGAAGTTTTGAATTAAGTTGAATTTGGAATGACATCATGATGATATATGATGATCTAATTTTCCCAAGGTTTTATTTCAAAAAAATAAAAAATAATGAAAAAAAGGCAGGATGTAGGTAGTTTACCTAACCCCGAGTGTAAGCTCCCTTTTTCCTTATATTAATACTCATATATCTGTATTAATATATATGTACTCATAAATTTATCTATAACTTTGTTTGGTAAGATTTTATAACTTGTCGTTATTTTGATATTGTTGCTATGAAATAAGTATATTAACTATAACAAAATTGTATTTTGGTAATAAATTTTCAAGTACTCTACGTCATAGATCAATTTTATTGTACTGATTTAATATACCTTTTTTATGAAAAAGAGGGTGAAATCCCGAGTTGGGACTCACCGTAAAAAGTATTTATATTAAAAGAGTATAAGATAGGTACATTACCTTGTGGACCGGAAACGATACAGGGAAAGACCATAAAGTATTGTACTCTACGTCATAGATTAATTTTTAATATACCTTTTTTTATGTGTAAATTATCTTATATGTCTATTTCAGAAAATCCGTAAAGTATTTTTATGATTTATATCTAAGATATATTCATTTTATATCTATATCTATAACCGGGAATGTGGTAACATATTTTTCATATCCGTTAATATTCCTATCCACCCTTGTACACATTTTAACATGCATATGCATATGATAACACATATATCTATATTTGCAGTTGTGTTCGGTTATTTTCATCATATGTGCAATTATGCAAAGTAGATGAATATGTTTGCAATATTAATATTTGTAGAAAAATCCATGTAATAATCGAAATGTATAGCATATCATATCAACTTCTAATCTTAAAAATTGTATTGGTTCCTATCAATGCATTCAAAGTTAATCTCAATTACAAACTTAAAAGTTATTTGTTCAACATACAAATCTAAAAGAACATTATTCTATTTCAGCAGTAATGTCTCAAAACTTGGTACGAACTGAAAATCTAGTAAAATAATTGCCATGTGCATGGCAATAATTCCATCCACTTGCCTGGCAATTAACATTCTCGGATCACAAATCCATCCTTTAAGATGAAAGGCTTCTGCTTACATGAACCCATCTTCAAAAATCTCGCTCCATCCTCTTGGTTGAAGCCTTGCTTAGGGATTACCCCTTTCATATATGGCACACCAAAGTTAAAAGATTGAAATATGACAGCATTGCATGGAAGTGAGAACATATATCCCCATTCACCGAATCCTCCAAGAAACTCCTCGACGAGATTCAAAACTTAGAAGCTTCACTTACAAATGGCAACCATACCCTCGAGATGTCACGACCCCGATTCCGGGTCGTCGGATCTTCCCATATCCGGATCTGGTTATTTAAGAATAATTTATTCGGCAATCACAACTACCATTTAGAAACAGGCTGCAATTAAAAATACTCAAAAGGAAGTATTTCAACACTTTTCTATTCACAATATAAAGTTCACATGATACATTGTCCCACTATAACCACTTACATGTACATCAGCTCGAAAGAAAATACACAAAAAGATTACCATCTACCTTATAGAGTAAAGCTACTATGTCTGGTTGAATGGCTACTATGTTAGCTGGTTGGAATACTAAAGTCCTTGCGATATCTCACCGACACATGTTGGGCTTTCTATAAATCATAGGATAACAATTAACGAATGCTAAGCAATGAAAAAGAGAAAAACAAACAATGGTGTGATTTTTCAAAGTTTTTTATGATAAAAAATTTCATTCCTTTTCATTAGTTTAAGTCCTATTCTTTTCTAGTCCACGTCAGGGATTAGTCCAGGGAATTACCTCACCACTATATAAACTCCGAATCCGTGGACACTTCGGGATTTCAGGTTGCGTTGATCTGGTAAGCTTATGCTGCCGCACGTCGCATCAACCAATCCTCCAATACTATCTTGACAATCTCCTTTTCTTTTATTAATCAGGGTCTCAAATCCCCAGCCTGGCAAACAAAGGAGCACACCATCCTCAAGGATCTGATAGCTTAAAACCTCAGGCTAACCTTTAATCACATAACCTAGCGGCTTTAAATACATATTATCGTGACCCAGTCGCTATTGAAACACCCGTACCTCCACATGGCACGACCACATCTTCCGTCATTCTACCCGAATATATTGACTCATGGTACCACGTGTTGCAAATCATTCATTTCGTGCGCACTTATCATAACAGGGCAACCGTATACCACATACGTAGGGCAATGTCAATACGGGTTCCTTCCGATAAACCTACAGGTTGCATATCCGACCTGTAGTTCTACTCCCATCCATTCTTAACGTAAGACATGATCCAACTCAAAAACATCGATTCCCATGATATAATTCCTTTGTTAGGCCTTAGATTTGCATAACCATAAATACTGAGTATAGGTTTACACATATATATTAATTCATATATTTATATACTCATATTTATGCTCGTTTTAACTTCTAAACCCTAACTTTCTAAGTCACTGCATCCATTCGATTCTTAGACCTTATTTTAATTGAAATCGCAGAGAATCCTTTCAAAATTTCTCAAAAATAGCCAAATTAGGGTTCTTCATAGCAAGAAGCATAAATACAGAAATCTCAATGATCACATATGAAAACATCACAACAAAAGTAAGGACTTAATTACCTAATCGAGTTCTCTCTCTCGTATGCAATGTTTTATCGTGATTCTTTTTCAAAAGGATGATTTATAGCTCCTGAAATGATCGAATTTTATTTTCGTATCAAAAATGCTAAGAACGTGCCAAGAACGCAAAGAATGAACGAAGAACACAAATAACACATGAAGAACGCAAAGAACATGTTTATTCTTGAAATTTCAGCAGAGTTTCCACTTATACGGGGTGATATTTTTAGGATTCGACAAAGTTTCCTCTTATATTGGGACATTTTTATAAAACTTTCAGCAGAATTTCCCCTTATATCAGGACATATTTTAAAATAACGAAAAGAGTTTCCTCTATAAAATCAATCGAGAGGAAAACAGCAACGAAATTGAAAGAATTTTATCAAACTGCAAGCGATGGAGAATCGGTAGACACCACACGTCTTAGGTGAGTGAAGGTATAACGAATCACAGGATTCACTGATGCACATAGCTGCCCGCATCTAAGTAGGGTATTACACATATTTCTCCATCAAAACAACTATAAAAGAGAAATCAAAAGAATAGAAACATAAGCGATAGAGAATCGGTGGACACCACACATCTTGGGTGACTGAAAGTGGGATTAATCACAGGGTTCACTGACGTGCATAGCCGCCCGCACTTAAGTAGGGTGTTACACAGATTTCTCCTCGAACCACAACAGAAAATAAATCGAAAAGGAAGATGAATCGAAAACCAAACTGAAAAAAGAATATTAATTGAAACGAAGCCAACTAGAAGATGACCGTACCTTCCTCTTCCTCGTTCTCCCTACAGTGCTTCACTAGTGCTCCTTCCCCGCCTCCCTCTCCTCCTCCTAACCTCTCGACCCTAGCCCTCGGGATAGTGGTGGTGGTGGAAATCATAGAGAATGAATAGATAAGGGGGTTAGCCATTAACCGCAGTTAGCGGCCCATGCTTTTGACCCATGATTTTGACCAAAGCTTATCCGAAACTTAGGGCTTAAGTTAGAACTTTTCAGAATATTTTGAATTCGCTAATGATGCTTAATTAGCATTAATCGTGGTTAACTTTCACTAATCATGATTTAACTCCTGTTAATCGTAATTTAATCGTGACTTACGCTTAACTTCTGTTGATCTATGATTAGTGTTTGCTATGTTGATTAGCAATCCTTGATCCATCATTAGTTTTCTTAATCACTATTAATCGATCTTAGTGACAATCATTAAGGTTTAATGACAT
Organism: Ottelia alismoides; assembly: GCA_037367405.1. Classification (NCBI taxonomy): domain Eukaryota; kingdom Viridiplantae; phylum Streptophyta; class Magnoliopsida; order Alismatales; family Hydrocharitaceae; genus Ottelia; species Ottelia alismoides. Next base: position 177,392 of record JAZKJV010000203.1, on the reverse strand, counting down.
CTTAAGCCTCCTTATTTCTCTTTCTTCTGAAAATCATAATAATTCGATACAAAGTTTGATTTACACGAAATAAATTTCCGTTGGTTTCCTTTTGACGAACCAGATCTTATAATACATGATCCGAGAGATGTTAAGGTCAAGGCTTTATAAATATAACAACATTAAAGGAAGTCTCGTCCTTGAGACTTATAATGATGGCAGAACAACCTTAAAGAGGATTGAAATCATAAAAACCTTAAAGAGAATGAACGCCATTTCATTTATAAAGAAGGTATACTACACATAGTGTTATTACTCAAACAAATAGGGGTATTTCTCTATCATTTCCGCTTTAGGTTCCCATGTGGCTTCTTCAAACTCTTGGTTTCGTCACAATACTTAAACTAGAGGCACCTCTTTCATCCTCAACTTCTTGATATCTCTATCTAGTATGTCCACAGGTATTTCTTAGTATGTCAAGTCTGGCTCAACATGCAGATCATAATAATTTATCTTATTATCAGGATCCTTAATATACTTTCTCAGATTGGATACATGAAAAATATCATGTATTGCCGAAAGATGCGGAGGAAGCACAAGTCTATATGAAACTTTTCCAATCCACTGAATGATTTCAAAGGGACCCACGAACCTGGGTGACAACTTTCCACGCAAGGCAAACCTCTGAACTCCTTTCATAGGCGATACTTTGAGAAATACAAAGTCGCCGGCTTCAAACTCAAGATCTTTTCTCCTGGCATCACTATAGTATTTTTGGAAACTCCGAGCAATCAATAGTCTTTTTCAAGCAAGCTCTACAGCTTCCCGTATCTCTTGGAGTCTATCTGAATCATAGAGGTTCTTTATCCCAACCTCTTGGCAACATAGAGGAGTAGTACACCTACGTACATATAGTGCTTCAAATGATGCCATCCCAACACTTGCATGGTAACTATTGTTGCAGGTGAATTCTGCGAGAGGCAAATGTTTAATACATGTTCCCTTCTATACTAAGTCACATGCTCGTAGCATATCCTCTAGTGCTCGAATCGTACGTTCTGACAGACCGTCTGTTTTTGGATGATATGTTGTGCTCAAGCATAGTTGTGTACCTAAGGTTTTCATGAGGTTCTCCCAGTAATGTGAGGTGAATCGTGAATCTCGATCGGAAACTGCTTCCTTTGAAATTCCATGGAGACGGATCACATGTGTAATATATAACTCAGCAAGCTAGTCTGGAGTGAAAGATAAGCTTATTGAAATGAAGCATGCTACCTTGATCAGATGATCTATTATAGCCCATATATTATCTTTCCCACCAATCGTTCGAGGTAAGCTAGTAACGAAGTTCATGGAAATGCTTTCTCATTTCCATTCAGGTATAAGGAGGGGTTGCAATAATCCTGGTGGCCTTTGGTACACAACTATAGTTGACTCCCTATCCGTCGTCTGTGGTATAAGGAGGGGTTGCAATAATCGGATGTGAAAGCCAAAAACATCATCATTAGAAAAATATCTCACGTGAACATCATCATAAAATATCATCAAGTGAATATTATCACCTTAATAAATGTAATAATTGTAACACCATCAAGAGAATCATGTGAAAGAGTGAGCAATCTCTCACTCATCATGTTAAAATATGAACATAATAGCACGTGAAAGTATGAGCATTTACATTATAAGCTGCTCTACCTTGATTAAACAATCATCCACCCATTCCATGAATATTCATGCAATCGTATGAGCATTTACATTATAAGCTGCTCTACCTTGATTAAACAATCATCCACCCATTCCATGAATATTCATGCAATCATGTTGTTCTCATCATAATTCTTGTTCATACAAAATTCTTTAGATTGTCTGTCAAGGATATATATTATGTATATGATCATACTCATGATGAAATCATTTAAAGTTTAGTTGATCTCTCTCACCTCATATATGAGAATCAAACCCAAAGGGTAAATCATAGACATAATTAGGGGCCTACTCTTCCTGACAACTACTCTATTTCTCTTTCTCGTTTGAGCATCGTAAGGCATGTCGATCCACCGCTTAGGATTCTTTCCATTCCAATCCGAGATCTTCATAGAAATTAAACCCATCAAATGCAGTCATCCAGACAAGGGAAGAGAAATGGTACATTTATAAGCTAAAGTTTCATTTTACTTAATTGAAGCTCATGTATCATTGTAAACTAAAACTGAATTTACCAAACTTTTGAGGAAATAGTGCCTCATTATCAAGCCAAGCTTCAATCCAGTCCATCAAATCATCTACATATTTTGCTGCAGAGGCCTCTATAAGCTTCTTTATCTAAACATCATCAGCCCATCAATATTAAAACCTGCAAAATTTGCGCCCATATTCAAAAAATGTATGGGAAAAGAAGCTGCCAAAGAACTTACGCCCATGTTCAAATAACTCCTATAGGTGTTAGCAAATGAAAATGGTTGCTAGGCATGCTTGAGAAGCATATGTATCAAAACTCCCTCTGAACATAGAAGAAGCTGCCAAAGCCACCGTTGTTTCAGCTGCAATATCTGATCCCGATGAGGTTTATTCACCGGTAGAAGATATCTTTTCGAACATAGCCTTCCATTAACAATCCATTCCGAGGATATTATCTACTCCCAAAACAATAAAAACAAGCTCCAGGAAACTAAAGCATAGACATATCTGATTTGAACAAAATGTGATTTACAATTGTATCTAGGTTTATCTATATTCGGACTAAGATTTCTAGAAGGAAAAAATGACCTTCCTACCATCACATGTGAGGAGCCAACAACATGATTAAGAAATAGGGTTCACATTTAAAGTTCCACATCTTAAGTTCAAATTAGAGCCTCCACAGGCACAAGTCATCCTACATATTGTGTTTACCAGCCAATCACCCATGTTATCAAACATATACTGAGAGTATGTGTGGGAAGATCAAAAGCTTTTGATAAAGTCAACAATCTATGACAGAGTCTACCAGAAAAGTTTTATCTCATGAGAAATTCCAAATCTTAGTGGACATCTTCACATATTTCCAACAATGGAGATCTTTAGAAAAAAGAGTTGTCCAAACTTGGTCCCATATATGAGCATCTCTCCATATTTAGGACGACAATTATCATCCCAACAGTTTCCATGTTTGGATTATTATTTTTGACTCGTACATGTAAACGTGATATGAACTATAATATTGATATCAAATTCCACAATTGTGTGCAACCACAAAATCAATTAGGTAAATTTTATATTGTATCACGGGACATGATTTGGGTTCCATTGTCGACATCTAATACATGTCGATTATGAAAATGTTAACATCGAAGTTTGCAATAATTAAACATCATTTTTCATGCTTTTTGTTGTAGTGAATCATGGCTTCGCCACCCGCACGTCGCTACAAGCGATGTCCGTGCATGCATATACGTCAGAGTGGACAGAGGTGGCAACAGGTTGATGTCATGTACGGAACGAGTGGGAAGAGAGGGATGATGATGAGTTATGGAATGGATAGGGAGTGTATTGAATGAAAACCGGGTACGATCAGATATTGGAAATCAGGGACGAGTCGTAGTAAGAGATTTTTCCCAGACAAGACATGGCCCTGTCCGGAATGTCCGATAAGGGCATGGCAAGGATAAATTTTCCTGTCAGGGTATGAATCGGCAAACAGTTCGTCAATCCTGACACAACACACACCGTATGAATTTTATATTATTGAAAATAATATATAATATTATTATGTAAAATTTGTTTGAATTTTATATTATTAAAAATAATGTATAAAAGTATAGTTCGACATCGTATAAATTTTATATATTTAAAATTAATATATAATATTATTTCGATAAACGTGTAATTTTATGTAATATTATACAGTAATCTTGTTTGAATTTTATATTATAAAAAATAATATATAAAAGTATAGTTATGCACTGCATAAATTTTATATATTTAACATTAATATATAATATTATTTCAATAAACGTAATATTATACGGTAATCTCATTTGAATTTTATATTATAAAAAATAATATATAAAAGTATAGTTCTGCGTTGTATAAATTTTATATATTTAAAATCTATATATAATATTATTTCGATACACGTGTAATTATATATAATATTATATGATATCTTGTTTAAATTTTATATTATAAAAAATAATATATAAAATTATAGTTCGATAGTTTATAAATTTTATATATTTAAAATTAATATATAATATTACTTTAATAAACATATAACTTTATATAATATTATACGGTATCTTGTTTGAATTTTATATTATAAAAAATAATATATAAAATTATAGTTCCATGATGTATAAATTTTATATATTTAAAATTAATATATATAATAATATTTCGATAAACGTGTAATTTTATATAATAATATACAGTAATCTTGTTTGAATTTTATATTATAAAAAGTAATATATAAAAGCACCGTTTAAATTTTGATAATATAATCCATGCCCTGACAGAGAAATTCATCTCTGCCATGCCCTGATCGGGCATTCCGGACAGGGCCATGTCCTGTCTGGAAAAAATCTCTCGTAGTGAGAGGTAGTGCAGTAGAGGAAGTCGAAAGGAGCGAGGGTAGGGAGATGAGGGTGTCGAGTAGGGCGACATAGGATGACAGAGAGGGGGAGGTTTCTTTGTGAAAATGATGAGCTTTGCCGAGGAGATGAAGAGACACAGAAGGGTAGGAGCAAAATCCCCACTGAATGATGTGACATTTTTCTGAAACTCTAGAGAAAAGAAAATTTCCTCAACCATATATGCTATCCAATGGCTCAAATGCCTCGGGGACTACCAATTGGCTACAGAGAGAGAGAGAGAGAGAGAGAGAGAGAGAGAGAGAGATGGGGTTGCTCCTTTGGAGTAGACAACTTGGATGCTCCCTTCCCATTTTTATCTTTTTGTTTAACTTTTCTTCCAAAATACACGGGGGTATTTGTATAACTAAATAATATGTTTCATGTAAAATAGACTCTATGCCATCCATATGGAGTCGTTGATTTCAACAATTATGAGACTATTAAAATTCAATAATCTTGATGAGGGAGGATAAGAGTCTCCATTTTACATGAAATTTGAATGGTAAATATTATCATTTGATGATACAAATACCCCATGTATTTGGAAAAAATGCAAAAAAGAAATAGGAAAATGGGATGGGAATGCTTACATTGTAAAGCAGTTAGTGGCAATAATATTTTCTTAGCGATAATTATGTTATTAATGATGATGATATTCTTATTGATAATGTTCATTTCTCTAGCTATGAGCTTTTTACTATTGTTCCTAGTGTTCTTTTAGTGTTCTTTCTTAGCTTCAAACAATTTAACTCATTTTTATGTACAACTATTCTCCACTATTACTCATCTGGTTCCGAATTATGCTGAATTAAGCAAGGGTTATCTATAATCATGTGTTGGCATTTGCATCATTAGTTATACAACTACTAGTATGCTGAAGGGAAAAAGTGATGCTTACAGTTTCTAAATTGTTCTATCGCAACTAAGCTATTCTCTTGTATTACTCATCGGATTCCACATCCTCTATTCTCTTGTTTAGTTCTTGAGCATAATAATTCTAAATTTCAAAACATAATATCATCGACATATTCGCAAAACTCAATTTTCGGTAATTAGAAATTTTAATAATTGATATACATACATACCTCAATGGTACTACTAGTAACTTGATGATCGATAAGATTACATAGATTATCCTTGGAATGCACGGTGTGCCCTTGTATTCCCAATATGTGATATTCTATAGCAAAAATCTCCACATTGGTTTCTCCGAGAAGAGAAGAACTCATGCCCCATAAGGTACTTCCATTTCCTTTTTTATTTTGCAAGCATCAATATGGCAAATCAGATAATATGAAAGTTGGCCATGATTATTTCTGCAGTCAAACATATGTTATCTATGATAGAAGAGGAGAGTGGCATATCAGCTAAACCAACATATTCTTTTCCATTAGCGATAACTGGAGTTGTAAAACTTCACAAGGTCAAGGTTGCTGCAACTTAAAGATCCCTTATAGATGCCAACAAAAGAAAAAAGCCGCTTAACATGCTTCAGAAGTACATCATCATATGTATCAACATTTCCTCTGCATACCATATAAAAAAGCGGCTGCCAAAGACGCTGTTTTAGCTACAACATATGATCCCCATGAGGTTTTATTCACCTAAATAAGAGGCCTTTCCGATAATAGATTTACAGATAACTATCCATTCTGAGGATATTCTATACTCCCGAAATAATAAAAACAAACTCCAATAACCTTCGAAAATAGCTCAGAATTTAAAAAAGAAAAATATCTGATTTGAGCAGAATTGGATACCAATAAGAGTGAGACACTTTCACCTGAGAATTGCCCAGGCTTTCATAAGCTTTCTTTAATTTGCAACATCCACACTAGTATATAAAACTTCACAATCTTTATATATAAGATGTACCCTTCTTCGCAAGTGCTCCCCCATGTAATCACATACCCTTCTTTGCAAGTGCTTGAAGCATGAGGAATCTAATGAGGCTTGCACAGAGTAAAAGTCGCAATAGAAAAAGAGTCATAAAATCCATTCAACCTATTGTGGACAAACTGAAAAACATGAGCTCCAGTTCCTTGGGAAAGAAGAGCTATCCAGTCCTCCTCTCACGAGGCCCATATCGATTGAAGGAGTCCTACAAATGCGGGGAAGTCTCAGGAGGCCATAGGACTGGTCAGCAGCATAGGACTCAGCCAGAGCAAGGAGAATCGCTAGATCGAAGCTCGTCGGGGAAGACCTTCTTCCCCGTTCTACCAGATGTGCTCCTAGCCGTCAGATAAAGGACACATCTCGGTTTAATTTGGGTCATTGATATCAAGTGAAGTAGCATGTTAAGGATACCTAACAGATCAAACATCCAGAAAAGAAAAAAAAAAGAAAAATCAATAGTAGTTCCAACAGATATCGCCCACGAGGATTCTAACTTAACTAAAACCCATATTGTAAGTTTAAAAATTTAAAGAAAAGCCTCTTACAGGGACCAACATGAAGGGGGTGAGAACCAGTCGCACAATGTAGTTCCAACAGATATCGCCCATGAGGAAAATTCGTCCCAGAGGTAAGTTTCTAAACTTATTACTCCTGGGCGGTCACGATTATTTTTTTTATTATGTACCGTAGGTAAGCCGTCTCTTCAAGAGGCGGCTTTGCCCTTAATGTTTTTATGTGTTATATGCCAGTGAGAGCCGCCTCTTCAAAAGGCGGTTTTGGCTAAAACCAAAATCGCCTCTTCAAGAGGCGGCTTTGGCTAAAATCAAAGCCGTCTTTTGAAGAGGCAGCTTACCTACGATACATAACAAAAAATAATAATCGTGACCGCACATGAGTAATAAGTTTAGAAACTTACCCTTGGGATTCACATGACATCACCAGAATCTTCGAGAGAACATGACTCTTTTGGGAACCTCGTCAGTAAGAATATCAAGGGACCCATTGGGGTCAACTGCAGGGGACTGCTGGGACAAGTAGTACCCATTTCTATTTCCATAAGATCGCTAGCATCCATCAAGATCGAATTTGCAGATCAGATTCACAGATCGGATGAGCCGCACCAATGGATTTTCGTAAATTTAGAAAAGGTTGAGGATCACAAATACCTTGCACATCAAATGTGCGGTGCCCTTGCGAACATCAAAGGCTTATAACAAGTGAACCATATACATAGAAAAACCTAGAAATCCAGAAATGATGTAGAACATGATCTAAACCTCATATAAAACATATATTTATATGAATCATACCTGTGAATAATGAGATTTGACCGCGATCACAGAGAAAAACTTTCGTAACTAAGAATAATGATATGTGGAGGCACATGAGATTAGGGTTGGAGATTATGTAGAAAGAAGAAAAATGAAGGATTAGGGAATGTGAGAAAGACCAGGGTTATATAAATACAGATAGAAAGTGGAATATGGGGGAGGTCGATCATATACAGACATGTGGAGTTATAAAACGTCAAATTTGTATACTAAGTGGATACCCGTGCTTCGCGGCGGAAGGTAAATTTGGTGATCATGTGTAAGTTAAAATATGAGATTGTAATTACTAATGAATATATATCAATTTCTTGTAAAGCCTTTGTTTTCCAAGAAATATAGGGGTGAAATAAGTTATTTGAGTTATACAAAGTGGGGATTGTAAAACAATAATACCAAAAGTAATTTGAAATAAAACGCATTCGAGTCTCAAAAGCAGAGATGATTAATGCTTATATTTTTGAAGCAAAATCATTTACTATATTTCCTAATATTACTTTAAACTACAAAGATGTTAACACATAAAATAGTAACACCTACTAAATAACCCAAGTGATATAAACATTAAATTGCGAAACAATATACACGAAAAATATAGACCAAATAACACCAAATCAACCGCACAGCTACTATGATTCAAGAACTCCAACATCAAATCATATAGATATAACTAATAGAAACAATGATTCAAAAAACAATATGCATATAACGAAACAAACTAATTAAGAGTATGTTTACGGAGTCATTCCATCTAGCCAATAACAACCCATGCATTTTTAAAATCTAACATTCTTAAGGAGGAGTTTTTTAAAATTTGACACAACATAATGCAATAGAACATTGTCGGTAAAAATGGAATATAAAAAAAGGAAGAATGTAATATGAAAATCAAAAAAATTATAGCAAAGGTTTTTTAAATTTTGACAAATCATAATGCGAGAGAACATTGTTGGGGAAAAAGTTGGAAATTAGAAACAAATTGACAGATTACTAAATCTGGATAAATAAAAATATACAAACCCTTGAAATTCATTTTTTATAATTAGCCGTTGTTACAGTTGTAGGAAAGTACAACAACTATTATTGTTAGAGGTGGTTAAATAAAAAAAATTGCTCTACTTTTAGAAAACCAATACCAGAAAATAAATCTTTGCAACCAAAGACGCCGACATTAATTTAAGGTAATATTTGATTAATATGAGTGGAGAAATCAACAAACCACAAATAGCAACTCATCAATAATCATTAGTGCCTGAAGAGCACACAATTAGTATTTTTATGTGGGATTATGAGATCTATAAGTAAAAATATTTTTCCATCAAAACTATTTACTATATTTCATAATATTACTTCGAAATAAAAGGATGGTAACATATAACATTGACATAACTATCGAATAACCCAAATGATATAAATAATCATTTGTGAAACAATAGAGATGAAACACATAGATCAAATAACAACGAAAACACTTTGTGGCAACATAGACAAAAAATCCCAGCTAACCAAGATCAAATCATCGAGAGCTGAATGATAGGAACAATGATTTCAATAACATTGCTGATGAAATGGTGATATGCCTTCAGAAAACAAAGAGCAGAAAATAATTACTTGTGATCAAAGGTGCCAACACTAATTGAAGGTAATATTTGATTAATGTGATCGGAAAAATGGACAAATCACCAATAGCGACTTATCGCTAACTATTAGTATTTGAAGAACATGAAATAAGTATTTTAATGTATACTTAAATACCATAATAGTTGTTTATTATTACCCATACATAAAGTGAAATTCCTCTATTGATAGAAGGAATCATTAAAAAATAATAATATTCAACAAAAACTTATTCTTATTGGCTATAAAATTAAACACGTGCAATGAAAACAATTAAGACATTCTCTTAAAGAAATAAAAAACATAAATATCATCCTAACCACCAAATAGTACCATGAATCCTCAACAATCAGAAGAGAACATAAAAGAAATAGCCTATAATTTAACAAACACACAAGCATGGGAAAATCAAACGAATAACAATGGGGCCATATTAAAATTCTATCGATTGGACACAATTTTTGATAGACATGATATTTCTTTTTCTAATGTAAATGCATAAGCAAGCAAATGTGGCCATTTTAAAATAAACTATTCAGACCATTCAATAGACAATTACTGCTATATGCATCCAAATTTGATTAAACACTCATAATGTGAGACTTTGGAATACTTACACTTATATTTTAAATGTGATTATGAAACTGGGCTGGTAATTTAAAAAAAGAAAGACATTTGAAGTTTACACAAACACAAAAGAACAATCAACCAACACATGTTAATTTATATTTGCAAAACCATTTAAATACATGAACATATGTTGATTTTTTTAAATATACACAACAATAATACATGTGAAAGTAGTAATAATCCAGAGACCATTTTTATGTATTCATGAACAACCAATCAGGCACACGCTCATTTGTGGATGATGTTTATGTATTCATGAACAACCAATCAGGCACACGCTCATTTGTGGATGATGAACTGAGTATATTTATGCATATATATTCACATTATAAAAGAAACATCTACAACAATAGTACAGAGGAAAGTAGCAATAATTTAGAGACTATCTATCTAAAATTTCAATTGAATAACTTTACGAGCTATCTTTCGCAAAAATAGCTTATAACTTGATGAGAAAAATGTTATAAACTATTTCAGTCAGTTGAGAAAAATACAGATGCATATGATGCCACCCATATCTTTTTTTAACTAATCTTATCACTCTAGATAACTTTAGCCATGCATGCTACAACATTACAGAAATAATTTGCATGCATCATGATCACAATAAAGAAGATGACAAACTCAAAATTATGATAAATCATATTTTAAATTTATGTTTTGTTACAATTTTGAATTTAAAATAATGCGCGACTTTGGAAAACTTGCAGTTATATTTTTTAAGTGTGATTATGAAATCGAGTTGGTAATTAAAAAAAGGAGAAAACATTGAAAGTTTACATATAAAAATGGAAGTAAGAAGTAACTAAATAACATCCTTGTACAGATATACTAATCGCTTAAATATATAAATGGTTATTGTTAAACATCTAAGTTAATTAGATTATAGCAAGAGAAAATCAACAGATTATAAATAACAAATTAAGATAGCACAAACAGAAATTAAGATAGCAAACATAAATTATGCTTCAAAAGTAGAAGCACAATCAACTATATGAAGCATGATTGCAATAAACTACGGATCACCACAATCACATACACATTAAATTGAATTACCACGGAGTTTAAATCCGTGCACATTTATTATTTTTAGGAAAAAAAATACAACAATGACACAAAAAGAACATCACCAAACCATAAATCATTTGAAAATATTAAAAAAACGTTATTATCTAGGTTCAATTATGCCAAGGCTAAAATGATAAACTCTATTGCCATAATTGAAAAAAATAGATGTTTTATTTTAAAACCAAGCAGACCACTCAGATCACGTGAATAAAAAGTTAACAGAGAAAAAATAGTTTTAATGAGGTCACTCACAATAATATGTACACAATATCATGCATAATAATAAGAAATGAAATAAGTATCATAAACATCAAGATCAGAATTTTTATTATTATGAAAGGGAAAACCCAAATGGATATAGTATCATTCATACATCAACAGATGAGAGAGGACGGTACATATGTTAAATAATTAAGATCAAACACACCTTCCTTCCAGATAACCCCAAATCAAAAAAGAAAATGGAGAAGATAGCATACCTACAACCATGAATGCCCCATCAATACAGTTAGAAATCGGCAAGCATCATACTTAAGATAAAAACACAACCAAATCGAAAATCTGATAAATAATTAATGTAAAGCTGAACATCCAAGAAACCCCTAAATTGAGAATGACCATCAATCGACAACCGATGTGATCCCCGAAGATAGCACACCGGGCGCTTATGTTGAAGATACACACGTAACCTACATCACAATCTTTGGATGCAATAGGCAAGAAACCTCGAAAACCTCGAAAAAAAATCCCAGGAAAAAGGTTTGGGAGAAAGAACTTATACAACCTGTACACTCTCAAGAGATGAAGAAGTAGTTCCTTGTACCTTCGACGAGAGGAAGATCCACGGTCGGAAGAGGACAAAAACCAACGACGGGGAAGGATATCGCCGGAGAATGAAGTTGGAGGAGGGAGCCCGGAGAAGAGATGAGGGAAAGTAGAAAGCCACCGACAGGAAGGCCTGTTCGTTTGGGGTATAAGGAGGAATGGAATAAGGGGAATAAGCCCCCAACACGATTCCTCGTGGTACGATTATTCCCCATTATTTCATCTTATTTCACTCTTATTCCTACCTTTATCCCACCTTACCTACCTTTATTTCACCTTATTCTCCTTATTCTTATCCTCCAGCCGAACGGAGAATAGACCCTTATCCCCCTTATTCCCCATCCTTATTCCTGCTTATTCTCCTACCGAACGGGCCCGAAGAGTAGAAAGCATCCGGGAGCAAAAAAATAAAAATAATCTAAGGATCGTAAGTCGACATCTGACATACACGAGGAGATGGAAAATCAATACACGTCATTATAATTCGTAAAATATGGGAAAGGAAAAAATGGAAAGAGGGAAGAAATCGTTGCAATGAAATGCGTCAGAAAATTAGAAGGGAAGAAACAGGAAAGGCGAAAACAACCATACGAAAATGAAGCTTCCATAAACTCCCACATGTCGCAATGGGGAAGAAACCCACCTTTTATATATGTATATAGATTTTATTGTAGTGACAATATATTAATGATATTAATAAACTTCCGTTTGTTTGAGGATGGACACGAACAAAAGTTACAAAATCATGTCTCCTTTTTGCTTCCGGTCAAGAACACAAGTTACCTTGACGCTCCCTTTTGTCACGATGCAACTTATTTTTCATTGAAATCATTATGACCTTTGATAAAAGTTCATTTGGTATTTTTATGTAGTCTTTATTCGATCCGTATTCGGATTCCATGTTTATTGGATTCATATTTGGATTTCACTCTTTATTCGATTCATATTTGGATTAGCTCTTTATTCGATCCCTATTCGGGTTCGTTCTTTGTTCGATCCGGATTCGAATTCGATAAATATCTGATTCGAATTCATATCCGTATTTTTAAGGATATAACTTCCTTAATGCATATCCAAATCATATCTGTATCCATATTCGTATTCGATCGAGATGAAGCGAATATGGATATGGAAATAAGCATATCCATATCCGATCCGTTTTTATCCCTAGTGTGAGGGGTCCAATGAATTGCTTGCTTCTGAGATTGACCGAGTGCGTTCATGCATGCATACATGTGAGATGTGACGGTGCATTTGCTGTATGATATTCTTGGAAGAAATTTAAATAATGTTGCTTCTACTGCCCCACGTCGACCTCTAGATATGATATGGTGGTGTAAGACATTGTTCATAGTTGGCTTTTGGTTTAACATCTTTGACGTCGTCGTTGGTTCCCGCCAAGGAAGACCGGCCTCTTCCGCAACACTCCCTTGAGATTATTTACCTCTCAAAGAGATTTCAAGAACTCCAGCGAGATCAACTACGCCTTAATTATCTTGGTCTCCAAGGAGACTCCTCCCTCTTTGCATCCTTTCTGCTGAGATCATGTTAGAAAAGCATTGCGCTTTGATCACAGCCACCTCCAGTTATGACGTTGCCTTGTTTATATGGCCAACAAATGCGAAGATGTATACAGTAAAAGGGAAGGAAAACTTGAAGCCACGTGGCCATCGGAAATCATGCTCACAGTAAGGGTAACCGTGTGGACAACTCCATGAAGGAGAAGATGCAATACATTCGTTTTGTAGTTAACATATATATATATACGTCTGACGCAAACACGAAGGGGTGGTGGCGCAGTTGGCTAGCGCGTAGGTCTCATAGCTACGAGAAATCCTGAGGTCGAGAGTTCGAGCCTCTCTCACCCCATTATTTTTTTCCTCTCCCATATTTTATTTCTTGTCCTCAAAGTTTATATTAATTGTTGCCAATTTCTTGTTTCACCTGCCATACAATCATCAATCGGAGTATAGCAAAAGATCGTAGGCTCGTAGTGCCGAGCCACGTAAACTTGAGTGCCGACCACGTAGTGTCGGCATGGTTAAAAGATGTACTCAAAGCTTTGGAGTTGTTGACTTTGATAATAAAACACAATTTGACATATTGACATTTTGATGCAATGTTAGTTAAAACTAAGAAAATTCCGCCAATATCCTATCAATTACTTTTGAACTGTTATAATACAAAACGATGACAAGAATGTTGGGCTTGGCAAAAGTGAAGATCGATGCTTGTTTTTTTTAGACCATCGTGAGACAGGTTAGTTTTACCCTACTGATGAACGTGCCGCGATAGTAATTCAACCTAGTACGAGAGGAACCGTTGATTCACACAATTGGTCATCGCGTTTGGTTGAAAAGCCAGTGGCGCGAAGCTACCGTGTGTCGAATTATGATTGAACGCCTCTAAGTCAGAATCCAAGCTAGTTATGCGGCGCCGCTGCTCGTCCCTCGATGGCCGACCCTTAGTAGGGGTGCTTGCACCCCCATGGGCCCAAGCCGTTGGTCGTGCCGTCGCGGTGAAGGACCCGCGCACGGCAGCCTTGTAACACGATTCCGATCGGGAGACGGACAGGATCCTTTGCAGACGACTTAAATGCGCGACGGGGCATTGTAAGTGGCAAAGTGACCTTACTGCCACGATCCACTGAGATCCAGCCTTCTGTCGCATCAATTCGAAGATCGATGCTTGTGTAAATTATCATGTCGTATATTATAGAGAACACATAGACGAAACATAGTAGGCAGAATGGTAGGAGCCTCATTTTATAAATCTTTCAAAGAATGATAGAATTGTACCACATAAGATCATTTTGTGTGTTGAGCTTAAAGAGTATATATTTGTTAAGATAAAACCCTCACATACATATAATAATACAGAACAAGTTTTAGTCGGTTTATGTATCAAGCACATTAATCCATGATATGAAAAATATCATTATATCAAAAACATAAATAGAAAGTTAGAGATATCACCGAAGCGTTTCGCAGAACTCCCTTAGAGAGATAACGCATGATGATCGAGGTCTTGCTGAAGTCGTGTCAATCCACAAGACGGATCGACAGTCGTCGAAGTGACCTCTGACGAAACCTCGATTAATAAACAATTAACCCACAATACAAATCTAGCAATTAAAAATAAAAAATACGGAGTTAAAATTTATTATAACTCTACAACAAAGTGTGTATAGGCGTGAGCATGTGTAGAGATCGAACTCAGGGAGCAAACGACAGAAAGGGGTAAATGAATACTCACAAAAATTTATCTTTCATCTCTTGTTCATTTTTTGTTATTTTTGTGGGTTTTTTATTTGATTTTATTTGATTTTATTTTTATTTTAGATTTTTATATTTTGTTTATAATTTTATAGTTTTATTATTTCTTTTGATATTTTCATATTTTTATATATTCTTTTCTTTTAAATATTTATATATAGGATATATAAGATTATATATATGCACATAGAGTAATATATTTATACATACTAATAAATATAAATAAAATACAAATAAAATTGTTTTTGTGTTATATATTTTTTTCTATTTTTTGTAATTTTCTAGAATTTTTCTGATTTTTATATATTTTTAAAATAAAAATATCCCAAATAACAGATTAAGTAAATAGGTCGAAATTGATTTGAATGTTAAAAATAGGAAATAGGTTCCAAAAGTATCCAAATCACTTTTCATATATAAATATTTTATATAAAGAAAATTATAAGATAGAAAATATATTTTTGGTTTTTTTAATGATTTTTCTTATTTTTATAAAGGTTTTAAAGTTTTTCAATTTTTAAAATTTTTCTTTTTCCATTTTTAGTGATTTTTGGTCTGTAATTAAAATATAATCAAATATACTATATTTTTTTGAATTTTTAAACATGTTTTTATATTTTTTGGTATTTCTAAGCTAAACAATACAAAAATAGGCTCCTTTCGATTTTTTAATAAATAGACAAATGCGCAAAAATGTGAAATGAATATATGGCATGAAAAAACATGGCAAGAGGCATCTCTCCCCATCTTTGCATATTTTTAGGAGCATATTATATATTTTTAATAAATATATAAAATACACAAAATTAAATATTATGGTAGGGGCGTATTTGTAATTAGAATAAGCATTAGGGATCATAGTGCAATTGCGCAAAAAAGATATAATGTAATTTAAATTTTCTTGGACTTTTTATCAATTAAAAAAATACCAGGGGCCTATATGCAATTTCACCACCTCACGGGGGATGACACGCGAGGTGACGTTGAATGGACCCAAATAATTTATAGAAGTACAGGGGCCTAAATGCAAAATTTCCAATTCATTTTAAACATTGCTTTTTATTTACATGACTAAACATTAAATTTACAAAAAGGCGGGGCATGGATTGTAATTTACCCCATAAGGCGCACCATCCGACGTTCGTCCTTTGTTCACATATCCACGTTGCGTGTTATCGCTGCACGATGATGCTTCGAATGCCAGTGGTCAGGATTAGATCTTGGCTGAGGATCCGATGGTCGAAGCTTGCAAAATCTGACGGTTTGCAATCAACCTGGCATCTGCGCCTGGGCAGAGAGCGAGGGAGAAAGAACAGGGAAGAAGGACGGGGAAGACAGATTTCGATCTCTTCTCCTTCGTGTCTCCTGCGTTCTTTGAAGCTCCAAAATGGCCAGAGACGTTCCTGTCGTCGCGATATCAAAGAGGGATAGGTGCCCCAGGTACCTGCAAGACCGATCAAATTTGTCTCGACCGAGGCTATAACACTTCGGGCACCTGCAAAGGTTAGTCCAAACGACAACGCGAAGCTCCAGGGGGTTTTGGGTAGTGGAATAGACGGTGGTGAGGTGGATGGGCTCCCTCCGGCGAGCGACGGAGGAGGAAGGAGCAATCTCTCAATCCGAGTAGGGTCAAGGGGAATGGAGGTGCATCGGGTGTGTGAGAAGAGACGGGGATGGCTGTGAGGGTGAAAATGTGGTCGGGGAACATGCGGAGGCACGATGGAACATGGTCGGAGCTCTAGAGATCCGACGAGGGTGACTAAGCTAACCTAGCTAATTAACTAATTAAAAACGAACTAAAAAGCATAAAACGATCCTATGACTAATCCTAAGCTAAGGGAATGAAAAGAGCGCAACTCTTACCTGGACGAGGGCCAAGGAGCAGAGGTCGCCGGCGACGGCCATCTGGGTGCACCTCCTTCCTCCATCTACCCGCTCAGACCCTCTAGGGGTTCCCTCCTGTCACAAGGGTTCATGCTAGGTTAGAGTCGGGGGTAGTAGGACTCAGGGGATTACCGAAATTGGAAGGATGAAGAAGGTCCATTATTTATCAACATTTGTGCGCACCCTTATTGACCGACCAAAGAAAAGATTGAAGCTATATATACAGGTTGGGCGTGGATCTTGGAAGACTAATGATCAATTTCATGAAGGGATCATGGACGTTCGATCGAGAGATTGATGAAACTGAGGTTGATCCTTTTAATTATATTGTTTTAAATGCGTTGTAGTCGAATAAATTCAATTCGATCAAAAACCACTAATTAATTTATCAATTAATGCTAAGCGGTCGAATTTAATTTACTTGGGCAAGTCCAAGGTCAAACTCAGGGACACAAGCCTCTTAAGTGCTTATTTAGATCCTCATTAATCAGATTAAGTGACAAATTAACAACTCATAGGTCAGAATACAGAAAGACATACACATAATGCAGAAACATGGAGACACATTTTCTTTCTTTTTTTATAATGCAATGAGATGCAAGGATAAATATATGCAAATATGCCCTACCTAGGTAAAATCATTGAGCAATAAAAATGAAGCCAATTTCAGGATCATTTCATGAAGCCAATTTAATTTGTAAAATGAAAGGCATGGAAGACAATTAAACAAGAGACACTAGATTAATAGAATTAATCATCAGAATTTCAAGTGTCAAATTAGGGAACAATTCATGCCATCAGATAGACAATGAAACAAGCTTCGAAATGAATTTGAAATCAACTAAAACGGAGGTCGGATACTCAAGATATTCACAAAAGAATCAAGGGACATAAACCCAAAGAAAACATGAAAATAAATAGATAAAACAATACAAACAGGTCCTTGGAAGGACTGAAATGTAATTACCAAAAGTCGCGAGGCCTTCCCTATATTCCCACACACTCGGGGACTAAATTGCAATTTAAAACATAGAGGGGGTCAGGTGCAATTAGCCCCAGGCGCGCATGTTCTGCACGTGATAGAAGGACATGTTTATAATTTGAAGAAAACAACAGGGCCCCCTGCAATTTTCCCAGCACTCACATGACCTGGGCACGTGAGGCTAGGGTCATACATTGGCTCAGGCTCGGGGCGAGGCTCAGGAGGCTCAGCGGAGGCTTGGACCACATGTCACCATGTGAGGCTCTGGATTGGCTTAGATAGCCCACACCTAGAGTCTGGACGCTGAGGCTCAGTGCCCTCCTGTGGACCATCCGTTCATGGAGATCGGACGGCAACTGTATGTGCTCGAGGGCGTCGACGCCAAATGTAAGCCATTGGATAGGCACCGGGAGGGTGCCATCTAACGACATTTGTACGCTCTGGAATCTTCCGCGGGCTGGCGGCGCGTTTGGGTCTCCGGCGAAGCTGCAGGAGCTTCGCCACCGTATCCCAAGCTTGATGAAAATCTAGGAAGTGACATGAAGGCATGGTGGTCTAGCTTGAAGCTCAGGAAAGGCTCAGGTCAGCCTGGAGGAGGCCAGCAATGTCCCTACGCGAGAGGCGGAGCTCTAGGATCCCTCCCCGACGAAGCTTCGGCCATTGAGCACTCTGTACATGCAATGTTAGTTCTATAGCTGAAGCATGTAAGTGAGAAGTGAATGTGGGTGAAGTGGGGTCCCGTGCAAGTGGAGGAATGGGAGATCGGAGCTCCATCTTCGGTGATCTGGAGAGGAGGTGGGGCGGAGGTGTCCAGGTGATGGAGAAGAGGAGACAACGAGTGAAGGTGTGCACAAAGATGAGTGATGAGTGAGGAAGCTAAGGGGCTGATGAATTAAAGGGTTGAGTGTGCGGAGATGCCTAATTAAATCAAAGAAATCAGAGGAAAAAGGCAAGAAAGATCAAGGAACCTTACCTGGAGATTTGGCGGATGCGGCGACCTGGGATTGAGCTCCGGGGGGAGCTCCGGTCATCGCTGGACTACGGCGACCTCTCGGAGCAGCTTGTCGGCGTGCTACGGCGGAGGCAAGGCCTACCATGGACAGGGGTCATCACCGGAGCCTTGGTCATCGTCGCTACCTCGATTCGTCCTCCCCCAGTCACGGGGAGATGAAGAGGAGCTGGGCCAAGGCCCGCGTAAAGGTGGACAAGCGAGATTTGGGGTGGCGAAGACGTATTTGAAGGGGAAGGTTTCGAGGTTCCATTGGTGGGGAAGGTAGTTTGCAGTTGATATCTAGAGCGGGGAAGAGAGGTGCGAGAGGAGCTACGTGGTCCGCGAGGGTCACGGAAGAGTGGTCTAGGGTGGAGCACGTTCAGAGAGGTGAGGGAGGTGATGAGGAGATGGGTAAAATGGGATGGGGGCGATGTGCGCGATGTGTCGAACGTGAGAGAGAAGGAGGCGTGGGAGGTGGAAGATGAAGCATTGGACATTGGATCTTGCGATCCAATGGTACAGAGAAGTGCACAAAGATGCAGCCCTGATCTAATCGATTAGGTCGCATCTATGGCTAGGGGTGACACGCGTCTGACCGCATGATCTAAAGATCCAACGGTTGGGCATTAAGCATGCATGGACGCTGCGGATGCGGTTTGGATGGAGATCGGAGGGCGGAGATTGAAGATGAAACGTGCATTGGATCGGACTCTCAACGACTA
The DNA here is from genome assembly GCA_037367405.1 of Ottelia alismoides. Lineage (NCBI taxonomy): Eukaryota > Viridiplantae > Streptophyta > Magnoliopsida > Alismatales > Hydrocharitaceae > Ottelia > Ottelia alismoides. The sequence goes on along the minus strand of JAZKJV010000203.1, from coordinate 157,585 downwards.
CGCTTACCACTACATAACGATTACATTGTAGTCGCTAAATATTTGAGACCGTCTCAGCCCGACCACACATTTTGCTACTACATGTGGTCGCAAACGGTCTTTGCGACCACATTGGCACAATATAGCCATCACATTGCTACCATATTTGTAGTCGCAAATTCTGCATTTTCTTGTAGTGTGAGAATCTCCATCGGTCTTGCGTTCCACACAGGGCGGGAGCGCAGTCGCTACGGCGACTGACAGAAGACCTCGATCAATCAACAGATAACCCACAATGAAATGTATGCAATTAAAATAAAAAATGTGGAGTTAAAATTTATTATAACTCTATATGCAAGTGTGTATAGGTGTAAGCACAAGCAGAGGTCGAACACTAGGAGGCGAATGGTTGCGTGGTGGAAATGAATGCACATTCATTCAATTCAATGTTCATGTCCAATTCTTATTGTTTTTGTGGGTTTTTAATTTTATATATTTTTTTAAATTTTATTTTTTTTGTTTTTATAATTTTTATTTTGTTTTATATTTTATATATTTTTATATTTTCTTTTTGTATTTTTAATTATATAATATAGATATATATAGAGATATATATATAAAAGAAGAGAGAGAGAGATAATATATGTATACATATATGTATATGAATAATATATATTAGATATAATATATTTTTTTATATATTTTCTAGTTTATTTTATTATTTTTTTGGAATTTTATTAATTTTTATGTATTTTTAAGTTCAAAAATGTCCCTAATATGAGACTAATTAAATAGGCCAAACTAATTTGGGTTTTAAAAATATAAAATAAGTCCCAAAATTACCTAAATTAATTTTAACATATTAATAATAATATATAGATAATTATAAAAGAGAAAAATATTTTTTGGTATTTTTCTAGGGTTTTCATATTTTTGTTGGATTTTGGGGCTTTCTGATTTTTTTATTTTCCTTTTTCTTATTTTAGGGTTTTTCATTTTCTGGACTCAATATATGTATAAATATACCATATATAATATTTTTGTAATTTTTTAAAACATTTTTAATTTTTTGGTATTTTATAATTTAAACAGTGATTATTTAGGCTCCATTTGAATTTTAAAATTAGGTAAAATGCAAAAAATGTATATTAAAAGTGTAGGTGTGAAAGTACACTACATGAAGCATCTACACTAATTTTTGTGGATTTTTAGGAGCTAAATAGCTATTTTTAATGAATAGATAAAAGACATAAAAATAAAACAGCCTGGCAGGGGTATTTTCGCAAATAAAATAACATACAAGGGGCTCTATGCAAAAATACCAAAAGGAATAAACATTTATTTTAGTTTTTGAACTATTTTACAATTACAAAAAGCCGCCAAGGGTTCAATGCAATTTTCACGCGCCTCACGTGGGACTGCACGTGAGGTGCGGAAGGACCAAATTGTAAATACAAGAAATGCAGGGGCCTTTTTTTTGCAAAATTTACATTTATTTTACAACGTAATATTTATTTTACAGAATTAAAAATTAAATACAAAAAAGGCGGGGGCTATTTGTGAAAATTACCCCCTCAGGCGCGCGATCCAACAGCTGGGCTTCATCCACTTGACACGCGTCGCCTCCTCCGTGCCCGATACCGCTTTGACGATGAATGGTGGAGATTAGATTAGCCGAGCTGATCTGACGGTCGATGAAGAGCATCATCCAACGGCTGGGCTTCCAACTGGGCTGGGACCACGATCGGACGGCTGAGGCGAAGGCTCGAAGAACAGGAAAGAACATCCCCGTCCTCGAGCTTCAATCCGATGGCGCGCTCACATCCGACGGTCCCTCGAGCTGCTGATGATCCAAAAAGCTTCCTGGGGCCATGCTCTGTCGACTGGAGTGCTCAGGAGAGCCAGGGGCTCATCCGAGCGGTCCAGCGAGGTCGGTGAAGCTCGAGGCATCCAGGTACCTGCACAAACTTGAAATCGACCCCAACAAGGGTCGTTTGGCTCCCAGCACCCGCGTTAAAGCTTCAACACACAAAACCAAGGGGCTGGGGCGTTTATTGGTGGTGGAATGAGGGATGGTGGAGCGGGGCGGAGATCTCCGGCGAAGGGCGGAGATGGGAGATCTGATCTCCGGATCCAGTAGGGATCCGGGTGGAATGAAGGGCCTGGGATGAAGAGCAATGAAAGGGAAAGGAGAAGGTGGTGGAAGCGAGGGTGGAACAGGTCGGGGTCACCGTGAAATGCTCGCCGGAGCAAAGCTCCGGCGAACTACGAATCACCCAAACTACGCTACACGCTTAACTTATTCGCTATACTAATAACATAAATGAAATGCCGAGAATAAAAGCTACCTAAAATCATTAAAAGGCACAGCTCATACCTGGTTGGACGCCAGGGAGCAGAGGCCTCGTCGGAGCGGCGACCGTGGGTGCAACCTCCGCTTCTCCGACCGATTCAAGGTGTCAGGGAGCTCCTCCTGTCACAAGGACTCTACCTAGACCAAATACGAGGAGGGGAGACGTGTAAAGGCTGACCAAAATTGAGGAAAAGGTTAAGGTTTCTTATTTAAACACAAGTGGTGCACCCTTATTGACCGGGCCAATGGCGGAGCTACAGGCTATGTACAAGGGGATAAATACATGGGCGTGGATGTACATTGATCGGGGAACATTTCGTCTGAAGACGACGATGTCAGAAGATGGACGAGACGAGCGAGAATAAAGGGAGAAGATGGTTGGAAAGACAGGCGGGGTCTAATCAGCCGCCTGGAGGAGAAGTTGACCAGACGGTCAACGTTCGCAGGAATCCTATTGGTCCAAGTCAGCTCGATATTGACTTATTAATTAAACCTAATAAATAATTTTATTAAATTTTGCTTATAAAATAAAAAATGTTTATTAATTAATGTAGTATTTATTTATGATTTTTATTTAATTTTTTTATGTATTTTATTATGAGTTTATTTTAATAGTGTATTTATAAGTGTATTTACATGTATTTATTTTTATTTTGTATATTTTTATTTTATCATTTTATTTTCTTATTTTATTTATTTATAACTTATTTTTATAAGTATAGATATATTTTTATTTAATTTTTATGAGTTTATTTACATATTTAAATAAATAGGTATATGTAATATGTAGGTATACTTGTAGGTATTTTACCTATATTTTATATACATTTTATTTATTCAATGAATTTTATTGGGTTTTATTTCGGATTTTTATTTTTAATAAAGTATGGATAGTATTTACAATTTAATAAAAAGTATAGATGAATAAAGAATAAAATAATGAATTTCCCTTTTATTTATATACATATATAACATAAGTATTTGTGTCTATGTATTTCATAGACTTATTTTATTCTCCTTTTTATTTTAGGTTTAATTCTAACTTTAATCTACACATATGTTATAAATAATGTTTACAAAATTATAAAAATATGAATTTGTAAAAATAATAAGTAATGAATAAATTGAATATTTTAATCGGTATTATGTGCAATAGGGGCCAAAAACCTAACATCCACAAATGAACTCCAAAAATTATGAAACCAATTTTATTAAATAGCTCTTGAAAAGTTATATATAATTAAAGGTGATTTTGGTTGGTTTTGAGTTTTTATTTTCAAGATATGGGTTTGTGAAGTTGAGATTCTGGCTTTTTATTCTTTGTATAAAATGTATACTGTATATTCTTTTTATACAAACTCAATTTTGTATTTTTATTCACATTATTATCTACAACTTTCATGTACAAAATTTCTTTATTTGATGGATAAATAATTATATATAAAATAGGTATCAAAATGCATAAATGAATGAATAAATAAATGAGGTATTTATTGTATTATTGGCCCTTATCTCCCCCTACTTTATTCCTTGTCGACCAATTCCATTCTGGACTTGGTCTCAGGGTTCGGGTCATAAAATATTTGCAATATTTTATTCCCTTTTCTTTTCTTCTCTTTATTCTATAATTTTGGCATTAAAAACCTTATTTTATGTACAATAAATACAATAAATAATGAATGTTATTATAGACAAATTGATGCTATTTACATGCATTTGCTGGGGTTTTTAAGGCCAAAAAGTTAGAATAAAGGTGATGAAATAGAGATTCATCACCCCCCTATACTTGCCTTTGCTAGTCCCTAGCAAATACTTATGCAATAAGTACAAAAAGAATAAAGAATAAGAAGAAAAGAAAAAGCAAAAATAAAGAATAAATTGAATGATCATGATTATTAAACTCATCTGTACAAAATCAAAGTTTGGAGCTCAGGTTAGACCTTGGTGTGAAAATGTGTGTGGAATCTGGTCGGGAACCAAATTTAAAACATAGCAGCCTTCGAGAGTCACAGAACTCGGTTCAAATCTCCTCAATAGCCAGGTCAGAACTAGCCTACGTCATACGCAAACCCTTATGACTATGAAGCTGACTTATACAGTGTAAGTGATTGTGGCTCTCCCCAACTGAAATGACAAAGGAACCGACTTCTCCAGAATGACAACCCAATGATTCCCCAATCCAGCCCTCTACCGTCGAGGAGCGGGGTATTCCCTTCTAAGTTCAAGTGGCATCCAACTCAAGAGGAGGAGGAGGAGAGGAGAATGGACGGTAGCCAGTGTATCTACCTATCCTGGGATGCATGACCAGTGTAGTCAAGTCATCCAGCTGCAGGCTCACATGGTATAACTTTGATGCTCAAGCTTGCTTATTTTCTATACAACATATATACATACTCCGACAGGCACTCTTATTTTTATTTTCAAACCTGTCCACTTTTTTGGAGAGATTTTTTTTCAACATACTATTTACAGCAACATTTACATAAGGACTTTTTCCTCTTGAGCCAGAAGACTATCCCTCTTTTGAAGCTTTATCGAAACCCACACTCTCCTGTCATTCGACTTTATTGAAACTGGACCAGGTTGGGGTGCACTTCCCTCCCTAGAGGAGGACGAATGTTTTCACCCGTGTGCGTCTCAGACTGGCAAATCCAACCCCCTCACCACTCCAACTGAGTTGAGCCAAGTGAAAGGTGCAAGTGTCCAAGCTAGATCACGGCCGACAAGAGTCATGCGTGTGTCTCAAAAAGTTCTAGTTAGTCAGTTGAGGTGACTTGAACCCAGCCCTGATTTCTCAAAGAATTAGGTCTGAATAGACCTGAAGTACCTTAAACCTAGTTCCCACAAGGTTCCAGTGCAGTTAGGTGCGGTAAGTGACGAGCCGCGAAATCGACCCTTTAACAGTGCTGTATTAGCACTTGATAATGTCATCGCAGTCGGGCCGATTGGGCTCGTCAAAGACCATCTCATTTAGATATGTCAAAATGAGATGGTCGTATTTATCTTATTTTACTTGGTAAGAAACCAAGGTCGAACTCAGGGACACGCGCCTCTCTCGTATTAGTCAGATTTTTATCTATTTAACTAAGCGTTGAATGAGAGACAATATAGGTCAAATTATGCATGGAGGACAAGGGGACACAACAATGCATTAAAATAAAACATGGCATTTTTATATTTTAATCATGCAGAGAAATGCATCACAAATATGCCCTAGGTCAGAATGACGAGCCAAGTTAATAAACATCAATTCCAGGTTTAATTAAGAAGACCTACTTGATTTGGAGGTTGAACAAGGCATACAAGACACATGGCTTAACAAAATGATACATAAAAAAATCAGTATCCAGAATAAGAAATTTAATATGCCATTAGGAAGAGCATAGAACAAGCTTCGAAATGCCACTGAAATCATCTCAATCGGAGTTACGAGGCTCTAGATATGCATGAAAGTAACCAGGGGCATAAGTGAAAGAAAACATGAAAACAAAATTACAAACAGGTCCCTGGGATGGACTAAAATGCAATTATGAAAAAGTTCGGGACTTCCCTGTAAATTACCCTCACGCACATGGGCATTTTTGCAAATTTGAAAACCTGCGAGGGCATCAATGAAAAATGCCCACAGGTGCGCGTGTGACGCACGTGACACTTGACCTGGATGCAATATGCAGAACTGGCGAGGGCACCGATGCAAAAAGCCCAAAACTCACGTGCGTGAGGCACGTGAGCTCAGGCTCGGGTGGGGGCGAGGTTCGGTGCAGCTTCGGGGGCCGTAGCAGGTGGCTCAGGCCACATGACGGCTCGAGGTTGCCTCGGGCGAGGCTCGGTCCCACCGAGCCTCCGCGCTCCGGGACGGTCGACGTGGGCACTCCAGGACCGTTGGATCCCCGCCGTGGGGCGAGATCCAACAGTAGCTGCTCCTCCTTCCTCCTCAATGGTTGGCGGTGCTATTGGAGCTCCGGCGTAAGGCCGGAAGCTCCGCCGCGCCTCGCCGTGCTCGGTGAAGCTCGGGGGAAGATTGCTGAAGGTCGGGCGATGAAGGTCCGAGGTCGGAGAAGACGCGGGAGTACCTGGGATGCTCGATCGACACTGGGTCGCCGGAGGCGGAGCTCAAGAACTCAGCTCCACCCAAGGTCCGGCCAATGACGTTAATTGACCTGCAGAAGGGGTTAGCGGTGTGTGTGCGTGCGATGCGAGGTGATCGAAGGGCTTAAGTGGCGGAGAACTGGAGCCCTGAGTGTGTCCTCCTCCGCCTCCGCCGGAGGAGAAGGCCTGGGATGACAAGGGTCGTGACGGAGGAGGGTGGTGATCGGAAGGGTCAGCGAGGGTGATTGATGGTGGGTGGAGCTCATGGGATGCTTAATGGAGGTCGAGGGTGTTTGCAGAGACCTAGAAAATTACGTAAAGTAAGACAAAAAAAATCAGAGAAGATCAGAGGGTTACCTGAGATTGGGCGGAGTGGATGGCCTGGGCTCGAGGTCATCGGAGGACCTCGGGGTCGTCGCACATACTGGGCGGCCGTCCCAGCGAGCTCGGGCGGGGCTTAGAGCCTCCGCAGCACCGCCGTGATGGGCGGTGGGTCTCATCGGGTGGCATGTCGTCTTCGCTCGATCCACACTCCTCCCCCTGTCACAAGGAGGAGGAGGAGGGCTGGGCTATGCCCCATGAAAAGATGGACGGAGATGGCAGGCGGTGAAGGGGAGTATTTAAAGGTGGTGAGGGAGGAGCTGATGAGTGGAGTCGCGGGTTTCAAGGGTGCGCATGGGGTGACTGGAAGTGGATCGAGGTTAGTGGAGATATGCGCGAGAATCATGGAGGAATGGGCTCGGACGTGGGGTGGTTAGAGCATGGTGAGGATGACCAGGGCTCTGGCTAAAAATGGAAGGGTGGAGGAGGTGTGCGAAGCGCGGGGCTCGGACGGAGCTTGCGGGAGGAGGAAGATGAGGTTCGGACCGTAGGATCCTGAGATCCAACGATCCTGGTGAAGGCGCGTTGGGACGGTTAGGATTAAATTTCGGGCTGTGTGATTGGATGGAGATGATGAAGCCACGTTTCGAAAGGAATTTAAGGCGGGAGTGAGTGGCTTGGATGAGATCGGAGCGATCTAAGGGCTTCGGAGCTGCCGCGTGGCGGACGATGCGCGAGGCGCTAGCGATCGGTGGAGATGAAATCTGGGAAGTGATCAGACGGTTGAGAATGGCGCAGGAATGAACAACGGTGATGGCGAGATGGGGGTTCGATCGTATGGTGCAAGAGGCGACACGTGGAACGTTATGGTTAAGGGGCGCACAAACGATGAGGATCAGAGGCGGGGGAGATCCGATGGTGGAGGACTAAGGGCGGACGTGGAACAGGCTGGGCCGTTGGATTCAAAGAGAAATCCAACGGCCAGAGGCGCATGCGGCTGAAGCAAGGGAGGCGGGCCACGTGGCTCACCCAGAACGGGCCACGTGGCCCAATCAGATTATTCCAAGCTTCCAGTTGACTTTTGAAGGGATAGAAGGCCGAATTTGAGAAAACTCAAAACATGAAGGTTGTAGACTCGATGAGATCTACAAGTTTTATGTTGACCAAAAGTGGAGATGAGATCAACTGTAGCTACCAAATATTTTTGAGGGTATTTTTAAGGCTAAAAATACTACAGATTTTTGATTTGCTATTTTTTAGGTTTTTAATTTATTAAGGACTCTGATAATTACAGGACTTTAACGGGATTTTATTGACACAACTTTAAGCAAGGGGGTTAATTATGGAAAATAAAGATGATGAAATTGGGTTTCATCACCCCCTATACTTAAGCGATGCTCGTCCTCGAGCACCAAAGAATGAATAAGCTGGATTAACCCCCTTGTGCATGTGAGTACAGGATCCAATCCGATCAAGTCGACTCGACTTTAGAGGTTCAAAATCGTAGAGTTCAACCCGGCCTTAATCAAGAGGCATCCAATTCCTCTGCTTCTCCAGACTCTCTCTGATGTACATATAATCTAAATGATATGACATTTTAGCGTTGACTGCGATTCTGAGAGTAGAGTCAAATCGTCTCCCAAAGTCTTGGTCCGAGAAAATCTCCTAAGGACCCAATCCTCAACACTAGGGAATAAATCAAATCTTGCATCCATTCCACCATCTCTTTAGTTGTCAGACTTAGAAAATGTAGATGGCAGGCCATTAATGGAGGGTATGGGTTTGTGTCATTTCTTCTCTCCCTCTCATTGGAACAAGGATTCTCTCTAGTGCCATTTACGCAACACTTTTTTTTGGTGTTGATCAGTGCGTCCGTCAAGAGAAGTTGGAGCCGTCTGCACTTGTTTTCCTGGGAATACACCGGGGTGTGTCTCTTTTGAGTACCTATCATAACTTCTACACCCAGACTTGTTGCATCTGCGATGCAGAGCCCTTTTTTGGTGCAAGCCCGACTCCTGGTCCTAATAGCGGTGGTCCAAGTGGACACTTTGAAAAGTTTGGGAGCACTCGCCTTTGGTGGAAGCTCTTTTGATAATTGACTTTGTGGAATGAGCTTTTCTTTGGAATTTCATTGACTTGTATAATTTGTGGCTAGCTCCACTGCTTTTACCAAGAGTTGGCGCACACTGATCAACAATTTTTTATTTATTCACACCCTGGCACTTAGGTCAATATCAAGAGATTAGTATAAGAACCAAGTTCTCATACTGGCTAATATTGCTGACACTCAGGTTTCATGAAGTCTCCAAAGATTTTATCCCATCCTCGAGTATCATTAGATATAATCCAAACTCGACTTCCTCATCCCAATCCCTCAGGTGAAAAATCAACTCATCTCATCAAAAACCGCAGTCGTGCATGTGATGTGCTGATCATATTCTTTTTGTCTGAGACTAAGCATGGAATATAGCATGCAAATCTAGAAACCTAGGGGAATGTGGATGATTAAGTCTAAGACCCTGATGGCTAAGGCTGGTTAACCTAAAATCTCAAAGATCTCAAAAAGCTAAGTCTCCTTGATTATTTCAGATCCTGGGTGGAAGTGTAAAGGTAGAGGATTAATCCAACTTCTTCATTCAAAAACAAGACTTTTTTTAACTTTAAGAGATATTAGAACTGCCTAAACTCAATTGAGCATCTGCAATTCAGCCAGTATGGATGTAAGTACAGGCCGAAGCCCGTTGCTTGAGGACGGGGCCTTACGCGATATCCTCTAAACCATCCAATCTGCTAAGGGCGAACCCTCACTGAATGCAGCTTACTTAATTGGGTTTAGTAGTCACCAATGACTCTTAAAGGGTTTTGGATTTTTCTCATTTTTATGGATTTTAATTTGAGAGTTAAAACACAAGTTAGAGTCGACTTTCCTTGCAAAGAGACAAAAGATTTTCAAAACATGTCACACAAATAAAAAGTTTTCAAAACATTTTCAAAAGAATTTTTCAAAATAATGAAAAACCATTTTAAAAATATTTTTATTAAAAATAGTGTAACATAATATCGAAAAGCCGTGAAAAACATTTGAGTTCTCTTAGTCCAAAGACTTTTACTTTAGCCAAAAGTTTTAAATTTTTTCAAATTTTTCAGATTTATAGCTAAAGTACGTATACGGTATATACGGTATACCCCCCTATACTTAAACTTTGCTATGTCCTCATAGCACTAGATGTTACAAGTCCATAGGTCCATTTAAATATATAGTAATATACTGGAGCTAAGAGGGGCTCCCCCTATACTTAGGTTAGAAATAACCTAAGTATAAAAGCAAGGAAAGGAGAGTAGAGAAAGTCACGGGGACTCGGGTCCCCCCTATACTTAGGCTGAGATTAGCCTAAGTATAAAGATGGGAATTGATGTTGGGAGGGACCCAAGGGGAACGAAGAAGATGGATGGATGTACAGATGAGCGGATGAATCTACGGAGATGAATGGAGCGACTAAGGTTTTGGGGAGTGTATCGAAGCAAACAAGGCTCAATCAAGCAAGCAAGACCCTTACATTCACCAACTCACACATGAAACCAACCGCGGTTGGTTTATTATCTTGTCAGTTTTATTGGTGATAAAATATTTGGTATTTTACGTGGAGAAAAATGTTAAGTAAAAATCGATGCGTAAACGAGGGTGTTGCTCTCCCAAAACCAAAGTTTTACTCCCTTTTAGGCTGACTTGCAATTAACAGTCCCAGTTATTATTTGTAGTTGTCACTGAATTGAGGTTAGCACATAAACCAAGCATTCATAGTCTACCATTCATTCCTATTTTCCATTAGTCCTAGGTGATCAAGCTAGGAAAGAGAAATCGAGAAAAACCATGTATTCGATAAAAACCGCGATCTAGGCTAGCGATAAAACATGCAGTGATTTGGCGAAAATCCATGAAAAACCTGGGCTGTTTTGAAGAACAAAAACTCATGTATGCAAGTCGATAAGAAAGCCGCACCTAACATGCTTCTATTAGCGGGGGACAATTTTCTTTTAATTTGACTAAGTGAAGCGATGCTACGTGCGTCTTGAATTAAGGTATGTCCTACCTACGAGCAAGCACATAAAAATACAAAAAATTAACTAAGCTCGAAGAGCCGCGTGCCTGGTCCTAGGTCAGCACTCAAGTGGGGACGATCCCCACACAACCACGATCGTTCGATTACAATCGCGAGCCTTCGATCGAAGATCGCTGTAAAAAACAAATTATTACAAGTATGGAATGGAAAAAAAATGCAACACATTTTTTTCTTCTTTATGTTCTCCAAGCATGCTCCTGCGGTTCCTCGCAGAGGGAGACACCAGCTCCTCGCCTCCTTGATTGATCAAGGGCCCTGCCACAGAAACAAGGATTAGAGATCAAATAAAAAAAGAAAAATTTTATAATGCAAAATATGTGAACATTTGACCTATAAAAAGGAACATTAAATCAAACAAACAAAAATCCTAAAAAATATAAGAGATGAGCCATGTCCCCGGCAACGGTGTCATTTGGCGAGCTGCGAAATCAGCCCTTTAACAGTGTTGTATTAGCACTTGATAATGTCATCGCAGTCGGGCCGATGGGGCTCGTCAAAGACCATCTCATTTAGATATGTCAAAATGAGATGGTCGTATTTATCTTATTTTACTTGGCAAGAAACCAAGGTCGAACTCAGGGACACGCGCCTCTCTCGTATTAGTCAGATTTTTATCTATTTAACTAAGCGTTGAATGAGAGACAATATAGGTCAAATTATGCATGGAGGACAAGGGGACACAACAATGCATTAAAATAAAACATGCATTTTTATATTTTAATCATGCAGAGAAATGCATCACAAATATGCCCTAGGTCAGAATGACGAGCCAAGTTAATAAACATCAATTCCATGTTTAATTAAGAAGACCTACTTGATTTGAAGGTTGAACAAGGCATACGGGACACATGGCTTAACAAAATGATACATAAAAAAATCAAGTTGGGCTCGTCAAAGACCATCTCATTTAGATATGTCAAAATGAGATGGTCGTATTTATCTTGTTTTACTTGGCAAGAAACCAAGGTCGAACTCAGGGACACGCGCCTCTCTCGTATTAGTCAGATTTTTATCTATTTAACTAAGCATTGAATGAGAGACAATATAGGTCAAATTATGCATGGAGGACAAGGGGACACAACAATGCATTAAAATAAAACATGCATTTTTATATTTTAATCATGCAGAGAAATGCATCACAAATATGCCCTAGGTCAGAATGACGAGCCAAGTTAATAAACATCAATTCCAAGTTTAATTAAGAAGACCTACTTGATTTGAAGGTTGAACAAGGCATACGGGACACATGGCTTAACAAAATGATACATAAAAAAATCAGTGTCCAGAATAAGAAATTTAATATGCCATTAGGAAGAGCATAGAACAAGCTTCGAAATGCCACTGAAATCATCTCAATCGGAGTTACGAGGCTCTAGATATGCATGAAAGTAACCAGGGGCATAAGTAAAAGAAAACATGAAAAAAAATTACAAACAGGTCCCTAGGAGGGACTAAAATGCAATTATAAAAAAGTTCGGGACTTCCCTGTAAATTACCCTCACGCACAGGGACATTTTTGCAAATTTCAAAACCCGCGAGGGCATCAATGCAAAATGCCCACAGGTGCGCGTGTGACGCACGTGACACTAGACCTGGATGCAATATGCAGAACTGGCGAGGGCACTGATGCAAAAAGCCCAAAACTCACGTGCGTGAGGCACGTGAGCTCAGGCTCGGGTGGGGGCGAGGTTCGGTGCAGCTTCGGGGGCCGTAGCAGGTGGCTCGGGCCACATGGCGGCTCGAGGTTGCCTCGGGCGAGGCTCGGTCCCACCGAGCCTCCGCGCTCCGGGACGGTCGACGTGGCACTCCAAGGCCGTTGGATCCCCACCGTGGGGCGAGATCCAACGGTAGCTGCTCCTCCTTCCTCCTCAATGGCTGGTGGCGCTATTGGAGCTCCGACGTAAGGCCGGAAGCTCCGTCGCGCCTCGCTGCGCTCGGTGAAGCTCGGGGAAGATCGCTGAAGGTCAGGCGATGAAGGTCCGAGGTCGGAAAGACGCGGGAGTAACTGGGATGCTCGATCGACACTGGGTCGCCGGAGGCGGAGCTCTAGAACTCAGCTTCGCCCAAGGTCCGACCAATGACGTTAATTGACCTGCAGAAGGGGTTTGCGGTGTGTGTGCGTGCGATGCGAGGTGAGCGAAGGGCTTAAGTGGCAGAGAACTGGAGCCCTGAGTGTGTCCTCCTCCGCCTCCGGCAGAGGAGAAGGCCTGGGATGACAAGGGTCGTGACGGAGGAGGGTGGTGATCGGAAGGGTCAGCGAGGGTGATTGATGGTGGGTGGAGCTCATGGGATGCTTAATGGAGGTCGAGGGTGTTTGTAGAGAACTAGAAAATTACGCAAAGTAAGACAAAAAAATCAGAGAAGATCAGAGGGTTACCTGAGATTGGGCGGAGTGGATGGCCTGGGATCGAGGTCATCAGAGGACCTCGGGGTCGTCGCACATACTGGGCGGCCGTCCTAGCGAGCTCGGGCGGGGCTTGGAGCCACCGCAGCACCGCCGTGATGGGCGGTGGGTCTCATCGGGTGGCATGTCATCTTCGCTCGATCCACACTCCTCTCCCTGTCACAGGGAGGAGGAGGAGGGCTGGGCTATGCCCCGTGAAAAGATGGGCGGAGATGGCAGGCGATGAAAGGGGAGTATTTAAAGGTGGTGAGGGAGGGACTGATGAGTGGAGTCGCGGGTTTCAAGGGTGCACATGGGGTGACTGGAAGTGGATCGAGGTTAGTGGAGATATGCGGGAGAATCATGGAGGAATGGGCTCGGACGTGGGGTGGTTAGAGCATGGCGAGGATGACCAGGGCTCTAGCTAAAAATGGAAGGGTAGAGGAGGTGTGCGAAGCGCGGGGCTCGGGCGGAGCTTGCGGGAGGAGGAAGACGAGGTCCGGACCGTATGATCGTGAGATCCAACAGTCCTGGTGAGGGCGCGTTGGGACGGTTAGGATTAGATTTCGGGCTGTGTGATCGGATGGAGATGATGAAGCCACGTGTCGAAAGGAATTTAAGGCGGGAGTGAGTGGCTAGGATGAGATCGGAGCGATCTAAGGGCTTCGGAGATGCCGCGTGGCGGACGATGCACGGGGCGCTAGCGATCGATGGAGATGAAATCTGGGAAGTGATCGGACGGTTGAGAATGGCGCGGGAATGAACATCAGTGATGGCGAGATGGGGGTTCGATCGTATGGTGCAAGAGGCGACACGTGGAACGTTATGGTTAAGGCGCGCACAAACGGTGAGGATCAGAGGCGGGGGAGATCCGATGGTGGTCGACTAAAGGTGGACGTGGAACAGGCTGGGCCGTTAGATTCAAAGAGAAATCCAACGGCCAGAGGCGTAGGCGGCTGAAGCAAGGGAGGCGGGTGATGAATCCGCGATTCATCATCGCAATATCTTGATCTTAACAAAATCCCCGAGTAAAATTCCTAATAAAAGTCCATAAAATCAATAAATTAACAAAATAACTCTTGTAAATAAAACACACTAATTATTGTATATAAGACTGCACAAAATGAATTAACAATAAAAAGCCGCAAAAATAAAGGAGTTTTATACTTGTAAATAGCCCAAAACTTCATGGATTTTTAATAATTTCATTTCAACTTCTTTTTGCCTAATTCTTTCTCTAACTTGTTTATAAAAATGTATATAAAAATACAAAAATACAAAACAAATTTCACCTCAAATAAATGCTCCTAGATCCCAAAGAGAAAAAGCCGTAAAGTCCAACTTCCAAGCTAAATTCCCACTCCGTATGAACTCCAAATTCACCAAACTCACTTTTAAAGTTCAAGTTAGAAAATTATCTATCCAACGGAAGTGGTTTCATTAAAATCGGAGCTCATTTGCAAAAGTTGGGTTTTGGGACCTAGATGTACATTGTATATTATGTATATATTCATTCTTTCTTTAATTTTATTTGTATCTTTCTTAATTATTAAAAATACAAAAAAAATCATATTTGTGTTGTATTTTAATTGTAGTATTTTATTGTATTTTTCTGTTGTAAATATCTCTTATTAAAAAGATAAAAAAATTACATATTAGAAAAGTAAAAAAAATGTGTACATGTTGTTTGTCTTCCCTTGTAAATTCTCCACTATTTCTCTTCTCTATTTATTTTATTGTATTTAAAGTAGACAACTTTATTTATTTGTTTATTTATTATTTAATTTCTATTCTCTACAATAACCACCAATTCAACTCCATTATTCCACCATTTTTTCCAACTTCCCATTCAACTCCATTAATAATACAACCTCCCATTCAACTCCACCACTTTAATAACCTCTCATTCCATCATCTTTATATACATGTCATTCTCCTCAATTTTGCCTTTGATCCATCTTTATGTGAGGAGAGCCAAATTCCCAGAGTTGAATCGGTGACAGCGACGCAACCACGGTGGAGCAACGACGGTCCTCTCTCCGGTGTGATCCGTTGGCTTTTTGGCCAACATCGCAGCCGCCTCCGCGTGCTGCTTGAGCTCATCGCTCGCCGGCGATTCGAGCGAAGACCGTGCTCTCGTGAGCACATCATAGGCGATTGTCCATCTTAGGTAATTTTTCTTCTCATTTTATTATCTTGTCATTTTTTCGATTTTTTTAGCACATCATTTCCCCTCACAAAAATCCATCATTTGTTTATTTCATCTTCATTACCACTACCACCAACATTTTATATCATCTCCACATCACCATTTTTTCCCTTTCTTTTTGTGTAAATATTCCCTGTTTAAAGAAAATAAAAAAAATAAAAAAAAACTAAAACAAAAAAGCTCTTTTATTACAGCACCATCATCATAGCATTTTTCACCACCATATCATCTTCATATCATCATCATCGAACCACTCCTTTATTTGTATTTGTTCATAATAACCATTGTTTTTTTTGTTGTTTCCTGTTTAAAAGAAAATTCAAAAAAAAAATAAACAAAAAAATAAAAAAAGAGTTTCTCACAGCAGCAAAAGAAAAATCAAAAAAAAAATAAAAATAAAAAAATAGAACAGCGAGGGAGCAGCAGCGGCAACGCCGCCGCCCCCTCCTCCTTCTTCCCACCGCCTAGGGCCACCGCCGCGGCTCCCCTGCGGCCTCCGCCGACCGCGCCCACCTCCTCCGCGCCTCCGCGCGGTCGCCGTGCGCAGCCACAGCCCATCCATCCTCTCTCCTCCGCCTAGGACCTTCACTCCGCCGCGCGGCCGCGGGAGGCTGCCTCCTCCAGCCGCGGCCACCCGCGCGAGCCTCCCAACCGGTCGCCGTCCCCTCCGTTCTCCTCCGCCCTCCGCACCGCCGACCGCGCCGCCGCCTTTTTTGGGTTCTCCATCCGCGTACAAGGAGGAAGAAGGGGGTAGTTTCTTTTCTTTATTTTTATATAAAAATTGCAGTAATTATATTTCATGTTCCTTTAATTACAAAACAGTCCTTGTGAATATTTGTGTTGTTTATATTGTTTTCTGTGTTGCACAAATACCCCTGTGTTTGTACTTAAATTTGGACCTTATTTTGGCATCCTTTTACTCAATAAGAAATATCATTATGTTGAGCAACTTATCCTCTGTCATGTGACTGTTTATTTGTATTTTTGTGAGATATAGGTAATTAACTAAAATTGTTCAACTGAAATTTCGCATAGTTTACCCATTTTGGACTCTTAAAATTATATCTCACACACGGTTGCTCCAAAAAATCTACAAAAATGATGCCTTGAAATGTGATAAACTTACTGTCCAAATTTCATCAAAAATGGATATGTCTTGTGCCCGAAATAAATTGTAGAATGAATTTAGTATTTGATTTTTAATTAAATCCACAATATCCTTTTTGCGAAATTTCAACTCTCCTGGATTCTACATCTAAATATCTTTTTGAGATAATTCTCTCTCTGACTATTTTGATAACGTGGATATAATAGAAATTAATTACTCATTGCCACTCTGTTTTCACTAAAAAACCCATAAAAAATTCATATATTATCAAAAAATTCCAAAAATATTACTGTAGCTTCCTTGTATCATTTTTATGTTCCACTAATTTTTTCATAATTTTTGCTTTCTGTTTGTGTGATAAATTGCGAAAATACCCGTAAAAAATGTGCATTTTTAGTTATTGCATTTTAACCCATAAAATTCCAAAAAAATGTGTTTTGTGTTCCCCACTAGATTAAGACATTAGGAAAAATATAATTTGGCTGAATTGGATTAATTTGACATTAAAATTAATTTGGCTAAGTTGTGTGATTTCTTAGAGTCTTGATTCACCCGCATCTTGCATTTGCATTCGTTTTGCATTAAAAAAATCTAAAAAAAAACACATTGGAAATCTAGATCCAAGTTTTTGAATTAAACCTAAGTTGTTCCTTTGCCTCCCTGAGTTCGACCCCGGACTTGCCCGGGATATAAATTAAAGCCGAGACACTCTTCACGGAGATCTTCTCTCGGTTCTGACCGAATCGCTAAGTACACGTATTACAACGTAACCAAATTAAACACCGTATTTAGCGACTCGTCAGCGGGCCACGTGGCTCACCCAGAACGGGCCACGTGGCCCAATCAGATTATTCCAAGCTTCCAGTTGACTTTTGAAAGGATAGAAGGCCGAATTTGAGAAAACTCAAAACATAAAGATTGTAGATCTCGATGAGATCTACAAGTTTCATGTTGACCAAAAGTGGAGATGAGATCAACTGTAGTTACCAAATATTTTTGAAGGTATTTTTAAGGCTAAAAATACCACAAATTTTTGATTTTCTATTTTTTGTGGTTTTTAATTTATTAAGGACTCTGATAATTACAGGACTTTAACGGGATTTTATTGACACAACTTTAAGCAAGGGGGTTAATTATGGAAAATAAAGATGATGAAATTGGGTTTCATCAGTAAGGTCCAACCAAGCTCCAATCTTCGACTTTATTGGACTAGTTCAATCATCAAGCTCAATAAAAGAATATGAATGCTATGCAAATGCTATTTACAAATATGCAAAGAATAATGCAGTTTTGCAAAAAATTTGAAAACAAAGAGAAAATTTTTACACAAAGAATTTTTGCAAATAAAACAATTTTGGCACTCAAAGTATAAAATATGTACAGCTATTTACACGGGCGTGCTGCTTTATTTACAAAGAATGAAGGAATTTATAGGTTTTAACAAAGTGATTTAGGTGTATATACAATTGATAAAGAATTTTATGTATTTAATTTTCATTTATTTTATTTATTATTATGCTTTTATTCCTCGGATTTTATTTGAAAATCATTTTGAAAACTATAGTACAAAATAAATTTTACAAGCATTTTACAAACATTTACACACATTTGAAAATTATTTTGCAAAGGTTTTCCAAACAGAATATATAGATTTTCACATATATTTGCAACCATTTTTCAAACCGTTTGCAAATAATTTTTCAAACCTTTTATTTCACACAAAGAAAATAAACTTTACAACCCAAAATGTTTTACAAAGGTTGAAAACATGTAACAAAACATTTTCAAAATAGTTTTCAAAAGATTTTCACAAAGATTTTCAAATATTTTTCAAATATTTTGCAAAAAACATTTTCACCTGATTTATTAATCAGTATATACAAAAAGAATCCGAGGAATAAGAAGCATTATTTAATTAATTTCCAATGAATTATATCATATTTGTAGCTATATTTATTATTAATTATACGAAAGTACGAGTTATGGCTGAAGTATATACAGAGTATATACGACCCCCCTATACTTAGCTTGAGCTATGTCCTCATAGGTCAAAGAGACAAAGAGAAGACATAACTCGTACTGAGTATAGAAAAGCCTATACTAGAACGACTAAATAATGAATGAAAGAATGAAGATGTAAATGAATAAGAAGGTGACCGACACCCCTATATTTAGGATCAAATACTCCTACGTATAGCATGTTGTACACAAGGCAGGGAGGGCCACGGGTGGGAATAAACAGATCAAAGAATTAACAAATCATGGGTGCACCCCCTATACTTAGGACAAAGTATGTCCTAAGTACAGAAAACTGACACAAAGGGGCGACACCTTTTATTTAGATAAAGAAATATGAAAAAGAAAAGAAGAAAAGAAGAAAAGATAGATACATACAGATAGATGAGAAGATTGTGGAGAATATACGCATCACTCTGCCTATACTTAGGGTGAGAGATCCCTAAGTATAGGCAACAACACGAGTGACGAAATGAGGAAAGAACAACGCGGTGTGTACCCCCCTATACTTAGGACAAGGTACGTCCTAAGTGTAGACACAGAGATATGGTGACATATCTTGGGCACACATAACATGCGAGAGAAAGAAGGAATAGACAAAACTCATATATACAAGCGGCGAAGAACTGGTGAAGTACAGGACTGTATCTGACAAGTGGATACCGTACTTGCACCATCGTCTCCCTGTGAGAACAGTGACGCAATCAAACAGTGTAAAACACCCGGATATGCAGTCAGGTGGGTGTCGGCTACCGAAGCAAAATAGATCGAAAGGACAGACATCGGGTCCGGTAGCGTGAAGCAGTCAATCGACTCATAGGGTCAGCATGAGGGAACAGAGCCAATACAGTCAGACCGGGAGGAAGAAGGAACAGTACAGATTCCTCCGATCAATCAAAGTCTCATAAGATATGGAAAGGTAAGGAACAAGAGACATCGTGGTATTCGGTGGGCATGAGGTCGGAAGATCACAGGAGACACACCGAATACCGCCAGTCATGGCTCAACCCTGCGAGGGTTGTCAAGGTGAGCAGAATCAGAGAATAATTAGAAGACTCGGCTCCGTGCTCCAACAGAGTGGTGACACCAACAGTGAAGCTGAGTACCTAAAATATGATGTACTCTCCCGCAGATAACCCTCGGGGAGTAGTACATGCTAATCATCGAATAAGCAGAAGGAGACTCGACCTTGCGAGGGTCGTCAAGGCGAGCGGACACAAAGGCGTCAGTGATCCATCAGACGGATCATCAGTATTGGTCTCGGTAGGTGATATAACAGCTATTAGCAGAAGAGACCGGAGATTCTAAAGAATGTGGCAGCGTCCCGCAGACAACCCTCAGGGAATGTGCTGCCAGCTAGGCATGGAAATAGCACATATCAGGAGCTCAGCCTTGCGAGGACCGTCAAGGTGAGCAGACTCAAAGGAGTCTAATCAGATGGGTCCCATAATCTGCAGATCGGATAGGCAACTCAGGATGGGACCAAAATAATATATATATCAAATGACTCGGTTTCGTGTTCCACAGATCGGAGACACAGTCAGCAGGGGGAAACCGAGCGTAAAGAGAGTGTCGCATTCTCCCGTAGATAGTCCTCGGGGAGCAATGCAAAGTAAACAGTGGATATTCAGACCGTGTGTGTACCTTGCAAGGGTCGTCAAGGAGAGAGAAGGGCTCGAAGGAGATGGATCCATCAGACGGACCCACATAATGGTCTCAGTAGGCGATAAGTCGGCTACCAACAAAGGAGACCAATCAGATCGGAAATATGTCGTAGTATCCCGCAGATAACCCTCGGGGGGCTACGAGCTAGTCAAGGAATAATCAGAAAAGATCTCATCCTTGCGAGGACCGTCAAGGAGAGCGGACTCAAAGAAGTCTGAGCAAGTCGGTCCTATGCCCCAACAGATTGGGCGCTTAATAAAAAAGGGAGACTAACTGCCCACATCAGACGAATCAGCAACGTGCCCCAACAGACAGGAGACACCAGAAGTGAGTGAAGCTGATCGTAAAGAAGTGTCACATCCTTCCGCAGATAGTCCTCGGGAAGCGATATGAGCTACATAGTGAATAGTCAGAGTACATCTCGTCCTTGTGAGGGTCGTCAAGGAGAGAAAGAGGCTCAAAGGAGCCGGATTCATCAGACTGATCCACAGAAAATGTGGTCTTGGTAGACGACAGACAGCAAACTAGCAGAAGAGACCATCATAGCTATAATGTGTAATAGCCTCTCGCAGATAACCCTCTGAGAGCTATGAACTAGGCAGTGAATAACCATAATATCGAGGCTCATCCTTGCGAGGATTGTCAAGGAGAGCAATCAGTCTATTGGCCTCGGGTACCGAAAGGTCGGGTACACAATCACAAAGGGAGGCCAAACAAGCATATCATCTGACTCAGTTCCGAGTCCCATTGAAATGGCGACCCAAGCAGTGGATGAAACCGAAGTCCATGGAAGTGCCGCATTCTCCCGTAGATAGTCCTCGGGGAGGAATGTAAGCAAGATCAATGTAGGTCGTGGGAATGCTGTCAAGTCATCTCAGGTCCTCAAAAGTAGTCAATCCTTCAATCATCCGGAGGGCATAAGATCATGTGAGGGAGAAAATAATCATGTCATTCACAAAACATCCCTCAGGTCAATCAAATCTGGCTGAGATGGCACGAAAGATAATCAGGAATCCTCAAAGTGCCATGGGTGGATCAAAGAGTCAGGAGATCAAGGATGGGTCAATCAAGAAGATGAGGAGGTTCATGGGGGTTCGGGGCACCGTTATCATGAAGCATATATCAAGATAGTCAATCCAAAATCCAATCCAGACGGGTCGAACCGAATGGGTAGATCAATCAATCAGGTCAAATGAATTCCTCATCGAAGCATCAAAATACATCATGCCCTCAATCCGGTGTGCGAGATAAAAAATTCCTCAATAATGCATCACACCTATGCTCGTTCCCAAAATCAAATAACCTCAAAAACATGCACGTATCTGACCACAATCCCATGGCACACTCATCCCAGCATCCTCAATCATTGGCCCGGCTTACACAAATAATCAAGGTAATCACAAAATCCTCAATTCGGGCATATCGATGTGCACAGCATTCCCGAGTAATAGAAAAGTGATACAAAGGGGACGAGGAGGGCGGGCGAGAAGATCGGGACATAGACAAAATTGGGTGTTCCACACAAGGCGGGAACACCGTCAAAATGGTGGTCCGAAGAGCATGCTCTCCTCGAACCTGAGAAGATGGGGATGGTACGGTGGATACGAAGAAGGTAGTGAAGAAGGGGGAAACGAAGGACTTGGCGAAGAATGATTGAGATCAAGCGCCAATATCACGACTCGATGCATATGAGGATGTATATGTATAAGAGAGGTAGAGTGACTCAAAGATGAAAAAGATGACTCACACGATAGGACCGACTACTCTATTAATGAATGAAAAACGCAACGGACTCCAAGTCACATTCAATACACAAGGCAAACCCCCGATTCACCTACTCGACATAGTGAATACCGTCAGGTGACGATCATTTATCTTTTCATTTTTAGAGTGAGGTAAGAATCACAAAGTTGTACAAACACTTAGGAGGCTTGATGGGATTTGGGCTCTACTCCTTAGTGTGTGCGTGAGCAATCAAAATGCATACAATGAGGGGGTTGCTCTCCCCAAGACAAGGAAGTCCATTATGTTTTATTTTTAGGTCCAATAGAGTAAGCAGCTCCTGTTTTATTTTTGTTATCACTTTCTTCGGGTATTTTCAATGCACGTGCCTATCGAGGTTCTAATTTCCATTAAGCATCCTAGGTTGCCAAAAACAGAGGGAGAAGGTCGGAAAAGCCATGCAGGTCAGAAATCGATGATGCATGCTAAGTAAGAAGACTTACAGTGCCTCCAGCTCTCTCCATGCGGGATGCAGAACAGAATTTGAAACCTATGCTATAAGCAAATGCATGCCAAAGAAATCGCCCTAGGTACAGGAAGCTATTAGCGTGAAGAACCACAAGTCGGTCACCGATCTTCAATCCAGGAGTCCGGTCTAGGCTCACCCCTCCTCCTCTTGACACATCGAGTTCAGGAGCAGCGCTTGGCAGGGTGGGCTGCGGCACGAAGGCTCGAAGATGATGAGGCGACTGTTTAAAGTTTAAACTAAGTCCAAGGCATACTATAGGTACATGCAAGGTTTATTAGGGCTTTGGATCTAATCTACGAGCAAGCAATTCCTAAGATAGGGCTCATTCACACAAAATAATAAAAATAAAAATAAAAAAAGAAAAAGCGTCAAACCATCGAGGTCCCCAAGGGAACAATCCCTCGGGCAATGGACCTCGGGAAGTGGAATGTTTGAGAGTCCTGTATTATTACAATCCGAGTGTCACTCTCTCACATAAATATACATAATAAAATAAAATGCATAAAAAATATAGTCTGTCTTTAAAATTTCTTCTCCCTCTGTCTTCAATGCTCTCTCCTGTTGGCCGGTGTAGAGAAGCCAACTCCGCCTCACTTGGGAGCATTGGTCCTCCTAGGAGGTCCTCCTTCGCTTGGCGGTCTCTCGCATCAAAGACAAAGAAAGAAGGAGGTCAGAACAGCCTATCAATAATGTCAATAAGTAATCAAATAAATAAATAATAAAATAGACACTGGACATGAGCAAAGAATTAAATAAATGAACAACCATACAAAATCCGTTGCCTCCCCGGCAACGGCGCCATTTGATGACTGAGAATCTCCATCGGTCTTGCGTTCCACACAGGGCGGGAGCGCAGTCGCTGCGGCGATCGAAAGAAGACCTCGATCAATCAACAGATAACCCACAATGAAATATATGCAATTAAAATAAAAAATGTGGAATTAAAATTTATTATAACTCTACATGAAAGTGTGTATAGGTGTAAGCACAAGTAGAGGTCGAACACTGGGAGGCGAATGGTTGCGTGGTGGAAATGAATGCACATTCATTCAATTCAATGTTCATGTCCAAATCTTATTGTTTTTGTGGGTTTTTAATTATATATATTTTTTAAATTTTATTTTTTTGTTTTTATAATTTTTATTTTGTTTTATTTTTTATATATTTTTATATTTTCTTTTTATATTTTTAATTATATAATATAGAAATATATATAGATATATATATAAAAGAAGAGAGAGAGATAATATATGGATACATATATGTATATGAATAATATATAATATATATAATATTTTTTATATATTTTTCTAATTTTTTATTATTTTTTTGGAATTTTACTAATTTTATGTATTTTTAATTTCAAAAATGTCCCTAATATGGGACTAATTTAATAGGCCGAAACTAATTTGGGTTTTAAAAATATAAAATAAGTCCCAAAATTACCCAAATTTAGTTTTAACATATTAATAATAATATATAGATACTTATAAAAGAGAAAAATATATTTTTGGTATTTCTTTAGGGTTTTCATATTTTTTTGTTGGATTTTGGGGCTTTCTGATTTTTATATTTTTCTTTTTCTTATTTTTAGGGTTTTTCATTTTCCAATATATATATATATAAATATCCCATATATAATATTTTTGTAATTTTTTAAAAACATTTTCTATTTTTTTGGTATTTTATAATTTAAACAATGATTATTTAGGCTCCATTTGAATTTTAAAATTAGGTAAAATGCAAAAAATACATGTTAAAAGTGTGGGCGTGAAAGTACACTATATGAAGCATCTACATTAATTTTTGTGGATTTTTAGGAGCTAAATAGCTATTTTTAATGAATAGATAAAAGACATAAAAATAAAACAGCCTGACAGGGGTATTTTTGCAAATAAAATAACATACAGGGGGATCTGTGCAAAAATACCAAAAGGAATAAACATTTATTTTAGTTTTTGAACTATTTTACAATTACAAAAAGCCGCCAAGGGTTCACTGTAATTTTCACGCGCCTCACGTGGGACTGCACGTGAGGCGCGGAAGGACCAAAATGTAAATACAAGAAACGCATGGGCCCTTTTTGCAAAATTTACATTTATTTTACAACGTAATATTTATTTTACAGAATTAAAAATTAAATACAAAGAAGGCGGGGGCTATTTGTGAAAATTACTCCCTCAGGCGTGCGATCCAATAGCTGGGCTTCATCCACTTGACATGCGTCGCCTCCTCCGTGCCCGATACCGCTTCGACGATGAATGGTGGAGATTAGATCAGCCGAGCTGATCTGACGGTCGATGAAGAGCACCATTCAACGGCTTGGCTTCCAACTGGACTGGGACCACGATCTGACGATTGAGGCGAAGGCTCGAAGAATAGGGAAGAACATCCCCATCCTCGAGCTTTGATCCAATGGCGCACTCACATCCGACAGTCCCTCGAGCTGCTGATGATCCAAAAAGCTTCCTGGGGCCATGCTTTGTCGACTGGAGTGCTCAGGAGAGCCTGGGGCTCATGCGAGCGGTCCAGCGAGGTCGGTGAAGCTCGGGGCGTCCATGTACCTACACAAACTTGAAATCGACCCCAACAGGGGTCTTTTGGCTCCCAGCACCTGCGTTAAAGCTTCAACACACAAAACCAAGGGTCTGGGGCATTTATTGGTGGTGGAATGAGGGATGGTGGAGCGAGGCGGAGATCTTCGGCGAAGGGCGGAGATGGGAGATCTGATCTCCGGATCCAGTAGGGATCCGGGTGGAATGAAGGGCCTGGGATGAAGAGGAATGAAAGGGGAAGGAAATGGTGGTGGTAGCGAGGGCGGAACAGGTCGGGGTCACCGTGAAATGCTCGCTGGAGCAAAGCTCCGGCGACTATGAATCAACCAAACTACGCTACACGCCTAACTTATTTGCTATAATAATAACATAAATGAAATGCCGAGAATAAAAGCTACCTAAGAACATTAAAAGGCGCAGCTCATACCTGGTTGGACGCCATGGAGCAGAGGCCTCGCCGGAGCGGCGACCGTGGGTGCAACCTCGGCTTCTCTGACCGATTCAAGGTGCCAGGGAGCTCCTTCTGTCACAAGGACTCTACCTAGACCGAATACGAGGAGGGGAGATGTGTAAAGGCTGACCAAAATTGAGGAAAAGGCGAAGGTTTCTTATTTAAACATATGTGGCACACCCTTATTGATCGGGCCAATGGCGGAGCTACAGGCTATGTACAAGGGGATAAATACATGGGCGTGGATGTACATTGATCGGGGAACATTTCGTCTGAAGACGACGATGTCAGAAGATGGACGAGACGAGCAGGAATAAAGGGAGAAGACGGTTGGAAAGACGGGCAGGGTCTAATCAGCCGCCTGGAGGAGCAGTTGACCAGGCGGTCAATGTTCGCAGGAATCCTATTGGTCCAAGTCAGCTCGATATTGACTTATTAATTAAACCTAATAAATAACTTTATTAAATTTTGTTATAAAATAAAAAATGTTTATTCATTAATGTAGTATTTATTTATGATTTTTATTTAATTTTTTGATGTATTTTATTATGAGTTTATTTTAATAGTGTATTTATAAGTGTATTTACATGTATTTATTTTATTTGTATATTTTTATTTTATCATTTTATTTTCTTATTTTATTTATTTATAACTTATTTTTATAAGTATAGATATATTTTTATTTAATTTTTATGAGTTTATTTACATATTTAAATAAATAGGTATATGTAATATGTAGGTATACTTGTAGGTATTTTACCTATATTTTATATACATTTTATTTATTCAATGAATTTTATTGGATTTTATTTTGGATTTTTACTTTTAATAAAGTATGGATAGTATTTACAATTTAATAATAATATAGATGAATAAAGAATAAAATAATGAGATTCCCTTTTATTTATATACATATATAACATAGGTATTTTTGTCTATGTATTTCATAGACTTATTTTATTCTCCTTTTTATTTTAGGTTTAATTCTAACTTTAATGTACACATATGTTATAAATAATGTTTACAAAATTATAAAAATATGAATTTGTAAAAATAATAAGTAATGAATAAATTGAATATTTTAATCGGTATTATGTGCAATAGGGGCCAAAAACCTAACTTTCACAGATGAAATCCAAAAATTATGAAACCAATTTTATTAAATATCTCTTGAAAAGTTATATACAATTAAAGGTGATTTTGGTTGGTTTTGAGTTTTTATTTGCAAGATATGGGTCTGTGAAGTTGAGATTTTGGCTTTTTATTCTGTGTATAAAATGTACACTGTATATTCTTTTTATACAAACTCAATTTTGTATTTTTATTCACATTCATGACAAAATTTCTTTATTTGATGGATAAATAATTATATAAAAAATAGGTATCAAAATGCATAAATGAATGAATAAATAAATGAGGTATTTATTGTATTATTGGCCCTTATCTCCCCCTACTTTATTCCTTGTCGACCAATTCCATTCTGGACTTGGTCTCGGGGTTTGGGTCATAAAATATTTGTAATATTTTATTCCTTTTTCTTTTCTTCTCTTTATTCTATAATTTTGGCATTAAAAACCTTATTTTATGTACAATAAATACAATAAATAATGAATGCTATTATAGACAAATTGATGCTGTTTACATGCATTTGCTGGGGTTTTTAAGGCCAACATGATAAAATAAAGGTGATGAAATGGAGATTCATCAGGCACGTGGTGCGAGGAGATGCGGGCCACGTGGCTCAACCAGAAGGAGCCACGTGGCCCAACCAGGTTATTCATACAGAAAAACAAAAAAAAGGAGAAGGAGGCCGAATTTCATGTTGACCAAAAACACACAAGAGGTCAAACAAAGGGATAAATATTTTTGTAAGTATTTTTAAAGGTATAAAAACACTATGATTTTTAATTTTATCATTTTTTGTATTTTAAAATTATTGTAAGACTCAGATATATACAATGATTAATATGATTTTTATTGACACTAATTTAAGCAAGAGGGTTAATATATGAAAAGTAACATGATGAAACCAAGGTTCATCAGGGATCAAGCGAGAAAAATGGCGGAAAACGTGTGAGTTGATAGTCCTGACAACAGTCAGAGGTTGAGGGGACAATTGACCAGGGGTCAACAGTCTCTGGCCTTTGATTGGCCCAGATTAACATGTAGTATTTTAATATGATTTTTATTTACTTTTTTGATGTTATAGATTAGTAGTTAATTTTTAAGGGTATAAGTATAGGTATATTTACCTATAGTTTGAATATTTTAATTTTATTTTGTATATTTTATCTTATTCTTTTATTTTTTTATTTTATATATTTATATCTTATTTATATATATAAATATATTTTTATTATATTTTTTGATGTTATATGTACACTTAATAAATTGGTATGTGAATTATATAAATATATTATATAAGTATATTATATAGGTATTTTATCTGTGTATTATATATGATATTTTATTTTAATGTATTTTCTTGGGTTTTATTTTAATTTATATTTTTAATAGAATATAAGTAACATTTACAAGAGTATATAAATAAATAATAAAAGAATGGGGTTCACTTATATTTATAAACAAGTAATAACATAGGTATTTTGCCTATGTTTTTACATAGACTTATTTTATTTTGTGTGCTCTTTTAGATTTTATTTTGGGTTTAATATGCACATAAATTATAAAATAATAATTACCAAATTATAAAAATATGAATTTATAAAAATAATAAGGAATGAATATAATGAATATTTTATTCGGGTATACTGTACAATGAGGGTCCAAAACCAAACTTTCACACCTTAACTGCAAAAAAATATGAAACCACCTCCATTAAATAGATTATTAACAGTTATGTAAAAATTAGAGGTGATTTTGATACATTTTGAGTTTCTGTGAAGTTGGGATTTTGGTTTTTTATTCTGTATATAAAAAGTACATTGTATATTATTTTTGTACAGAGTCAATTTTGTATTTGTATTTACATGATTATCTGCAGCTTTCATGTACAAAGTTTCTTCATTTGATAAATAACAAAGAATAAAATGGAGGTCAAACATGAATTATTGAATTAATAAATAAATGGGTTTTTATTGTATTTTTGGCACTTATCTCCCCCTACTTTATTCCTTGTTGACCAACTCAATTCTTGACTTGGTCTCGAGGTTTAGGATCATAAAATATATTTGATATTTTATTCTTTTTCTTTTCTTCTCTTTATTCTATAATGTTGGCATTAAAAACAATATTATTTACACAAGAAATGCAATAAATGATGAATACCATTTTGTACAAATTGATTCTATTTACATGTATTAGCTAGGATTTTTAAGGCCAAAATGATAGAATAAAGGTGATGAAATGGAGATTCATTACCCTCCTATACTTGCCTTTGCTAGTCCCTAGCAAACACTTATACAATAAGTATAAAAAAGAATAAAGAAGAAAAGAAAAAGAAAGAATAAATGGAATTGATTTCAATTATTAAACTTGTCTTTACAAAATTAGATTTTGGAGCTTAGGTTAGACGTTGATGTGAGAATGTGTGCGGAACCTAGTCGGGAATCAAATTTAAAACACGTCAGCCTTCGAGAGTCACAGAGCTCGGTTCAAATCACCTTAATAGCCATGTCAGAATTAGCCTACATCATACATAAACCCTTATGACTATGAAGCTGACTTGTACAATGTAAGTGATAGTTGCTCTCCCCAACTGAAATGACAAAAGGCCTAACTTCTCCAGAATGACAACCCAATGATTCCCCAATCCAGCAACTCTTTCCTCGAGGAGCGGGGTATTCCCTTCTAAGTTCAAGTGTCATCCGACTCAAGAGAAGTGTAGCTACCCTGGGATGCATGACCAGTGTAGTCAAGTCATCCAGCTGCAGGCTCACATGGTATAACTTTGATGCTCAAGCTTGCTTATTTTCTATACAACATATATACATACTCCGACAGGCATTTTATTTTCAATCAGGCCTATCCACCTTTTTTTGGAGTTTTTTTTCTTTTTTTTTGAAATACTATATACAACAGCATTTACATAAGGAATTTTTCTTCTTAAGCCATAAGACTATCCCTCTTTTGAAGCATTATTGCAACCCACACTCTCTTGTCTTTAGACCTCGTGGCTATTGGATTGGTTTGGGGTGCACTTCCCTCCCTAGACGTGGACGAATTTTTCCACTCATGTGCATCTCAAATCGGAAAATCCAACCCCCTCACCACTCCAACTGAGTTGAGCCAAGTGAAAGATACAAGTGTCCAAGTTAGGCCACGGCTGGCAAAAGTCATGCGTGTGTCTCGAAAAGTTCTAGTTAGTCAGTTGAGGTAACTTGAACCCATTCCTGAGTCTGAACAGACCTGAAGTACCTTAAATATAGTTCTTAAAACGTTCCTATACAATTAGGTGCAGTAAGGTCCAACCAAGCTCCAATCTTTGACTTTATTTGGACTAGTTTAATCATCAAGCTCAATTTGAAAGAACATGAATGCTATGGAAATGATATGTACAATGATGTAAAGAATGATGCAATTTTCAAAGAATTTATGCAAATAATTTTAGCACAAGGATATAAAGTATATACTACTATTTACACGGGCGTACCTCTTTTTATTTATTTATAAAGATTAAGAATTTAAAGAATTTACAGGTTTGAAAAGTTTTTTTATTTTTATTGGTATATAGTATAATTAGTAAAGAATCTCATATATATATATATATATTTAAAGATGCATTTATTCCTCAAATTTATTTGCAAATAATTTTGAAAACTATAGTACACAATATTTTTTGCAAATATTTACAAACATTTGAAAGTCATTTTGCAAAGATTTGTTCAGACAATATATATAGATTTTCAACATATTTTTACAACCATTTTCACAATCATTTGCAAATAGGTTTTCAGAACTTTTATTTCACACAAAGAAAAAGATTTTTACAAATCAAAAATGTTTTTACAAAGATTGAAAATATTTCATAAAAAGTTTTCCAAATGGGTCAAACCATTTTTCAAATCATTTTGCAAAAATATTTTTAACCTAATTTATTAATCAGTATATACAGAAATGAATTTGAGGAAAAAATGCATTTTGTTATTAATTTAATGAATTGTATATATACATGTAGTATTTTAGCCATATTTATTATTAATAATACGAAAGTACGAGTTATGGCTAAAGTATATACATAGTATATACGACCCCCTATACTTAGCTTGAGCTATGTCCTCATAGATCGAAAAGAAAAGAGAAGACATAACTCGTACTAAGTATAGAAAAGCCTATACTACAACGACTGAATAAGAATGAAAGAATGAGGAGATAAATGAATCAGAAGTTGACCTTCCCCCCTATACTTAGGATCAAATAATCCTAAGTATAGAAGGTTGTACACAAAACATGGAGGGTCAAGGGTGGGAATAAACAGATCATAGCTTGGTCTGTCTCCCACTATACTTAGGGTGAGATATCCCTAAGAATAGTAGAGCAAATCAACAAGAGAGGAGACCGTGGAAGGGGATCAAAGAATGAAAGAACCCTCCCATACTCAGGACAAAGTACATCCTAAGTCTAGAAACTGAAAAAAGGGGCGACACCTCTTCGGTAGAAAAAGAAAAATGAAAACGAAAATAAGAAAAGAAGAAAAGATATCTGAAAATAGATGAAAAGATCATAGAGAATGTATGCATCACTCCCCCATACTTAGGGTAAAAGATCCCTAAGTATAAGCGACGATAGGAGTAATGCAACAGAACTGAGAAAGAACAAGACGGTGTGTACCCCCTATACTTTGGATGAGATATCCCTAAGTATAGACACATTGATATGGTGAAAGATCTAGGGTACACATGACGAGAGAAAGAAGGAATGTAAAATAAAACACATATATACAACAAGTAAAGAATGGTGAAGTACATGATAATATCTGATGAGCGAATACCGTGCTCTCGTCATCGTCTCCCAGTAAAAACGATAACACAATCAGAAAGTGAGAAGACAACTAGATATACACTCACGTGGGTGTCAGATACTGGTGAAAATAGATCGGATTCTAAACTGGGAACCGGTAGCAAGAAGTAGATCATCGGCTCATAGGAAAGGAATGTGAGATCAGAGCTGATACCGAAAGACATAGAGGAATAGTGAGCAGTCCAGAATCCTCCAGGTCAATCAAGGTCTCAGGAAGATATCAAATGTGAATCACAAGAGACTCTCTCTGCAGCAACGTGATATCCGACGATCACAAGATCAGAAAGTCGCAGGAACACACCGAACATCACAAGACATGGCTTAACTCTGCGAGGGTCCTCAAGGTGAGCATACTCAGCTGAATCTAAGATCACAGAATAATCAGATGACTCAGCTCCGTGCTCCAACAGACTGGAGACACAACCAGAGGAGACCGAGTACACACATCCACAAACTCAACTTCATGCTCCAATAGAGAGGAGACACCGGCAGTGAAATTGAGTACCTACAAACTGATGTACCCTCCCGCAGATAACCCTAGGGGAGTAGTACATACTGGTCAATGAATAATCAGACATAGCTCACCCTTGCAAGGGTCGTCAAGGAGAGTGGACTCAAAGGAGTCAGATCCATCAGACGAATCATCAGAAGCGGTCTCGGTAGGCGACAGGTCGACTACCAACAGAAGAGACCAACAGATCGAGAAAGTGTGGCAGCGTCCCGCAGATAACCCTCGGGGAGCATACTGCCAACTAAGCATGATATAATCTCATCCTTGCGAGGGTCGTCAAGGAGAGTGGACTCAAAGGAGTCTAGACAAATCGGTCCCGTGATATGACAGATCAGATACAATAAGGTAGTGGGAACCGTAAGATATAACAACCGACTCGGCTCCGTGCTCCAGCAGATCGGAGGCACAAGTAGCAATTGAACCGAGCGTAAAGAATGTGTTGCATCCTCCCACAAATAATCCTCAAGGAGTGTTGCAAACTAAGCAGAGAATAGTCAGAATTGATCTCGTCCTTGCGAGGGTCCTCAAGAAGAGAAGACTCAAAGGATTCGTAAAGATCGATCTCGGTAGATGATAGATCGGCTAGCCAGCAGAACAGAACGAAAGATCGAGAAAGCGATCGAGTCTCCCGCAGATAACCCTCGGGGAGTACTATGATCTAAATGGTGAATAGTCAGAAAGGTGAGACTCAACCTTGTGAGGAACATTAAGGAGAGAAGACTCGAAGGAGTCCAACCAAAATATTCGACGGCTCGGTTTCGTGCTCCAATAAGATGGACACACAAGTCGGGAGTGAAACTGATTGTAAATAAAATGTTGCATTCTCCCGCAGATAGTCCTCGGAAAGTAATGCAAACTAGGTCAATCAAATCATGGGAGTGCTGGCATCCAATATCAGGTCCTCAAAATTAATCAAGCATTCCTCAGTCGAAGGGCATAAGATCATGCGAGGGGTGAGAAAGTCAATCTTGTTAGTCACAACACGGTCCCTCAAGTCAGGAAAACTAGCTGAGATGGCTCAAGATGTAAATAGAAATCCTCTAAGTGCTGCAGGTGGATGAAGAATCAGGATATCGAGGATGGATCGGTCAAAGAGATGAGTGAGATCTTGTGGGATCCGAGTACCGTCGCTTTGAAGTCCAAATCGAGATAGTTAATCAAACCTCTTAATCAAGACGAAAGGAACCACAAAATAGATCGATTAGTCATAGCTCATGTCATCATCAAGTCATCACGATATAGCACATCCTAAATCCGATGTGTGTGATAAAAAATCCTCAAATAAGCATCACACCTAGTAATCGTGCAATCATCAAAGTCCTCAATAAGCTCCTTACGATGTTTTCAGTTTCATTTAGCATCGAAAGTCCTAAACCTCAACATCAGAGGGAGAAGGTCGTCAACATTTTGAGGACTTACCTTGGATTTTTCAATGCACATGCCTTACGATGTTTTCAGTTTCATTTAACATCCTAAGTGAGCAAAATCAGAGGGAGAAGGTCGGAAAAGCCGTGTAATTCAGAAATCGATGGTGTATGCAAAGTCAGAAGACTTACAGTGCTTCCCAGCTCTCTCCATGCGGGATGCATAACAGAATTGAAAGCTATACTACAAGCAAATGCAATCCGATGAAATCGACCTAAGATAGTAATTTCTATTATCATGAAGAATCATATGCTAAGTATCTAGAGATGAGATCCAAAAGTCCGATATCTGAAGTGCATCGGTGTCCGCCACAACAAATCCTGCAAGCCTGTATAACACTTCTCTCAGCGCTCGATCTCAAACCCAATAAATAACAATTCAAAATTTGACTAAGTCTAGAAGCGAAGCTATAGGTACATGCAAATTTATTAGGGCTTTGGACCTTAATCTATCGAGTAAATAATTCCTAAGCTAGGGCTCATTCACACAAAATAAATAAGACAAAAATTGGAAAACAAATAAAAATAAAGCGATAAAAACACAAAAAACCCAGTGAGGCCCCCAAGAGAACAATCCCTCGGGCAATGGACCTCGCGAAATCAATGTACATGTGAGAGTCCAAACTATTACATATAGAAGTTCCACTCTCTCACATGAATATAAATAATAATGCAAAATAAAATAAATAAAGAAAAGAGATTGTCTTCAAAAATCTCCTTGTCTACCCTTGTTGCTCTCTCCTGCCAGTGAAGTTTAAAGGCTGGCTCCGCCTTGCTCGGGTGCGCCGATCCTCCTAGGAGGTCCTCCCTTGTGTAGCGGTCCCTCGCAACCAAGGTTCAGAAAGTCGGTATGCGGTATTCGTTCGGCCAGGCGGTCTGAAGCGAGTAAGCGGATATGCGGAAGTATATGCGGAAGTATATGTGGATTATGCGGTTTGTAGTATTTTAATAAAAAAATAATAAAAATAATATAATAAATTCAAATATTAGAGGTTTATGTTTCAAAAAAAATATAGCATAGATAAAATATAAAGTATAGATATTTTAGGACATTACAATACTAATCACAACTCACAACTATTGTACTCACATCGACCACTAGATTTAATTTATAGCCAAAGATTGGAGCAAGAGTAAAGCACTATTCAGATGAAACTTTGACAAAGAATGAAGACAAGGCCTTGAATACTGAAAGTAGTAATATTTATTTTTTAAAAAAATAGAGCTGTCAATATCAGTGTCAATATCAAACACGGACGTTAGGTATCTATGATTTTATTACATTTTTCCTTGCTAAAGTAAGGCCAATACTTACTGGAAACATGACTTCAACGGACAAAAAAAGGAATTCCAATCGTAAACTAAGGCAAGCATAGTTCAGTATAGTGCAAATGGACAAATACGAAAGAAAATTAGAGGAACAAACAAGGACTTCATAATCAGATAAAAATCGAATTTACTGTGTCTTTTCCAAAAGATAACCTTTTATCAATTTCATCATGGATCATAAGACCAAATTTGGATATATTTAATTGAAAGGATAGTGTAGGTCGATAGTAGAGAAAGCTTATCAATATCTTTCATACTCAAAATAATATAATATGAAGATTCATACGGTACTGCCAATAAAACTTTGATATGGAGATTCATGCTGAATACAACTAATATGCATCTAGGTAATCTATTTTGTTCATAACAGTAAATGTATTTCACCAATAAAGACAACATTTAGGGATAAACATCGTGAGGAGCATAACAATGCAACGAAATAGAGAGAATTGAACATAAAAAGCGAACTGTCACCTAAGAGAACAATGACAATGCGGGAGAGTTAGAGAGAGAAAGAGAGAGGGGCAACAGACAGGGGGAGAGTGAGCAAAGAGCCTACAAGCGGAGATAGGGTTTTTACTCAACCTCGAGGGTATACATATGGACGAGGGGTGTATTACTTGATTAAGTAGGGTTATTTAGAAAGCAGTTCAATATATTACTATCCAATATGCGGCCGCATATACGGATTACTCGGACCGCATATTCGCTATACCACATATTAAGCGAGTATTGTATATGTGGTTCGCTATGGTAACCGACTCCGCATATGCAGTCGCCCAAACCGACTTTCTGAACACTGCTCGCAACAAAGTCAAACAAAGAAAATGGTCAGAATGGTCATAATCAATATCAAATAATTTAGGAAAAATAAATAAACAACATGAATAAATAAATTCAAGAAATAAATAAATGAACAAGAGATATAGGAAAAAAATAAAAGAACCCCAATCTATGCAGTGTTGCTCCCCGGCGATAACGCTAATTGATGATCAAGGTCTTGCAGAAGTCGTGTCATCCACGAGGTAGATCGACAGTCGTCGAAGTGACCTCTGACGAAACCTCGATTAATCAACCATTAACCCACAATACGAATCTAGTAATTAAATATAAAAAATGTGGAGTTAAAATTTGTTATAAGTCTACAATGAAATGTGTATAGGCATAAGCATGTGTAGAGGTCGAACTCATGAGCAAACGATAGGATATATAAGGCTATATATATGCATATAGAGTAATATATTTATACATGCTAATAAATATAAATAAAATACAAAACAAAAATTATTTTCATGTTTTATATTTTTTCTATTTTTTTCGTAATTTTTGCTATTTTTATATATTTTTCAAAAAATAACCTAAATAAGGGATTAGTCGAAATAGATTTGAATGTTAAAAATAGGAAATAGATTCCAAAATTATCCAAATCACTTTTAATATATACATATTTATATAAATTAAATTATAATATAAAAAAATATTTTTGGATTTCTTAATGATTTTTCAGATTTTTATAAAGGTTTTTAGGGTATTTTTTCAAATTTTAGGCCTTTTCTTTTTCCATTTTAGTGATTTTTGGTCTGTAATTAAAATATGAAAAAATATAGTATATTTTTTTGGATTTTTCAGACACGTTTTTATATTTTTTTGGTATTTTCTATGCTAATAGTACAAAATAGGATCCTTTCGATTTTTTATCAAATAGACAAATGCACAAAAAAATGCAAAATGAATATACGGCATGAAAATACATGGCAAGAGGCATATATACCCATTTTTGCATATTTTTAGGAGTATATTAGATATTTTTAATAAATAGATAACATAAACAAAATTAGATATCCTAGCAGGGACGTATTTGCAATTAAAATAAGCATCAGGTGCCACCGTGCAATTTCACCAAATAGATAATACATAATTCAAATTTCCTTGTACTTTTTATTAATTACAAAAATGTCAGGGTCCTATATGCAATTTCTCCACCTAAACATGGGACAACACGTGACGTGACATGGAATGGAGCCAAATGTAATTTTTAGAAGTACAGGGGCCTACGTGCGAAATTTCCAATTTATTTTAAACATTATATTTTATTTACAGGACTAAACATTAAATTTACAAAAAGGAGAGGTATGGATTGCAATTTAACCCATAAGACGTGCCATGCGACGGTCATCCTTCGTTCACTTATCCACATGGTGCGTTCTCGCTGCACGATGACACATCAATTGCCAACAGTCAAGATTAGATCTTGGCTGAGGATCCGACGGTTAAAGCTTGCAAAATCTGATGGCTGGCGATCAACCTGGCATCTGTGCCTGATCCGACGGCGGAGAGCGGGGGAGAAAGATCAGGGAAGAAGGTCATGAAAGACAGACTTTAATCTCTTCTCCTTCGCGTCTCCGGCATTCTTTGAAGCTCCAAGATGGCTAGAGACGTTCCCGCGGGGCTTCTCTAATGACTGGTGGTGTTAAAAGGCTCCGGAGATGGCTGGAGGGCCGTCGTGATGTCGAAGAGTGATATGTGCCCCATGTACCTACAAGATCGATCAAATTTGCCTCGATCGAGGCTATAACACTTCAGGCACCTACAGAGGTTAGTCCAAATGACAAAACGAAGCTCCAGGGGGATTTTGGGTAGTGTAATGGATGGAGGTGAGGAGGATGGGCTCCCTCTGGCGAGCGACAGAGGAGAAAGGAGCAATCTCTCAATCCGGGCAGGGTCAAGGGGAATGGAGGTGCATCGGGTGTGTGAGAAGTGACGGGGAAGGTTGTGAGGGTGAAAACATGGTCGGGGAATAGGTGGAGGCATGGTGGAACATGACCGTAGCTCTAGAG
This sequence comes from Ottelia alismoides, assembly GCA_037367405.1. Lineage (NCBI taxonomy): Eukaryota > Viridiplantae > Streptophyta > Magnoliopsida > Alismatales > Hydrocharitaceae > Ottelia > Ottelia alismoides. The sequence goes on along the minus strand of JAZKJV010000203.1, from coordinate 120,004 downwards.
CTCCGACGAGGGTGACTAAGCAAACCTAGGTAATTAACTAATTAAAGCATGAATTAAAAAGGATAAAAAATGATCCTATGACTAATCCTAAGCTAAGGGAATGAAAAGAGCGGGGCTCTTACCTGGCCGAGGGCCAAGGAGCAGAGGTCGCCGGTGACGGGCACCTGGGTGCACCTCCTTCCTCCATCTACCCGCTCAGACCCTCCAGGAGTTCCCTCATGTCACAAGGGTTCACGCTAGGCCAGAGGCGGGGGTAGTAGGACTCAGGGGATGACCGAGATTGGAAGGAGGAAGAAGGCTCATTATTTATCTACATTTGTACGCACCCTTATTGACCAGCCAAAAGAAAAAGATTGAAACTATATACAATGGATATACAGTTTGGCCGTGGATCTTGGAAGACTAACTCTCAATTTTAGTGAAGGGATCGGGGACATTTGATCGAGGGATCAAGCGAGAAAAATGATGGAAAACGCATGAGTTAATACTCCTGACAACAGTCAGAGGCTGAGGGGACAGTTGACCAGGGGTCAACAGTCCCTGGCCTCTGATTAGCCCAGATCAACCACTAAAAGACAAAACAAGCTGAATTATTATAAAATAATTAATTAAAAATAGTAATCAATTTTATTAATATTTAATTATAAAATAAAAATGTTTATTATTTAATGCAGTAATTTAATATGGTTTTTATTTATTTTTTGATGTTACTTATTAGTAGTTAATTTTTAAGGGTATAAGTATAGGTATATTTACCTATATTTTGACTATTTTATTTTTATTTTGTACATTTTATTTTTTTATTTTATTCTTTTATTTTTTACATTTATAACTTATTTTTACGTACATAAATATATTTTTATGATGTTATCTGTACACTTAAATAAATAAGTATGTAAATTATATAAGTCTACTTATAGGTATTTTATCTATGTATTATATATGTTATTTTATTTTAATGTATTTTCTTGGGATTTATTTTAAATTTATATTTTTAATAGAATATAAGTAATATTTACAAGAGTATATAAATAAATAATAAGAGAATAGGGTTCACTTTTATTTATATACAAGTAATAACATAGGTGTTTTGCCTATGTTTTTACATAGACTTATTTTATTTTGTGTGTTCTTTTATGTTTTATTTTGGTTTCAATATGTACATAAGTTATAAATAATAATTACCAAATTATAAAAATATGAATTTGTAAAAATAATAAGGAATGAATATAATGAATATTTTATTCAGGTATACTGTACAATGAGGGTCCAAAACCAAACTTTCACAACTCCAAAAAAATATGAAATCTCCTCCATTAAATAGATTATTAAAAGTTATATACAATTAGAGGTGATTTTGATACATTTTGAGTTTCTATTTGGAAGATATGGTCTGTGAAGTTGGGATTTTGACTTTTTATTTTGTCTATAAAAAGCACACTGTATATCTTTTTTGCACAAACTTAATTTTGTATTTGTATTTACCTGATTATCTGCAACTTTCATGTACAAAGTTTCTTCATTTGATAAATAATAAAGAATAAAATGGAGGTCAAACACGAATTATTGAATGAATAAATAAATAGGTTTTTATTGTATTTTTGACCCTTATCTCCCCCTACTTTGTTCCTTGTGGACCAAGTCAATTCTTGACTTGATCTTGGGGTTTAGGGTCATAAAATATCTTCGATATTTTATTCCTTTTCTTTTCTTCTCTTTATTCTATAATTTTAGTATTAAAAATAATATTATTTACACAAGAAATGTAATAAATGATGAATGCTATTTTATACATATTGGTGCTATTTACATGCATTAGCTAGGTTTTTGAAGCCAAAATGATATAATAATGGCGATGAAATGGAGATTCATCAGCACCCCTACATTACCGGTGCACAGGGTGCTGGCATGCCACTCCCAAGGTACGACGGTCCCAAGCTCGTTAATAGTGTGTACCATGCAAGAGCGCCCCCGAAAGTCACCTCCATGGACGAAATTGAGATCAGAGAAGAAGGAACACTCGTGCACGAAGAGGAAGAAAAGAGGCATATGAGAGATTGAGAGAGAGAGAGAGAGAGAGAGAGATCAATATGTTTGTAACCCTAGATCACGACTTAAACCTTATATTTGAGTCGTGGTGGATGGTTACACATCGTGGACAAAACGAAAGGATACAATTAGGGCTTTGGAATTCAAACGGCGCATAAGAAAAAAGCGGATCCGAAAATAAAATATGGCTCATAGACCTAACCACACCCCGCACCCAGCCCTGCTCGTGGGCGCACGCGCATGCATGTGTGTGGTAGTCCAAAATTCCCTCTGATCTGGTTCCAGACTGATTTCAGGACTTCTCATATATAAGCCATAAGACAATTTTCTCTCTCCCTGACATGGGACCAAAAAGCTTTCAGACAGAATTCCAAGAACTGAGATACGTTAATACAACTTAATATTGACTACAAATTGTATCAAACATTCCAATTACCAAACTAATTCCAATAATATTATCATAAGGACACGATAAAAGGATATGACATGACATGCAAATCATGTTCAAGATAGTCACATAGAGCATCCTTAATTTCGATGCCAAATGTAAGTATTCGTATAATGATATACTTATCAAATTAACCATTAAATTATCCAATATTTCTTGCATAATATGTAGATACTATGGAGAGAGATTTGTAAAACATAGTGGCAATATCATATACGTGATAATTTTACTTTTCTTTATATTTCTTTTTAATTTTTTCACTCAAGCATCTCAATTTTTTTCTTCACCTTACTTCAATATCACCTTTTCAAGCATTATCATTGTGCATATCCACATTATGTTGCATGTTTCTGCATGTATCCCTCCTTTTGATTAGCCAATACAAATAACTTGATCCGTAGAAGTATGTGGTTTTTAATAGAGCAAGTTACAAAAAAGTCCTTGTTGAAATATGCATCTAATTTCAATATCATACCTGAATTTTAAAAAGTAACAATGTGGTACCTGAACTTTCAAATTTATCACAATGGGGTTCCTGACTATTAAAATTTAAGATTAAATTGACGAACTAATCAACTAAATTTCTATGGTGAAGGGCCACATCGAGACAAATTTGAAAGTTCAGATACTTTTTAAAGTTCAGGTATGCCATTGAAATCATGTGTATAGTTAAGAACTTTTTTGTAATTTATTCTTAATAATACAAATCAGACAAATGAACTCAAGCTGGTGGCAATGTTTTCTTGTGCCACCTATATGTAGTTTGCAAGTAGATTCGTAAACTAACAAAAATAATTTATTTCTAATATTCAAGCTACTTGAAACGAGAGCATCACAATCTGCTACAAGCATTCTTTTCTTAGATAGCATCTAAGGAAGATTTCATATCTGGTAGAGAAAAGAACTGAACAAGTCACTCCGATACTATCGAAATGATCTCTTAGAATGTATATGTTATAAGAGGATATGAGAATCCTATTTACGTGCTTAAATTATTCTAATATCCATTTTAGTAGATCTATTAGTGTTAGGTATGGCTAGATTAGTCAATTTAGAAAATGATTAGTGTATTGTGTAAGCAATTCTATAGTTGATTGTTATATAAGGCATTTGATTAAGATGCTTTGGAAGTTGAGATTAATCAAAATTAATGTTGAGTAAAAAAGTAAGTTGCTTGGAAGAGTGATTACTAAATGAAAGTGACAGATAATAAGCTTGAACTCGACCATAGTCGGTCCCAAGCTCGAATAAATGAGAAGGGTTGCATCATGTAACCGACAATGAGCGTAAACAGTTAAAGACAAATTCATAAATAGTGTTCCCAACTGAAAATACTATTTAAGAATTTGTCTCAAGATAGTCGGAATTTTTCAGCACGAATTTAAGGTTTTTCAACATATTCAGCATAAAAAGAATTTTAGTTGACTATATGAATGAAGGTTGAGTTTTCGAGATAATGTTGGTTTTATGGTTTAAAAAAGTCAACTAGAATGATCATGAGATGATTCAAGGCAATTTTAGTTCAATGTAAATCAAGTTAGTCAACCGAATGGCTCTAACTTGGAATTTCATTTATGTTATATTATAATAACGAATTTTTACACAGAAAGTAAATGTCTGAACAAATGCCCACGAGCTTTACTTCTTCTTGTGATGGCTTTTTGCAAATCTGCCTTTGGTTTTATTCTAGTGAATCAATCATGTTATTCTCCCCCAGTGCGAGTTTTTAAAGATTTTAGCTCGTTGCATAGTGTTTTTTATTCTTCATATTCAATGAAGGATATGTATGCTATGGCATCATCTTGTGTAAGGATCTAGTCTGGGAAGACTGACTATTTTGACATCATCATCGATTTGCATCAAGGTTAAGCTTTTGAGTCCATTCGTTTTTACTTTGATTATGGATGAGTTGACTTAAATCAGATTCATGATGCGACATCTTGGTATATGTTGTTCGTCGAAGATATTGTGTTAATTGATGAGACTAGATATGGAATAAGTGTGAAGTTTGAGGTTTGAAAGCATGCTTGGGAGACTAAATGATTTCATATAAGTAGGGCTAAGATTGAATATATAGAGTGCACATATGATGGAAGCAGTGGTGAAGATTGAGGTAAATATTGGAGACAATTGAAGGCTAGGGTTTGGGCCTTTGCACATCATGAAAGCATGAAGATTGCATCACATGCGATCAAGAGCGACTAGTCATACTAGTTGCTCAGAGCATCAAAATTTATTTTTTTTAAATAGATAAAACCATATGATATGATAACACTTCTCATATCGTATCATCGAGATCACAAACAAGTAATATAATTACCTCTTGAAGCGTGTTTGCGATCGCATATGTCTCTAAGCGAAGAGACCTCCTATTTCGGTCTGACCCTACGAAGAATGCACTTGCGAGTGCATGGATGAGACACGTGCTTCCCACGATCCGAGTTGAAGATCTGAACGTGGAGTCTCTTAATTTTATCGCACAAATTCGATGGACTTCCTCGCGAGCAAGATGCATCGAAGAAGATGGAGATCCATGAGAAGTTGATTCGGCAGCACAACAACGTCGTGACGATTGAGGAGCTCTCTAGGTCTATATTGTGGATGACCACAATATTGAGAAAGATAGAGAGGGGGAGTGTATGAGAATAGAGAGAGAGAGAGTTATTTCTCTTGCAATTGTTGTAAAGAAAGAACTAGGTCTAGTCTTTCTTTTATAACATATTGGATGTCCATGGATCTCAATCCATGTGCATACATAATCAATGGTGTAGATTATTTTGTTCTTTCAATCATTAGCTATGATTTTGTTGCATGTAGAAACAAATAATCAATTTAAAATAAAACAAATATGTTCCAAATAATTTACAATATATTTAATTTAATTCAAATCAATTTCATATGAATTAAAAGAAAAAGGACAATCATCCTTCCCTTCATAGAATAGATGACCATACAAGGAGTAGGACTCCATAGCCATCCACCCTTTTAAAGAGGAAGGTGTCTCTCTTCTTCCTTAATTGAGAGATCCCATATCTCTCCAAATATTCCACATGTGCAACAACTTTTGTTGCAAATTTATTAACCAAAATAATTCTCCATTATTTGTGATAATTTCAATTATGACATTAACAATTATGAATCATATTCATACATCCAAATAAAAAGTAAATTGCATTTAAAATTAATTATTTAATATGAAACCAATTCACATCAACATTTAATTCTTAAATACTATTTACAATTAAATCTCTCCATCTTATTATAAATCGTGTTTATAATATTTATGATTATTACAGATAGTGATATCCACATTAATCATATCCTTGATAATTAAATCATATTTAGTTATCTTAGATGGCTATTCTCATGTATCCTAATAATATGAATCATATTCATATTATTCTTGATAATTAAATCATATTTAATCATCAATTTCTTGATGCTCAAATATATTATCAATAATGGAATTATTCTTGAACTCTTTCAAGAATAATGTGCTTTCTCGACGGATAATTGGAGATAAAGGACATGACAGTTGTACATTCCATGTATAGTGACTTGGATTGAGAACATATCTCAAATCCAGATCTCGAGGACCTATCAAAGATGTTTGATTAAATCAAATTATGAATCTAATTTTCTTGTTGCACCTGAATCACATTCAGATTAATGTCCAAGGAATTAGATTGGATTACTAATCTACTGAGAAGAGTCACTAAAATCCATACCTATTTCATCACTCTCTCGGAATGAAAATGTCATGGTTATACAATCATTTACGACTACATCACCCTTGACTACTCCTAATACTCGTACATCCTTCATACTGGAAGATCCAGAATAGAATCGAAGTTTTAGATCATATTTAGAGTGTCTTCTTCATGGTTTTATCATTAAGTTTCTCATTCAATCATTGGAAGTTGGTATCGATCATATGCTTTCCAGAAGCATATATGATATCTACATATTCTTGTCATGCTTCCAAAGCAAGACGACCATGCATGGAATTTTATCAGTCCCAATATCTCATGAGTGAGCTCATGTCTTCTGGTTCAGAAGTGAACATGTATGATCCCTTTGAGAGATCGTATTACTCACATGCCCTCATATGCACATCGGCTCACCTGTGTATAGATCTTGATTAGGTCATCAGCCTAATGGTCTACCTAATGTACATGATTAGACATACAACAGTACATCTATCTCTGATCAGAGGATGCGGGCTTATATCGTGATAGCATACAACACAAGTCGTGGTTATATCGATCTCGTTAGTTTAACTCTTTGACGTAACTTTTCTGACACCTCTGAATATTTACTCCTATGTAGGGTACCTGCATCAAGAGGTCGGTCAGATATCAGCCTTTTAGAGATGGATCACCATCTTCTTCTTAGGTTGGAGATCATCTCTTAACAATCATTTGATGGTGCTTGATAAGTCCTCAATCTAACTTTCTAAATATCATCCAAGCAATCTAAACACCAGCCTATATGATTCAATCATTGAATCAATAGCCGTATGATTATTAAGACGGTCATGATACATAACCCTAATTGTACCCAGGGACCTTATACGTTCATTCATTCGCTTAATCTCAATTAGGGAGTGAAATAACCTTATAACCATTATTGATATATCAAAGATTACAATAACGTATATAGAAATTGTTTGCCCTGGGCTCACATTTCTAACAATCTCCCACTGGACCTCATAACTATTCAGGTAGAATCTTTAAACCCATGCTCATTACATGCTAATCGAAAATCTTTTGGGTCAAAGGTTTAGTAAGGGGATCAACAACATCGTTGGTAGATGCCATCTTAGTGATGATGTCAGCATGCTTTTGAATCTTTCAAATGATGTGGTATTTCCTTTCCACGTGTTTTCTCTTTTAATGCCACCTGGGTTCCTGCACCTGAGCTATGGCTTCCATATTATCGCAGAACAACGCGATGGGAGTATCAGAGGAAACTACGGCAAGTCCCATAATGAACTTGCATAAACACACCGCCTCCTTTGCAGCATCCGATGTGGTAATGTATTCAGTTTGTGTTGTTGAATCAGTCGTAGTATCTTGCTTCTTACTTTTCTAGCTCACATTACCATCGTTAAGCAAGAACACAAATCCTGAAGTTGACCTGCTGTAATCTATATCAGATTGGAAGTCTGAATCTGTGTATGCTAAGACTTGGAGATCACCATCTCCATAGAACAAGATGTAATCTTACATCCATCTTAGATATTTAAAGATGTTCTTCACTGCATTTCAGTTTGTTCTCCATAGAAGGATTGGTAATGGCTTACCACTCCCACTGCATAGCAGATATCTGGCCTTATGCACATCATGGCATACATTAGGCTTCCCACAACTGATGCGAGGGACATACAACCATGGCATTCTTGTCCACAACACTTTGAGGAGCCATCCTTTTAGATAGGTGCATACCTAATAATCCAAAAGACGTGCAAATCCTAACGCCCGATCTTGGAGGGTCTGCGATGCTCGACACATCGGATCCGATAATCGTTGTATCGGTGCCTCTCTCGTCACTCGAATCACAAATCAATGTAATATATGAATAATCAATCCACGATGATGATTAAACAATGAATAAAATACGTGATGAAATATATTATGCCCTATAAAAAGATGTGTATAACACATAAGTGTAGGGATCAAACCACTGAGAGCACGGTGGATAGAAATTATTCTCAACTAATTAAAACTAATAATAATTATTTGTTGTATATTTTTGCTTTTTCTATTTTTTGGTTATTTTAATTATATTTATTTTTTTGGATTTTAAGCGGTTTATATATTTTTTTATAAATTTAATTTTTTAAATTTTGTTTTCTTTAATTTTGTAAATGTTTATTTTTTATTTTTTAATATATAATATGTATAATAATGATAATAGTAATAGATATTACAAATAATATATAGAATATATGTAGGGGACCTTTCAAATGAGTAGGTCTTTTATGATATTGTAAAGGCCACTGTCAATTTAGTAAAAACTATGTAACAATTTTGTAAAAGTATAAACTACACATTGTAAAAAACGAACGTGTGAAATATATCATCCAAATTAAATTAACATTTACATCGAATATACTGATATTTTTATAATTTTATTTCACTACATATGTTGTGTTAATATTTATTATTATATCTATAAAATAAGAAATTGTAAAATACACTGGAAAGATGCCTAAATTGATGGTGGCTCACCATATATATGGTGAGACCCGTCTCATTGGAAGTTTCTTCTATATATATAGAGGATCAATCCTTTTTTTGAAAGTTTTAAATATACAATATATTTATAAGTAATAATAAGAACAATATTTTTGGGAATTTTATATAGTTTTGCTAATTTTTATATATTTTTAATTGAATAAAAATTGCAAAACAATCAATATAATAAATATGCTTAATTGTTTGGGTATTAAAAAATATATAATAGATACAAAATTCCCAAAATTATTTTAGATATATAGTATATAATATAGAGCAAATTAGTAAATAAAAAATTGTTTGTTGGATTGCTAAGCAAATTTTACTGATTTTTATAGTCTTTTTAGGTTTTTGTGATTTTTAAAGTTTTCTTTTTATATTTTTTTATGATTTTGGGTATGTAGGTAGAATATATATTAATATACTAATATTGATTTTTTTGGAATTTTTAAAGTTAGTTTTCTATTTTTTGGATTTTATACTTAGATAGGGAATAAAAGGCTCCTATTTGACTTTTAGAAAATAGGAAAATGCAATAAAATGATAAAAATAAAATGTGAACATCATGTACATACATGATTTAAGGAATCCAATATATCCCAAGATTTAAAGCATACATGAGCTATATAATAAAAATAAAAATGGTTTAAAGAAAATATAAAGCTTAGCATGGGTTTTTTGCAATAAAAATAAACTACAATTGTCGACATGCACTTTTCTCTAAAAGTTTGCACTAATTATATAAGTTTTAAGACTAATATAAATAAAGAAAGCTGAAAGGGCCTTCGTGCAAATGGCCCAAATGCCTCACATGGGGAGCCAAGTTTGGTGACCTGGAAGGGACCTATCTCTAATTACAAAGAAGTTTGGGGGCCCTTTTGCAAAATAAACAGAAGTATTCCAACTAAACTTTATATTTACAAGGCTATTTAAACAATACAAAAAGGCGGTGGGGGGCTCACGCAAACTACCTAAGGGCGCTCAGATGAATGATGCATGAGGCGCCACATGGATCACTTAAGTGCCATCAGATATCTGTGGGCACGTAACGGTTCACCTAATTTAGATGGTCCAGATTAGATCTGGACCATTCTTCTCAATCCAATGGTTCTAGGGGCGTCACGAAGAACACCCCAACAACAAGTCTTGGCCGAACTTTGATCCACCGTTTCTCCTCACTCCGGGCACCTTCGACATTGTTGAAGTGCTCAAATCGTTCCCGGGACTACCCCGCACATGCGGACAACTTCAATGGGTTCCAGGTCCCATCGATGGAGACATGGAGCTTGTTGTGTTACACGTGACCTAAAGGTTCAAGATGAGCTTTGTCTCATCTCCAGGGGTTCCTCAAAGCTTGCAACCTATATAGAAATGATCAGCAGCTCGAGGCGAAGTGCCTCGACTAAGCATTGAACATGGAAGCACAATGGATGAGAGGGGAGGATGAGATTCAGGCGAAGATGGAAGATGAAGCTCAGAATCGCTTGATTCATACGGAATCAAGGGGGTAATGATGGGGGTTTTGTGAAGAAGGCATTGAGGAATGAAGATGAGGTGAAAATATAGGCTGGATCACAGTTGATTCATAGGGAAACAAAGTTGGAGCTCGAAGATCCAATAAACTTTAGATTTAGAAATCAACCTAATCTAACCACTAATTGATAAAATTAAAAACTAAACTAAACTAAGGGAATAAAATGCAAGTGAAAACACTATAGCTAACATCTCTGACTTGCTTTGAACATGGAGCAGATGTGCCTTTGCCAGAGGTGCTCCTACAATGGGGATTCCACCTCACCTCCTTCTCCACACCGACAAGGTAGAATAGCTTGATGTTGTCACCATGAGCTTTAATTCTGGGACTCATATTGGGGTTACAAAGCAGTGGAATCAAAATCAAATAGGGGGTTGGCTGGAGTTATTTATACACAAAATTTGGGCGAGTTTTGGATGGGAGATTACATGCGAGGGATTGGACGTTGGTGGAGGCTAGATTTAGGGCATGGAAGAGGGTAATGAGGGATACATGAAGGTGGGAAGCTCGAGGATCATGGAGGTATGGAGGAAGGGAGGAAATGGGATAAGATCAGGCATTCATGTGAACCTAACAAAACTCAGAGGAAGAAAGGACTTTTGACTGGAGGTCAACAATCGAAGCTCTCTAGTTGGTCCACATGGACCAATAAGAAAAAGACAGGGGGAAAACCTGTATTTTATAGAATCTCTCATCAGAAGCCTAATTTTTTATCAGACATTCTAGCGAACTCTGCTTCATAGCGGATCTTCCATAAACCTCATACCCTCCTCATTGCTTTAAGAATTTGAGCTTGGACTGCTTAAACCGACACGAATGATCCTGCAGTTTGTGGATCGAACCATCAAGTAGCTTGGGGGTTTCTTAGAAGACATTATTGTGACTGTGCAGGACATGCGCTTTCCTGCAGACGTTGTGGTCTTAGACATGGATTCTCCTGCACCATTACTATAGACTCCTATCATTCTTAGATGGCCTTTCCTTCGAGTTGCCGAAGCGGTCATCGATCATCGATCTAGAAAGATCACATTTCGCTACTACAGTGATAAAGTCACTATGGATATGATCAACGAGCTCAAAGTCGCATCTAATGAAGGCAGAGCACGATCGACAGCTGATTACTATAATATTGTTAATATCATAGATTAAAAAAGTTCTTTGAATGATATTCTGATACATGAAATCCTTTCTCCAGGAGAGGACCTGGAAAGCATAGTTGATCCATGCTCGCAGAATCTGAATCATTTACTAGCCTATTTTAAGAGAATTCATGCAAGTTCGAACATGAGGAATTCATTGCAAATATGTTCGACATATTGTTATCAGAGCCAAGAGTGATAGAGGTGGATAACGCGCCATTGAATTTAGCAGACCATCCATCTACCAGCACAGTGTCAGAAGTGACCGCAGAGCAAGCTCGACAATTACCTGAACTCAAACTGCTCCCAGCAGGTCTAAAGTACGCTTTCTTTGCGGGTGAAGAACACGTATCTGGTCACATCAGCAACAGGTTGACTCCGGATCAAGAATCTCGACTTCTCAAGGTTCTACAGAAAAATTGCAAGGCACTTGTTCGGAAAGTCTCGGATCTCCGCGGGATAAATCCGACGTTGTGTTTACACCTCATCTATCGTGAAGTTGACTACAAACCATCCTTAGAATGCAGAGAAGATTGAAACCTAATCTTCAGGACATAGTTGTTGACATGCTCTTGGCCGGTCAACTATTCAAACATAATCAGCGGTCGCTGTGATGGTCGAACACGAGACGAATCGAAAAACAATTAACCCACATATAATGAAAAAGGAATGAAATGTGTATGCAGAGTTAAAATTTAATATAACTCTATAAAAGATATGTATAGGTGTAAGTATTTAGAATGTCGAACTCAGGGAGCAAATATGATAGATTGTGGAAATAAATTCAAAATTTTCCTCTCTTGTCTTTTCTATTTTATTTTTGTGGGTTTTAAATATTTTATATTTTTTGGATTTTTAATTTATATTATTTTTTGTGTTTTTAGTTTTATAATTTTATTTTCTTTTTATATTTTCTTATTTTTATTTTTCTTTTTATTTTAAATAAGTAATACGTTTATATTTAATTATATGCAAACCAACATGTATAATATAAGTACTATATAAAAAATATAAAGTAAAAAATTAATAAAATACCATAAGGTACAATCCTTTTTATTTTTTAATGGTTTAAATTATATTTATAAGTATTTATAATATTAATATTAATAGTATATAAGTATATATAACTATATATAGAGAGTATATGATTTTATACTTATATAAATATAACTATAAATACTCAAAATTAATAAAATAAAATATTTTGTCTTATTTTATATTTTTTCTATTTTTAGTTTTTGATTGAATTTTTTGTTAAGTTTTACATTTTTAGTTGATTAAAAATGTCAAAATAATTACTTATAATAATATGTTGAATTTTTTGGAATTTAAAAATAGATAAATATCTCGAAATTTGCCAAAAAAAATTTAATATATAATCTGTAGAATAAAAAATAGAAGTAGAAATATTTTTTTGGATATATATTTACTGATTTTTATAAGGATTTTCGAGTTTTTTATTTTTTGTATTTTTCTTTTGTAATTTTTAGTGATTTTTGTTCTGCAGTTACAAAATATAATAATAAAGATACTATACTTTTTTAGAAATTTTAAAAGTAATTTTATATTTTTGTATTTTTAAATGCAAAAAGAAGAAAAATGCACTATTTTTATATTTTTAAAAATAGGAAATTACTTTTAATGGCCACAAGAAAATTATATGTGATTCAAAATACTTTCAGGCACTTAAAGTAATTTTTCTATAATTTCTAGATGCAAAATACTATTTTAATAATGCAAATACAAGAAATAAAATTAATTGTGCTAGTAGGGAACTAAATGTAATTTACAGAAAGTATTTATTGATTTCAGAACACCCTACGCAAGACTAGGGGCATATATGAAAAAAGCCTTGAATATTCAATATAAAATGACTGATAGGGATATATTTGCAATTATCAAAAAGATACAGGCCACAATGGAATTTTCACAAAAAAGATTACATTGGAATTTAAAATGGATTTTTACACCCATAACCCTGAGTAATCTCGCAATTACAATCATAACCCTGCATAATCATGAATTACATGAGAAACCCCGAGTAATGCTTAACCTTTACATGACATAACCCTGTGTCAAGTTCCATTTTGAATCTCCATTAACTCAGATGGAAAAAGCTAAATGTAGGCAATTTTACCCTTCAAAGTAATTTATATTTGCAAAATGATGCCCTCCCTTCTCTCACCGCCTGAAGCCCTCCCCCCCACCTCCTATGTCGTCCTCCCCTTGCCGCCTCTGACCTGGAAGCTCTCCCGTCGTTGCCCCCGAAAGCCTCGCCTTAGCCCTCTCTTCCGCCGCTGGCCCTGACCTGGAAGCCATCCCTTCCCGTCGCAACCCTCTCCCCAACCGCCCTGTCTGGAAGCTCCCTGGACACTCGCCGATCACCCTCTACCCCCGGTCGCCCTCCACCCATCCTCCCGCCGCCCCTCCCCTCCTGTCGCAACCCTCCCCCAAACGCCCCTGACCGGAAGCCAAAGCCCCCCTCCGGCTGGAAAAGCACCATCCCCCGTCGATTCCCCCCACAAGTTACTTGGAAAAGCACAATTCCCTGCCAATTCCACCCCCACCCCCATCGCCTGGAAAAGCACCATCGCACCCCCCGCCAGTCGACATCCACTCATTGCCCTCTGCCCGCCGGGAAGCCAAAGCCCCAACCCCCGGCCCGGTCGCCCTCCACCCATGTCGCTTGGAAGCCAAAGCTGCCCCCCTTGCTGCCCGCCTGGAAGTCGCAACCCTCCTCCCAACCACCCCTATCTGGAAGCGCCCCCCTCCACCCACGCAACCTTTTTGCCTGCCTGGGAGTCGCAACCCTCCTCCCAACCGCCCCAACCACCCATGATTGGAAGCCATCCCCTGCTGCAACTTCCTGGAATCCCCCTCTCCCTCCGTGTATGCCTCTGGCAAGGGGGTGTCATCAAAGGATGGAACCAGTTCCCTCTTCTCATGTACATGGGTGCAATTGTGGAGATATCGAATAAGAGAAGGGGAGGGGACGAGATGGAGGAGGAGGTGTAAGAGGAGGGGGCAAGCTAGCAGAGGAAGAAGGGGAGGGACGTTGAAGAAGGAAGGGGAGGAGGTTTGGTATTTTTGTTTTTTGTTTTAATTTTTTAGCAGCCCTTGGATAGAATAAGGATTAGATTAACCCAATGATATGATTGAATTAAAGGGAAAACTAACGGAGGGTTATGAATGTGAGACAGAGTGATTATCCGGGGTTTCTCATGTAATTCGCTATTATGCAGGGCTATGATTGTTATTGCAAGATTACTCAAGGTTATGGGTGTAAAAATCCCAAATTAAAATTATTAGACTAAACTGAAATACCAAAACTCAGAGGGGTTTAGGTGCAAAATGTCCAGTCCCCTCACACTCACATGCACGTTAGGTGATGTGGACTGGACTTAAATACAAATAAAATAAACTTAGGATTCAAAGTACAAATATTACAAGATTAAATGAACTACAAATGAATGTTTTTAGACTAAAAATAAATTATAAAAAGGGGGGAGGAGAATATACAAAATACCCTGTAAGGCACTGATCAACGATTGTGGCTTCTTCACTTGGATACGCGTCGCTCTGGACGGTCGATGACGGTTCGTGGATGGAAGCTTGCGATTAGATCCCGCCAATGGATCAAATGATTGATGACGCCTTCATCCAACAACAGTTGGAGCTCCTGGAGGCGGACCTTGATCGGACGACTATGAGCACCCCTGGAAAAACACGGAAGAACTCACAGTTGGCCGAGTTTCGATCCGAGCTACTAGGCAATCCGACCACCTGGGAGTGTCCCAACGATCGCAAAATGGAGTTGGAGGTTTCCTGAAGCTGCCAGAGGTGATAAAAAGATCCGGGACCCAGTGCTGGGGTCTAGCATACTCTACGAAGCTCGAGCACCTGAAATACCTCATTCAGGTCCAACACCAGCATGATGGGCTCTTGAAGGTTTTGACCTACACCGAAATAAAGAGGGGCCAAGGTTAAATTGCCTCAACTCATTATTGGGTGAAATGGCGACGAGATGAGGTGGGTGGTGGGGTTTGGGGAAAGGTGGCAGAGGAGGACCTTGACTCCCTGATCGAGGGCTGATCAGGGTGAATGGAGTGGCTGGGGAGATGGAGAAGTGTAGAGGGAATGCGCGGGAGGTGAAATGGGTGTCGGAAGGCTGGATACAACTGAAACAATGGTCAGAGCAGAAGCTATAGTGAACTATAAAATCAAATTCTAAGCTTTTGTAGTTAATTAAAACATAAACTAAAAACTGAAAATCAAAACTACACCTAAAGGCTACCTAGAAAGCAAGGAAAGAAGGTTAGCCCGCACCTGGGGACCAGGGAGCAGAGGAACCACTGCCTACGGAGGTCCAACAAGGTATGTGGATCGCGCCTCCTACACTCTCGCGTGCTGTAAATCAATGCGGAGCTTGTTGTCACCTCCCTCGATGCATCTGGTTAAGGATATGAGGGTTTGAATGTAGGGAAACAGATCAAAAATTGAATTTGGGTCGACTATGGTATATGTATAGGGGTGAATTTGACTTGGGATGACACACGATTCAAGGCTCCATTGATCGATGTATCATGCACACATGTAAGATCATTGATCGAGAAGCAAAATTAGTGAATGAATTAGAGGGGGAAATTCAAGGAAGATGGGGTTACCTACGTATGACGAGTGCAGATCTAAGGAGGCTGAAGAGTTGACTGAGGTCAACTAGGAACGATCTCCCATTGGTCTACATAGGATACTTGGCGACAAAATAGGGAATTAATCCCTTATTAATTTATTTAAAAATAATTAATGATTATATTAATTTTTTGTCAAAACATGAAACTATTTATTATTTTATGTAGTATTTTATAATGATTTTTATTTATTTTTACAAGTTAATTTATTAGATGTTACTTTTTACGTGTATTTTTCTAGGTATATTTACCTATATATTATGTATTTTATTTTTATCTTGTATTTGTATTTTATTATTTTATACACTTATTGTATATATTTATAACTTATTTAAATACACACATATATAGTGCATTTTTCTGAAGTTGTTTATTTACTTAAATAAATATGTATATTTATTATATAGATACTTGTAGGTATGCTTCATCTATGTATGAAAGTGTAATTATTTATTTTATCTTATTTTTATGATTGTTTTTTATTTTAATTATGTACATGTATTTAAAATAATATTTACAAAATTTAAAAAATATAAAAACCTAAAAATATAAAGAATAAACATAATGAATATTATATGCATGTATAGTGATGAGGGTCCAAAAGCTAACTTTTGCATCTTAACTCCAAATTGAATGAAACCACCTTCATTAAGATAATTAAATTTTATAAATAACAAAGGTGAGTTCGGTGAAATTTGAGCTTGTATGGAGAAGATAAAGGTTTGGGAGGTTTTCTTTGCGACTTTTTACTCTAAGTATCTAGGACACACTATGTATTATTTTTGAGTGAAATAAATTTTTTATTCTTCTTTGTATTTTTATGTACAAGTTTCATATTCAAAGTTTATGATTTGAGGTATGAATAATAAAGAATAAAATAAATCCCAAAATCTATTTATTGAGAATAAAAATTAGGGATTTTGAGTTTGTTTTTGGCCCTTATACCCCCTACTTTATTTCTTGTCGACCAAGTCAATTCTTGACTTAGTCTCGAGGTTTGCGGTTATTCAGTACCTTTGGTATTTCATTTCTTCTTCTTTTCTTTTCTTTATTCTTTTATTTTAGTATTAAATACATTATTTTATACAGAATAATTATCCCAATGAATGAATGTTATTATTCATAAATTAATGTTATTTACATGCATTTAACTAGAGTTTTAAGGCTAAAATGGAAGAATAAAGGTGATGAAATGGAGATTCATTAGTAGTTATGAAGGAGATAATGAAATGGTGTGAAGCAATATTTATTCATCCTATCTTCGATTCCAAATGGGTGAGCCCCCCGTATGTTGTTCTAAAGAAACCATGGCTCATTGTGGTTAAGAATGACCAAAGAGAGGAGATCTCGACTCGAGTACCAACATCATGGCATGTGTGTGTTGACTACCGCCACCTCAATGCATCTACAAACAAGGACCATTTCCCACTGCCATTCATTGATCAAATGCTTGAAAGATTAGATTGAAAAGAACTCTTCTACTTCTTAGATGGGTACTTCAGGTACAACCAAGTAGCGATCACCCCTGAGGATCAAGAGAAGACAACATTCACCTGCCCATTCGGAACTTATTCTTTTAGAAGAATGTCCTTTGGATTGTGCAATGCCCCTGCCACATTCCAGAAGTGCATGCTTTCCGTCTTTGTCGACATGGTCGAGAGTTTTCTCGAAGTTTTCATGATGATTTCTCAGTCTACGGTGATAGTTTCGATTCATGTCTTATGCACCTAGACAAAGTACTACATAAGTATCGTGAAGTCAATCTAGTGCTATCATGGGAAAAGAGCCACTTCATGGTCACTGAAGGAATTGTGTTGGGCTACGTCGTTTCCAAGTGAGGCATGGAAGTTGACCCGACAAAGGTGGATGTGATTACTAGATTAGAGCCACCTTAGAACATCAAAATGTGAGGTCATTTCTAGGGCATGTGAGATTTTATAGAATATTCATTAAAGACTTCAGGAAGCTTGTCTAACCTCTAACTGAGCTTTTATGCAAGGAGACTAAGTTCCTTATTGATCAATAGGTTCTCTAATATTTTCAGCAGTTGAAAGATCTCTTCACTTAGGCTCTAGTGTTACAACCACCCGAATAGTCTCTTCCATTGGAGATCACGACAGATGCATTAGATTTCGTCATTGGGGCTATCTTGGGACAAAGAAGGGAAAAATTGCCCTATGTCGTTCACTCTGCTAGCAAGACGCTTGATAAAGCACAAAGAATCTATAAATTATAGAGAAAGAATTACTGGTAGTTGTTTTTGCTTTAGAGAAGATCCTATCTTCTAGGATCGAAAGTTATTGTTTTTACTGACTACTTTGCTACCAGATACCTACACCAGAAGAGGGATGCCAAATCACGTCTACTCAGATGGATCCTTCTCCTCCAGGATTTCGATTTGGAAATCCGAGATAAACGTAGAGTTTAGAACATAGTAGCAGATCACTCGCTAGAATTGAATGTCAAGATACCCAAATGAGAAGTGTGTCGATAAAAAAAGACCTTTTGTGATGAATCCATTATCAGCGTTGGATCTCTCCCATGGTATACCGATGTTGCGAACTACCTTGTCTCTGGGGTAGTTCCACAAGATTGGACGAGAATCAAAAAGGACAAATTCTTTTCCGATATTCATTTTTACCAATGGGAAGATCCATACTTTTTCGAGGAAGGAACATATCACATTTGGCTTTGGTGTATTCCTTAGGAGGAGTACACAGGTGAGCTCGAGCACTACCATAAGCTCAAATCTGGTGGACACCATTCTGGAAGTCGAATGACATTAACGATATTGTAGTGTGGCCTCTGGTGACCCACACTATTCAAGGATGCAAATGAGTATGTCAAAGTATGCACTGATTGTCAGAAAATGGGAAAACCCCTTGGTATTAAAGATTCTATGCCACTCAAATTCATCCATATATCTGATGTGTTCGATGCATGGAGGATTGATTTCATGGATCTGTTTCCTAACAATTAGGGTTATGAATACATCCTACTTGTCGTGGACTATGTGAATCGTTGGGTTGAAGTTGTCAGTGTTCGAGCCACATACAATAAAATAGTTTGTAGATTCTTGAAAGATGGGGGTAGACATTTCATCAATAAAGAGGTTAAGAAAATCATCAAGGAGTACAACATCGACCACCGAGTCACATCTCCTTATCATCCTCAGTCAAATGGCTTGGCATAACTATCAAACAGAGAAATCAAGACGATCTTGCAGAAACTTGTGAGATCGGACCTCAAGAATTGGTTACAACTCTTGGACTCAGTTTTTTGGGCATACAAAACTGACTACAAGTCCTCCTTGGACATGTTGCCCTACCATCTTGTCTATGGAAAGCCTTGCTATGTTCTAGTGGAACTCATTCATAAATCATTGTGGGCAGTAAGTATCTGTAACCTCAATTCATAGAAAGGTGATCAGTAAAGAAAACTAGATCTGAACAAGTTCCTAGAATTCTGAGACTACATGTATGACAACATCTTGATGTACAAAGACAAGGTTAAACACTAGCATGACAAGCATATCAGAAGGAAGACCTTCGAACTTGGACAAAAAGTGTGGTTGTTTGACACAAAGTTGAAGATTTTTCCAGGTAAATTGAAAAGTAAATGGATAGGGCCCTAATTGTGAAGACTGTGTGTGACAATGGAAGTATCCTCATATAAGAATTGTCAGCTGAGACATAACCTTTCATCGTCAACGGTCAGTTGCTGAAGCTGTATTTAGAGCATGATACATTCTTGGCCATTGTCGATTCAGTTCAAGTAATTTATGATGAAGAATTCACAGCTTCAACATCATCAGTGGAGCCAGACAATGCCTCCCAAAATTTATTGATTAGTTTTCTTTTCTTCTTCTCTTCTTTTCATTTCTATTTTTCTACTCTTTCATTTTCCATTTGGCATTCGTCCCATTCATCTGTGCTATATTTAGGATATGCTTCATACTAAGCATAGGGGGGATGCGTGTATTCGGGTTATTCATTATTCTTTCTCTCGCTCGTCTCTCAATTTTTAACACTCTTTCTATACTTAGGGATATTTCACCCTAAGTTTGGAGGGGCAAGCTGAGCCCATTAATTTCGTAAATTCTAGATCTTCGATCCATTTTGTATAACAGTTTGATGTAAATACGATTATTTGATCCTAAGCATAAGGGGATGCATGACTTCTCATTCATTTAGTCGTTGTAGTATAGACTTTCCTATACTCAACATGCGTTATGTCTTCCTTTTTCTCTTTGATAACTACGAGCACATAACTCAAGCTAAGTATAGGGGGGGTCATATATACGTCGTATATACGTTAGCCATAACTCGTACTTTCATATTTTCAATACAGATGGCTAAAATACTATATGGATTAGGGTATACAATAAATCAAATATAAAGAATACACTGTGAATATGCATATTTTTTTCAAAAATTCTTTATAAATATGATTAATAAACTGGTAAAAATGTTTTGCAAAATGATTCGAGAAATGGTTGAAAAATATCTTGAAAATATTTTGAAAATCATTTGGAAAACTTTTATGAACCATTTTTAAACCTTTGTAAAAATCTCCTTCAAATATTTGCAAAAATATTTTCATTTATTTGAATAAATTTTTTGAAAAATCAATTTGCAAATGATTTGAAAAATAGTTGTAAAAATATTTTGAAAAATCTATACATACTGTTTGAAAAAGCTTTGCAAAATGATTTTTAAATTTTTGTAAATGTCTGTAAAATTATTTGTCGAAATTATGCACATAATAAAGTTTTCAAAATATTTCTAAAAATGTTTTCAAATTCTTTTAAAAACTCTGTATATAATTGTAGAAAATAAAATCCTTTACGAAACCCTTGTCTATAAAACCTATAAATAACAACTAAATTGACATGTATAAATTCCTAGTGTAAATCCTGCACCTTATAAATATTGACACACTCCTGTGTAAATATTTTCACATACTTCTTTCACTAACCTTTACTAAAAAACTCCTAAAAATTTCAAATTTTCAAAATCCATAAATATTTGCAATTTTTTTCAAAATTTACCTAAAAATATCATTTTAAAAAAAACCATAAAAAGTTCAAAATAAAAAATAAAGCTTCAAAAAAGATTTTCTTGCATTGTACATAACATGTGTATTTTTCAAAATGATCAAGACAATTGAACAAGTCTAAATAAAATTGGAAGATTGCAGCTTGACCTAGACCTTAATCTGTCTAATTTTAGAGGAACCCATTGAGGACTGGAATTGAGATGCTTCAGGTCATCCTGACTTAATTCTTTAGATTCCATGAGACTATGTTCATGAGTTGATTCTATGTGTCTAACTAGAACCCTTCATACTATCCGCATGACTCTTGAGATAGTGACTTGACTAGAAACCTCACACTTAACACTTAACTCAACTTAGAAGGATTGTTGAAAGATCTTGGAGTCTAAGTTGGGATGATACTAGGACGCTTCGTCAAGGGTGGCTCGGGAACCATTCTTGGGTACTGTCGAAATAGATACTTCAACCCACTTCATCTAGTAACAAGGACATCTAACGACTAAAGGCTATATTGAAAAAATGCTTCAGATGAGGAATGGTATGCTGACACAAATTTTTCCAAGACCCAAAACATGGGCAAAACAAAAGATTCTATATCTGTCAGGAAAAAAAACAAGAATATAGAATAATGCAATACAAAGAAAAATATACAAAAGAAGCTTACACAAAAAATTCCATAAATATTGAGCTTCCAGAAAAAGCATGCTTCTTGGTGAAGACTCGACTATACTAGCCGAGCTTCACAAGGAAATGCGACTACACTAGTCCATGCCCACTTCTTTTCCCATTCTTCTAGCTCCCCCCGTTCGGTTGTGAACTAGCACACATCTGATCTTAGACGGAAATATCCATCTCTCCAAGGACAAGTTGCAAGAGGAGGAGACTCCTTGATAGTTTGGTAATTTGTCTAGGAAGAGTTAGCAAATTCACACACATGGTACTTATCATTTCAAGGTTGCGAGACTATGCGACTGAAAAGATGGTTCTGGCTAGACTGTGAATAGAGCTGAATAGGATTATGGAACCTGAGAGCTATTTTGTTAGACTTCATAACTTTAATGCGGTTCCGAACACATCAAGAATCCAAAGGTCTTAACCTAGCTCCAAACTTTGATTTTATTAAGACAAGTTAAAGAGTCAAAAATCAGTCTACGTTCCTTCTTTGTCTTTTCCTTATTTTTTTTGCATTCATTGCATAAATGTTTGCTAGGTACTAGCAAAGGCAAGTATAAGGGGTGATGGATCTCCATTTCATCACCTTTATTCTTTCATTTTAGCTTTAAATCCTTAGCTAATTGCATGTATATATTATTAAATCGTACAAAATAACACTCAATAATAGACACTTAAATACTGTATAAATATATGTATTTAATTTCAAAATAAAAGAATAAAAAAAGAAAAGAAAATGAATGAAGTTTCAAAGACACTGAGTGACCCTAGATCCCGAGACCTAGTCATCATGATGACTTGTTTGATAAGGAATAAAGTAGGAGGAGATAGGGAAGCCAATTGTACAGAAAACACTAAACAGAAACCCGAATTTATTCTACAATAATAGGTTTTTGAGACCTATTTTATTTTCTTATTTTTACACCTCAAATCAATAAACCCTCGACATGAAACTTGTACATAAAAATATAAAGAAAAATATGAAATTTATTTCACTCAAAAATAATACACAATACACCCAAGACACACAAAATAAAAAGCTGTAAAGAAAACTTCCTATACATGTATCTCCTCAATATATAATCAAAATTGACGAAACTCACCTTTATTATTCATAAAATTTAATTATTTATTTAATGAAGGTGGTTTCATTTGAGATGCAAAAGTTAGCTTTGGGGTCCCTATTGTACTGTATACATGTATAAAATATTCATTAGATTTATTCTTTGAATTTGTAGCTTCTTTATATTTTTGGATACTTAAAATATTATTTAAAATACATATCAATAATAAAAATTGTAACAAAACCATTTAAAATTCATAAAAAAATAATAATGAAATAAAATATATAGATAAATAAAAACAAATATAATACTTGCATTTATTTAAGTGAATAAAGAAAATAAGAAAATACAATAAAAATATGTAAAAGTGTAATTAAATAATTTCTAACTATAAAGTATGTAACTATCAAAAAAATCCAAAAAAAAAATAAAAATAAAAAAATATACTAAATACATGTATTTACATATGTATATACATGTAAATGTGAGCATCTAATAAATTAGCTTCTAAAAATAAATAAAATTAGAATAAAATACTACATAAAATTAAAATTATTTTTCATATTTTGGCCAAAAATAAAATAATTTATTTACTATTCTTTAATAAGAGGTTTAACACCCCAATTTTTCTGGTTCGTCCACGTGGACCAACCATCTTCTTTCATTTGTTGACCCCTTCGGTCAACTGTCCTGGCTCTGCACCCGACCTTGTCAGAGTCACGGGGAGGCTGGTTTCTCCTATTTTCCATGCCTTCCCCATTCCTCCATTCTCCTCGAGCCTCCCTCCATTCTGTTCCCCTAGCATCCATCTACCTTGCCATATCCCGAGCTCCCACCGACTCCTTCCCGACCTCACATAATCTCCCTTCAAAAACTCACTTTTCGTCTGTGTATAAATCACCTCCTCCACTCCCTTTTGATTTTTTGATCCCATTTCATCCCGTAACCCCAAAAGGAACCTCTTGAGTCGAGTTCCTGGTGACAGCTCGAACTCCTTAAGCCTTGTTGGTAAGAAAAAGGACGAGATTTGGAGGTTCACCATCGACGGAAGCTTGCTCTGACGAAGGCTTACTGCTCCTTGGTTTCGGCCAGGAATGAGCTGCTAGTTAGATTTTATTTCGCAATTCAATTCCACATTATAGGTTAGTCTTTCATTCATGCATTTATCAAGTAATGTAGCTTAATTTTAGGATCAAGAATCGATGGAGCTTCAAGCTCCAGCTCGAAATCCATTATTTATCGAGATACGACTCACCTTTCTCATCATCTTTGAACCCTCACACCTTCTCCATATTTTCCCCTTGTTTACCCCTTGATCCTGCATGGATTGAGTGGGAAGCGAAGATCCCTCTACCACCTTTGCCGGAGCTTGTCCAATCCAGTGACTGATGAATCTGCATTCATTTATTTTAGCTTAAAATCCCCCTAAAACACCTGTATATATTGATAAATCCATATTCTTACTAAGATGCACCTGTGTGTAAATATTGTACAATTACTATTTTAACCTAAAATAAATAAAGAAAGAAAGGAAAATAAAGAAAATAAAAAGACTGTATATATGTAATAGATACAGGATGACCCGAACCCTGAGAGGTCAAGACTCGACCTGATTGATCATGAATAAAGTAGGGGGAGATAGGGTCTTTAACAAAAAAATCAAAAAAATATTTGTAAATACTTTTCATTCTTTTGAACTTATTTTGTGTATATTTGTATAAAACTTACACTATTTTATTTGTCCATAAATTGACCTCAAATTTAATAGTTTTCTTAACAAAAGTTGTAAATAAAAATATTTTCTTGTTTGAAAATTATTTTCTTGAAAATTAAAAATTTACAAAACTAAAAACCAATAAAAATTAAAAATCAGAAAATATAAAAATTATAAAATAAAAAAGTAAAAAAATTTAAAAAACACCACAACCTATAATAGTGTTCATGGGATTCCTTTATTTATTTCATTGATTTCTCATTGATATAATAACCCTCGGGATTGTAGCCTCCCTGAGTTCGATCCTGGTAGTTATACATTTAAATTAAATAGCAAAAATTCTCTTGCTACACATTTTTTTGTAATTATTTCGTCTTGAGAAAAATATTTTTTTGTTGAGGGATTCTTTGGGTTGCAATGACACAATACACACATTTATTCATCTAAACTAAAACCCACTGAAGATCCTTGTCAACAGTGACCCCTTGCATCTCTAGCTTTAGGAGAGGGTGGAGTACGACCCTCTCGCATCCCCCTTTCTTTTTGTGAAGGTGTAGGAGCACATGAGCACTTAGAGACCCATTTAGGTGCTCAACCAGGAACTTTAGGATCTCGAAGCTCTAGGCCCCTCCGACGAGGCCCAGACTGATTTAACGCCACCTACAAGTGCATAAGTTCTCCAGGAAACAAGGGAGCCTATCAACCGCAGAAGAGGAGCTCAGAGGACGGAGATACGCACGATCCAAGCTCGCACCGGCTCTGATTCTTCCGAGTTCATTCAGAACCCTCTGTCGCCATTGGATCCAAGCCGTGACCCAGATCTAATATGGGTTGTCCAATATTCGGCGAAATGAAGTCCTCCCCTACCATCAGATCTGGACACATGGAGTGTGACGCGTCGTGCGATTACACTCCATAGGGAGTAAATATATTAGTAACCATCACAACTTTTTTATTTACAAAATAATCATGTAAATATTAAGTCAAGTGTTAAATATTGTGTAAAAATTGCATGGACCCCCTTGAACTTGTTGGATATTACGTTTAGGTCCATGTTAGCTCACCTCACACGACGACCCACGTAAGGCAGGTATTTTGCAACCGTACCTCTATGGATTTTGTTATTTCATTTTAGTATTAAAAGTCATAAATTAAGTGCTAATATTTCATGTATTTTTGCACAAAAACCCTTGAAGTGCATTTTTATTGCATAAATGCCCCTACTAGTATTGTAAATATTTATTTGTAATTCCATTTTCCTTAAATACCTCACATGCTCTATAAATCTTGGAAATTTGTGGGGTATGCTTTAAATGATGATGATGCATGCAAAAGAAATTATTTTTCATTTATTGCATATCTTCTTATTAAAAATAGAATAGGAGTTATTTAATCATTTTTTAACTATAAATATATAAAAAATTATAAAACCCATCCTAAATCCAATATATATTAGTATATAACCACTCTAGATCAAAAATCAAAAAAAAATATAAAAGAAAAACACTAAAAATTGAAAAAACCTAAAAAACTTATAAAAATAAGAAAAATTTCTATAAAAATCCAAAATAGTTGTCTCTTTTTTGCTTTGATTTATATTATATAGTGCATAT
This sequence comes from Ottelia alismoides, assembly GCA_037367405.1. NCBI lineage: Eukaryota > Viridiplantae > Streptophyta > Magnoliopsida > Alismatales > Hydrocharitaceae > Ottelia > Ottelia alismoides. The sequence goes on along the minus strand of JAZKJV010000203.1, from coordinate 93,789 downwards.
TAAAAATAGTTTTACAATTTCGAACTTATTATTTATTTTTAAAACCCAAAACAATTCAGCTTATTTATTATATCTACTATTTTGTATATTTAAATACATTAAAGTACATAAAAATTAACAAAAAATAAGAAAATTCATAAAAATAGAGAAAAATATTAAAAACACAAAAACATTCTATTTTATATTTTTTCTATATATAGCTATATTTAAAAAGTATAAAACCTATATATTCTCTATATACTTATATATACTATAAATTGCTTATTATTTGTATTATTATTTATAAATACCTAATATATATTTATAACCCTTAAAAGGGGATGTTCATCTATATATATTTCCTTATACTTTTATATTATTTATTTATTATATATCCTTATATATTGTTTGTAATAGCTATATTAATATTATCAGTATATAGTTATATATTATATATTTAAAAAGAAAAGAATATAAAAATTTGCAAAATTGAAAATAAAACAGAAAATTAAAAAATTAAAACATAAAAAATAAAAGAATTAAAAATCCATAAAAATTAAATATAATTAAAAACCCACAAAAATAAAAAAAGTCAAAAAATACAAAAACAATTATTGTTTATTTTTTTATAGACAATAATTACCCTATCCCCATTACTCTATGTGGTTCGACACTCTACACTTATTCACTATATATATTTTGTATAGTTAAAATAAAAATAAATTTTGACTCATATATTTGCATTGCATTATCATACATTGTAGGTTGATTCTTGATTTGATTTATTGAGCATGTTCTGAGTACCGCTAGATCGATCGATTGAACGATTGCCGGATTCGACTTGTCGGGCACAGCCTGTCCTCCAAGATCGGGTGTTAGGAACCAGTGCTCGATTCTCTCGATCATACATAAATATACATATACATATACATATAGAGAATGGGGGCAAATATTTTAATGCATTGCGTAGGTCTTAGCTTGTAAACGACAAGTAAGGTACCTAGGTAGAAGATGAAATGCGTGTTGAGCTACACCGTTACAACATCGGTTTATTTTTCTGGTAGGATAGGTGTATCCACAATATTTTTCTTTACATGTACATGCGAATTGACGAGGTCAAGAGTGGATGATGTATGAGGAACGATTATAGCTATTTAATGGTTCACATGAGGGGGGTCGTATTTAGGATAATGTAAGTTAGCACCACTTGAGAATGTGAAAGATACCGATAAGCAATGGTTAGCTACTTGGTGGTGGTTGGATGGGTAGGGTTGAACACTACATGTGCACAAAGGGAAGAAGTTACAAGCAGAAAGTGGATATGGATGACACGAACATGCCAAAATGGCATTTCAAGCACATAAATGCATAATGTGTCCTAGAGAACCTGGAAAATGTATGATTTGCTCATATCTTCAAATTTTGCATCGAATTGAGCCCATGCCCTTGATGAAGGTGATTGCATTCCATGTGGGCATATCGGTATTCCAACTATAGGAGAGAACCTCGAATGCGACGTTGGTTAGCTTCTTAGGATGCTCGATGAGCTCATGGAACATCTCAGTCAGTCTTTCAATGTTGTGGATAATCTAAACTACACAACACCTACATGATCCATAAAAGGTATGCTTAAGAAGATGGCGGTCGCCGAGGCTTCTCATTTCCCCACGTATACGTACTCCCTCTCTTGTCCGATTGAGGCATCTCTACCTAGGATTTTCCTTTCCAAGGTGAAGTTACTTCTTCCATATCTCATTCTCTTTTTCTCCTTTCAGTTTTTTTTTTTAATTCTGGCATTGTAAACAACCTCTCATGCTTTAAGACCAGAGCTTCTTAGATCAATCACTACTCACCCAAGTTTGATGCACCGAAACTCTTTGCAAGTAGAAAGTCACGGTAACAGACATCCATGGCGCCCTTAACTCTCCCTTCTCTCTCCTTAGGCCCAACGACTCCTTCCTGCCAAAAATCGATTGTTCTGTGAGATCGGATTGTATGTTGTAATATTACAGTGGACCATCCAATCGAGAACGGACATACCTCATAGGGGGTCGGGGATAGTGGGCCCCCTATGAGGACCTCCTGATCGCGATTGGACGGTCCACTGTAATACAACATTTGTTGTATTACACCCTCCCAATTCATGGTTTTTTCCTGGAAGTTTCCACCCCCCTCTGTCGCGACTATGGCGGGGCGGCTCTCTCTGGTTAGAGCGAACAGAGACAGCAGACGATCCTCTCTATTGTTCTGTTCACGTCCGACCAATCAAGGCGCGTGCTTTAAGTAGAGATTGTTAAGCCACACATGCCAAAGTCTCCATCGCAGCACGTGTCCCAATAGAAGGGGAATAAGGTTTTACAATATTTTGAGGGTCCAACAGTTTCCAAGCAAATCCTCTGATGTACAGCTGAGTACAACTGTAATGGAGACGTGCCCAAGCTGCTCGATCAAGATCGAGCGGTTCACATGAAATTCAAATTTTTGTGGGCTTTTACCGTGCGAACCGCTCGATCTTGATCGAGCGGCTCGGGCACAGTCCAACTTCCCATCAGAAAAAAAAAATAATCCTTGCATTTAAATATGCAAATCCTAATAGCTAGCCAAAACACGTACATCCTGCTTGGTGCCTCGATAACTATTTCCCACATCAGGAACAATCATCGATGTCTCCCTACCACAATTATGAAGGAAAATCAAACCAGTCCTTTTCGCGGTAGGGCGAGGGGCGAAGCACGCGCGGCGCCCACCACAAGCAGCGGGCCACCGCGTGAGGCGGAGAACTCCACTGCCCCGTTCTCTATTTCGCGTCAACAGAGTATATAAAAATTGAAAAGCTTTTAAAAAGGAAACGAGTCCTCTTCTTCTCGTCAATTTGATGATGAATTCAGAGAATTCGGAGTTTCTTCTCAAGTGATACCCATTTTGCTTCCCATCTGATGGCAGACAGGTTTCAGGTAATCCCTTGCTAATGATTTTCGACGTTATCCTTCCAGTAAAACCATGAAAATACGTTGGAATTTATAGTTGCTGTCACTTTTGGTAAAGAAGCAGGGCAATGTGATAATCATGGAGGGAGCCAAGGAGGGCCTGAACCCCGCGACTGTTGTCCTCCTCGTGGTCGTGGGAGTGCTGGTGCTCTTCCTGGTCGGGAACTATGCGCTTTACGTGTACGCCCAGAAGAACCTCCCGCAGAAGAAGAAGAAGCCGGTGTCCAAGAAGAAGCTCAAGAGGGAGAAGCTGAAGCAGGGCGTTCCTGCACCGGGCGAATAACCGCGCACGTCCAAGTGTTGCTGAACTGATTCCTAATTATGTTATTTGGAGCCAACATCCTGATCTTGTTCCACTGTTTTGATATAGACATGTAAACTGCTGGAAACTGATGATTTGCTGGGAATCGCGAGGATCAGTTGAGCTGTTCCAGTTTGAGTAGTTGGTGCAGTTTCTTGCTTGATTCGAGGAATTACAACCAGTTTAGATGAGCTGCAAGTGAAATATTTGTGCCCTTAATGTATCTCTAGTGTCCATGATATATATATGTTTGGAGAAGGTAACGCATGTTATTATAGCCATGCATGTAATATATGTAATATATGTGTACGTGTTTTTTTGATCTGCACAAAAAACTGATACAGTGTGTAGATATCTTTGTCCTGATATTGTGAATATCTGCAATTATACGCAAAAATTGAGGAAAATTTCGAAAAATCCTGCTAATAACTGTGTTTTTTTCTTCATAGTTAACGGTTTCCAGTGTTCCTTAATTAGTAAACATTATGGAAAAAGATATTGTATGGCTTACGGTCGTTCAAATCTACTCCTAACATCATATGATCCGTAGCACTATCAGAAGAATATGCCATTTCTTGGAATCAACTGCATCATATTCGCCTCCTCCGTTATTAATTACTTCATTTAGATGTGAAAGTAAAGGAGTCACCATTATATTATCACGTTCGGAACCTACAATATGGTGGATATGTTAACCCAAAGAGCCATATAATCATCAACAGAGGCCTCCACTACAGCAAAATAAGTCTATAGTAACACTTTTTTTAAAAAAAATTATCATTATATTGTTTCTCGATAAATAAATAATGACGAATATTTTTCATCGCGAAATGATCAATTTCCACATATATCATTAGCGACGTCCACATAGCAACATTTAACCGATGCTATTTTTCAAAATCTGAACTAGTCATTGCTAATTTCTTAACTAAAAAAATAGTGATTATCTGTTCAAAATTTTAAAAATAGCAACTGATAAGGGTTGATATACGAATCGTCACTAACAATAGGGCAACTGATATGACATTAGTCAATAATTTCAAGTATAAAAGATCAACAAGAAATGATATAATGATACATTTAAAAAAAAAGTGTTACCATGAACTTATTGTGCTGTAGTGTTCAATGTATGATGCATTTTGTGTATTTGATCATTCTCTTCTCTCATCAAGCAACAGAAATGGTGGTGATCCATGCACTTTTGGAAGACATCTACCTCATCATTAGTACATATCTTCAAGATTTCTTAGAAAATCTTGAGAAGAAAGCTAAATAAAAAAGAGGACAAACATCAAGGAAAATATATGGTGCATGTCTTAAACCCCCCTTGAATCTTTACTTTTCACAAGTTTTTTCATGTTTAGGATGAGGGAGCATATCGTCTGCCGTAAGTTATTTGCTGCAGATTCTGCTGCAATGCGAGGATGGCCGACACATAGCGTAGCAAAATCCAACGGCCAGCAACATTTGGGAAAGGTTCTGAAACCCTCCCGAACTCCCTCCCTCCACCAACATTCCCCTCCTCTCCCATCGATCAACTCCCATCCGCCCGCACCTTCACCTCACCTCCATCGCCGTCAAATCGGAGGATCGGAGTAGCTCGGGCATGACTTCTCCTTCTCCTAGATAAAAGCCATGCACAATGGAAGATGGGCAGAAGTTGATGCATGGCGGAGGCGATAGGCGTGGCAAGGAGGTTGCGTGGCAGAGCGAGGAGGATGTGAAGTGGATGGGGGGGTGTGGAGCAAGGAGATGAATGCACGACAGGGGGGTGATGCATAGCGAGGAGGATGCACGGCAAGGGGGGTGGACAACGATGTATTGGGGGCGAGGAGGGTCTGGGGGAGGAGGGTATGATTTCCTCCGTCGCGCATCCACCTCCCCGCGCCTCCCACATCTATTACACATCCTCCTTTTGGGATCACCAAAAGCCCACTTCTCTCTCGCCTTCTCCTTCTTCATATGTTTCACCATGAGTCGAAGACGTATCCAGGAGCTCCTGGAGAAGAGCATGAGCCCTTACTCCACGAGAAGCAGAGTCTTCTTCTCCTCAACCGAAAACCAGAGCCCACCATTTACTCCTCAAACGAAGCACTTCCATTTCTTCGAGAATCTTGAGGAAGCTCCATCGACAGAAGAGGAGAAAGAAGAAGAGACAAATATTCTCATTGTTGAAGCGGTTCTTCCCAAGTACAAGCTTCACAAGCTTCATCGATTCGCTTCCCACAACAGTTAGGAGGGAGATGGATAGGCATTGCATCACCGTGTGCTTGATGAAGCTCATGAATTGCACGTTCCACCCCGTCAAATGTTGGGCCACCATCCCGCTCTTATTGTTAATCATTAGCATTCTCATGACCTCTAATCGATTTTTCATAGATTTTCCATCAATGTTGTGCATTTTCTTGGTATCCATTATGCATAAGAAAAGACTGACATACCAAGACTCCTTCAATTATACAAAAACTTTTGATATCCTACAAATGGGAGCTTGATAACGCACATACTAGAAGATTGTCCATTATGCAACAGAGGAGAAACTCATACAAAAAATGCTATTAACTATACAAAAATCCACGTTTTCCTACAAAAAAACCCCTTGAGGATAAACATACAAAATGCATTTCCATTATGCAATAGAGCAGATTCACATATCAAAACTTCCTTTAGTATACAAAAACCCACGTTTTCCTACAAAAGGCCCCTTGAGAATGCCCATACAAAATGTATCTCCATTAATATAAGCAGACTCTCATACCAAAACTTCTTTCAGTATACAAAAACCCACGTTTTCCTACAAAAGACCCATTGAGAATAAATATACAAGATATGCATCCATTATTCAATAGAGCATACTCCCATAACAAAACTTCATTTACTATAAAAAACCCTCGTATTCCTCCAAAATGCTCCTTGAGGATAAACATATAAGATGTATCTCCATTGTGCAACAGAGCAGACTCCCATTCTAAAATTTCCTTCAGTATACAAAAACCCTCGTATTCCTACAAAATGCCACTTGAGGATAAACATACAAGATGTATTTCCATTATGCAACAGAGCTGACTCCCATACCAAAATTGCCTTTAGTATACAAAAACCCTCGTATTCCTACAAAATGCCCCTTGAGGATAAACATACAAGATGTATCTCAATTATGCAATAGAGAAGACTCCCATATCAAAATTTCCTTCAGTATACAAAAACCCTCGTATTCATACAAAATGCCCCTTGAATATAAACATACAAGATATATCTCCATTACACAACAAAGTAGACTCCCATACCAAAATTTCCTTTTATACAAGAACCCTCGTATTCCTACAAAATGCCACTTGAGGATAAACATACAATACGTATCTCCATTATGCAACAGAGCATACTCGCATACCAAAATTTTCTTCAGTATACAAAAACCCTCGTATTCCTACAAAATACCCCTTGATAATAAACATACAAGATGTATCTCCATTATATAACAAAGCAGACTTCTATACCAAAATTTTCTTCAGTATACAAAAATCTAATATGATGAATTATGTATAATAGAGTGAGTTTTTGTATGATTTCATTCTCTTTTGCATATTGAGAGGACTTCTATATGTTCCACCTTATGTATGTGCATGATGACTATTTGTAAGAATATGAGTTTTTGTATAATAAAATGAGTTCTGCATAATTTTGTTCTGTACTGTTTATGTAAGAGAAGTTTTGTATTGCCTTCGTATGTATGCTTCATATGTAGTATGTCCCGCTTCAGTTGAAGAAGATGAAAGAGCTTGTTCAACCTATCGAGACTAATTTTCCCACATTGGAATAGGCATAAATTTTCACTCGACAACTCTTGAGCGCATTCATGAGAGGGAACATACATACACTCTCTCAAATATGCAGCAGAGAAGACATTCATACTAGAATTCACTTCATTATACAAAAATCTTTGTTTACCTACAAAAATATTCATTTCCATACAGACATTCCCTTCTCCACAGCATATACAAAAGAGGAAAGATTCATATCAATATCCACTTAGATATGCAGAAGAAGACACATCTATACAAAACTCAAGCTTATAATACAAATCATTCACTTGCATACAGTAATACATCCAATACAAAGGAATGCCGCTTGATACAACGCTTATCTCAAGTATGCAACACAGGAGGAATCCATACAATGACTTACTCTGATATACGGAAATGTTCAATCTCTATACAAACATCCCCTTCTCTAACATGTATACACAAGAAGAAAGATTCATACCAACTTACACTCAGATATGCAAAAGAAGACACATCTATACAAATTTTGACCTTATAATACAAAATCGTCCAGCTTCCAATACAAAGTAATATCACATAATACGAACTTATCTAAAACATGCATAAGAATTTATTGCAATTTACAAAATCATTCATATGCATACAAACATCCCCTTCTCTACTACGTACTAGGGAAGAACCACATTCGTCTCTTCTTCTTTCTCCTCTTTTGCCGATGGAGAGAAGTGGGCTTTTGGTGATCCCAAAAGGAGGATGTGTAACAGATGTGGGAGGCGCGGGGAGGTGGATGTGCTACGGAGGAAATCAAACCCTCCTCGCCCCCAATCCATTTGTCCACCCCCCTTGCTGTGCATCCTCCTCGCTATGCATCACCCCTTTCCCGTGCATCCACCTCCTCGCCCCCATCCCTTGCATATCCTCCTCGTCGTGCCTCCTCTCTCTGCTACACAACCTCCTTGCCACGCCTATCACTTCCATCGTGAATCAACTTCTACCCATCTTCTACTGTTCATTTCTTAGAGATAGAAGAAGGAGAAGTCGTGCCCAAGCTACTCCCATCCTCCAACTTGAAGGTGATGGAGGCGAGGTGAAGGTGCGGGAGGATGGGAGTCGATAGTTGGGAGAGGAGGGGAATGTCGATGGAGGGAGGGAGTTCGGGAGGGTTCAGAACCTTTCCCAAATGTTGCTAGCCGTTGGATTTTACACCGCTATGCGTCGACCATTCCCGCATTGCAGCAAAATCTGCTGCAAATAACTTACGACAGGCGATCTGCTCCCTTAGGCTGAAGGTGTATTCAGATTCTTCCATGATGTTTTGGACATTTTTTTGGGCTAGTTTATTTTGTAATGGAGGGTTGAAACAATACTAGACCGATTGTCATTGGAAAAATGAAGGTATAAGGGTAACTAGAAAAATCAAAAGGTTAGAAATCCGTTAAAATAAAGGATTTTTATCAATTGTGCCTCTCTTAACTTTACAACATCAGTTATGCCCCTCACTTTTTTGAAATATCAATTGTGCAGTTGACTTCGACAACCATCATTTGTGCTCCTCGAGTTAGTTGTCATCTATCCACGTATTAAACATACATTAATCTTTGGGACTTAAGGGTAAATAGAATGAATAGCTAGGGTATATATATTTTTTTCTAAAAACCTTCTAATTCCTCTTCTTCCTCTTCCCCCTCCCCCTCCTTTGTATACCCACCACCTCCTCCTCTGCTACCCCCATCTCCTTTAACACCTCCTCTGACCTGCTCCTCTTCCGACCCCCTCCTCATCCATCCCTCTCCTCTATCGCCCCTCACCTCCTCCGACAGACAGGGGAGGAGCTACGCTAGGAGATCCTGGGGACGATGCATTGGGAGTGATAGAGGTGAGATGAGGGGAGGATCGTGAGACGGGAGCCTGGGGAGGACTCGTCGTTGTAGATGTCGAAGGGGAGGTGAGGTTCGGTGATGAAAATTGAGGGGAGGGTGCCAATGGAGGACCAGAGTGAGTGGTCATAGCTGAGTGGGGGGAGATGAAGGAGACGCCATCCAGAAAGCTCGAGCTCCCTCTGGTCCTCCATTATTTATGTGAACAAGATATCCACCTCGCCCTTTACCCTTGCCAAACCCCTAATTAGGTCCACCGAGCTACCATAGCTTGAAAGCAATCGTTCCCCTCTTTTTCTTTGTAGGTAACCTCTTGCAGCATCACCAGACCATGATCCCACTCATGGTTGTCTGACGTTCATCCTCAAAGAAGAAGGGTAGCAACCAGGCTGTTAGGACTGGGACCCCTCCTAGCATTGTCATCCTTTGCTGCGCCAAGGCCTTGAAAATATGGTGCGGATCGAGACCGTTTCTGTAACTGAGATGATGTGTAAGCCTCAAAGCGATGGAGGCGTAAGCCTCGGTTTTTAGATGGAAAAACATAAAAATCCTGAATTTTAGTATTAATATGGTAGAAAATATGATGTACAAATCATAAGTTGGAAAAAGAAATGCTAGTCAAATTGAAGATATTGTCAAAAGAATCTCCTAAGTTACAAGTCACAAGCTTGTAAATAATAGTTAATTATACTAAATACAAAAAGTTATCAAAACTAAGCTTCTGACATTTTACATGAAGTTAAACATAATCTGCACGGTACAACAACTTCACTTTAATCCAGCAAAACTAAATTAATAAAATTCTCTTATCGCAACAACTCCTTGATTATGGAGGAGCCAAAGGATATCACAAGAGCAATGGTGGTGCAGGAGGAGGGGGAGGTGTAGATGAAGGGATTTAGAATTATGGCAAAGGATTTTCTTTATCAAGGGAGGGGTGTCATAGAATGGGCCAAAGGGTTTTGAGGGTATTCATAGCGAGGTGGCGCCTCATTTACATCTCAGTGCCTCACGTATCGTCTCAAGCCTCATGTTTCGAATATTGAAATCGAGGATATAGCCTCGAGGCAGATTTAGTGAAAAACACCTTGAAGCGTGCACCTCAACGCTTCGAAGCACGATTTTGAAAGCCTTGGCTGTTGCTGCCATCACGCCCCTTCGCGGTTACTCTATTCTTGGAACCCTGTCGAGGAGCATCCCCTACTCCACTGATCAAAATCAGGCTATGTCACCAACTTCAACTACAACCTCCAATGACAAAGTAAGAGGAGAAATGTGGGGCGGTCGTCCGTAGCCTACAGTGGGGGGTTGGGAAAGGAGGGGGAGAGGAGGGATGCGTGTTTGGACAATTCTGCCTCTCTTTTAACCACCTTTGTTTGAATGAATCATAATTTAGTTCAACTCATTGTGAGTCAACCCAACGGAATGAAACACATGATAATTATAGAAGAAGTAAGAGCCACAACTGATATTTCAAAAAAAAATATAAGTGATATTACAAAGTTAAGAGGGGCAACACTGATAAAAATCTTAAGGGCTCGTTTGGTTGCAGGGTTAGGCAGGGTTGGCTTGGCCCAACCCGGGTTGGCCCTCCAACCAAACAGGGTTCTCCTCCTCACAGTTTACTATTCACAGGGGTACTCCTGCCCAACCCAACCCTGTCCAACCCTGCAACCAAACGAACCCTAAGTATTTACATGTATATCCACTTGGATCATGTGCTGCCACGATTTCCATGGGCACACAGTACCAAATCAGCGAGCAAGTAGAACCCAGAAAGAGGGGAAGAGGAGATGATCCCACCAGCAGCTCCGTTGAGGGCCGTATCGTTGACGCACGTGCGGTACCGCGAGGGGGACCGTGCGGGGCAGTTCCTGGCGTGGATCTCCCTCCTGCCGGCCTTCATCGGCCTGGGGGGCTTCCTCCCCCACCTCCTCTTCCGGCGCGACCTCCACGCCGCCCTCTTCGGCGTCGGCCTCCTCCTCGCCGAGGTCGTCGTCGAGGTCCTCAAGCTCTGCGTCAGGCAGGAGCGCCCCGAGAGCTGCGCCCTGGTGGAGTTCTGCGACTCGCACGGGTGGCCCTCCAGCCACGCCCAGTACATGACCTTCTTCGCCGTCTACCTGACGCTGGGGGCGCGAGGGAAGGGTGTGGTGGCGCTGTCTTGGACGCTGGCCGTGCTCACATTCTACTCCCGTGTCTACCTGGGTTATCACACGCTCAATCAGGTAGATAACAGGGCTCGGATTAGGTCAGTTTTTTTCTTTCTACGAATTTTCATTTCATTCATGGTAATACTTCAATGACTTGCACCAACTTAGGGCATTCAAACGAGATCTTTGACGATAAGGCATTCAAATTTTGCATCCTACGAATAAGGAAGGGAAATCCGTGTATACTGCAAGCGACGAAAAACCATAAAGCCTCTTGGAGAGGCGACTCCTTTTGCAGGGACCTGTCCAAAAGGCTGTTTACCTATAAAGAAAAACTTCTGCCACCAGATATGGCGAATTACATTTTGTAGGTGCAGTATACACGGAGTTCTCCCATCTAAGTCTATGGCTACAATCGGTCACTTTAACAATATAGAAATATACAAACAACAACGCCTTTTCCCACATTAACTATGATCGGCTACATAGATTTTTTTGAATCCATTCAGATATATCTTGGGTTAATCTCAGGCTTGGATTCAAATAACTAGCATCCCTTTGCCTTTGGATAGTTTCATTCTAACACTTCTTGAGTCTTCCTCGCCTTCGGCTCAACACTTTAAATCTTGCATCTTCTAATTGCTAATGGTCAAACCATCTTAAATCTTTTTTCTCTCATCTTATCCTCTATTGAAGCTACGCAGTCATCTTAGCATTTTCATTTCGGCGTCTCCGGTGTCGGCGTCTAAGGCTCCGGCTCCGTCGGTTGACGCTTCAACTTCCGAGTTGGTAGTTGGGTTCCCTGCTTTTGTCACGTTGGGCGCAGATTCTGAGGAGGCTCTGAGGTGTCCTTTGGCGATCCAGTCCCGGGGGTCTCTCTTTTCGATCCCCTTGTTCTCTAGGCTTGCGAATGAGGACGGTTGGCTGCCTTTCGGTTCTCGGGGTTTTCACTCGTGGGCTTTGGCCCTCACTCTCGCTGTCGGGCTTCCGGATCGTTCGGTGGGTGCTGCTTTTTGTGACCCGATTATGGTTCGTTCTGCGCTCTCGAGCACTGAGGTTTGCTTGGGTCCTTCTGCACTTCCAGCAAGGTTTTCATTTTCTCCTTTCGCGCCCCAGCTTGAGATGACTCGTGGGGGCTCGGAGGCTCTCTCGCTCGGGTCTTCGAAGGGCTGTGCTGCTCCGCTGCCCTCTGTCGAGGGGCTTGCTTCTTCTTCGTCTGCCTCAGCCTTTGAAGCTCTGTCGGAGTGTGGTTCGGATTTGGGAGATCAACCAGTAGGGGAGGTCTCCTCCGCTCGGTCGTTTGAAGCTTGTGCTTCGGGTCCTGGTGGAGGCTATGTTGCTGACAAGAGGTCGGGTAAGCGGTACAGGAGGAGGCAGAGGTCAAGGCCTCTCATTGGGATGTTTCCGCCTTGTTCGGAGCAGAAGATCCGAGTTGCGTAAGTGGCTGGAGTGGTTCGCACTCAGGGATCAGTATCGTTCGCCCAATGAAGGTCCTCTCGTGGAATGTTAGGGGTCTAGGGGACCCGGATAAGAGGAAGATTCTCGATGCGCGTTTTCGGGAGTGGGGTTGTGATGCTATCGTACTTCAAGGGATGAAGCTTCAGTCTATGTCAGATTTAGTTTGGCACTCCTTTGATGCGGGGGGCATTGACGATTTCCGGACGGTCGATGCCTTTGGCTTCTCGGGTGGCTTGCTCTTGGCGTGGAGGCGCTCGGCTCTCTCTTTTCGTGCGGAGCTCAGGGGGAGACATCTACTCATGGTTGTCCTTAAATGCATTCGTTCTTCCTCCCTTTTGGCCCTCTCTTGTGTCTACGGGCCATGTAATCCTACAGTCTACTGAGCAGCGTGAGTTGTGGGCGGATCTGCAGGAGGCAAGGTCGAATTTTGTGGGGATTCCTTGGCTCGTTGGCGGAGATTTCAATGTTACGCTTCGATCCGCGGATCGACCCCGGTCTGGGGGGCAGGATCCAGGCTCCAAAGAGTTTACGGATACTATTGGCTCCATGGGCCTGGAGATGCTGGATGCGGCGGGCTCGAGATACACTTGGAGGAATTCTGAATCTAGATCTCGTATTGACCGGTTCTTGGCCTCCTCGGAGCTGTTTGATATTTTCCCTTTGGCCTTTGCAGTTGTCAAACCAAGGACTCGGTCCGATCACACTCCGATTTGTTGGGATTCGGGGGATCTGGAGCCACCCAAGGGTTTTTTCAGGTATGAGAGGAGCTGGCTTTTGAATGACTCATTCCGTGATCTGGTTGGTGCGCATTGGTCCTCCCTGTCGGTGTCAGGTTTTGCGGCGTCTAGGTTTGTGCAGAAGTTGGTCTCCTTGCGTACGTGCATGTCTGCTTTCAAGAGGGAGTCCAGAGATGCGCGTCGTGCGGCTCGGGTGGAGGCCGAGGCGGAGGTGTCTAGGTTGGACGTCGTTGAGGATCTGCGGGATCTTACTGGCGAGGAATTGGCCTTGTGTGCGCTTGCCCAGAAGAGAATTGCCGATGAGGATCGGAAGCATGTTACAGAATGGAGGCAGCGGTCTAGGAGCACCTGGCTCAGTGAGGGTGACGCGAACACAGCTTTCTTGCATCGTGTGGCTAGTGGTAGGCGTAGGAGTAATGCCTTGAGATCTGTGATTGTGGACGGTGCGCGGGTGGAGAGCAACAGACAGATGGGTAAAGCGATTGCGGACTACTTCCGGGATTTCTTGGTTGCCCCTTTTGTGAGACGATGGAGGTAGACGGGGCTGGGGGCTCTGTGTCTACCTCCCTCTTTGGCTTCGAGCTTGACGTATCCTATTTCCATGGTGGAACTTAAGGATGCGGTCTGGTCTCTCAACGCGGACGGGGCCCCTGGTCCCGATGGCTTTCCGATGGCTTTTTACAGAGACTTTTGGGACCTGGTGGGCGTGGATGTGTTGGAGGTCGTCTCGGAATTTTGTGGTGGAAATGCAAGCTTTGAGAGGATCAATAAGGCCCTCATCTTTCTCCTTCCTAAGAGCTTGGGGGTGGAGCGTATCGAGGATTTCCGGCCCATCGCGCTGTCCAACGCTCTTTACTTGATTGTAGCGAAGGTCCTTGCGGTTAGGTTGAGTCGTACGCTGGAGGACATTATCTCACCGTTGCAGTCGGCTTTCGTTCCCGGCAGGCAGATCTCTGATTGTTTGGTTCTTGCTTCTGAGTTAGTTGCGGATTGGAAGAGGCAGGGGAAGGCGGGGTTTCTCTGGAAGGTAGAATTCGCGAAGGCCTATGACACTCTGGACTGGAGATTTCTCTGGTCTGCGGTGCATCGAAGGGGTTTCCGGACTTGTGGATTTCGTGGATGAAGCGCTGTTTCATGACTTCATCTATGTCTATTCTGGTGAACGACCGTCCGGAGGGGGGGGGTTCTTTCAGCCGCGACGGGGTGTCAAGCAGGTATGCCCTCTGGCCCCTCTTCTTTTCGTCATTGCCTCAGATGTCTTGGCTAGAATTGTGACCCGTGTTACCAATGGTGGTTTCTCGACGGATTTTTCTAGGGATGGAATTGAGATCCCGCTCCTCCAATACGTCGACGACACCGTTTTCTTCATTGAGGGGGTGCTGGAGAGGCTTCTGGCATGGCTTTGGCCCTTGAGTTCTTCAGTGAACTTTCAGGTTTGTTTAAGAGTGAGAGCAAGTCCAAAGTCGTCACCTTCGGGTTATCGGAGGGGGAGGCTGGCAGATGTGCTCAGGTCTTGGGTTCTGATTGTTGTGCCCTCCCGGTCAAGTATCTCGGGGTGCCTCTGACTGTGGGGAGGTCCAGCTTGGCGGACTGTTTATAGATTGTTGAGAAGCTTGAAAACAGGCTTTCCGGTTGGAGGTCGATCATCTTATCCAAGGGGGGCTGCCTGGTTCTTCTCAAGGCGGTTCTATCTTCGATCCCGATTTTCTTCATGTCTTCTCGTCTCTTGCCAAAGGGGATCCGTACTCGTCTGGAGAGATTGATGCGCAAATTCCTTTGGGGAAAGGTTGGACGGGAGACTGGTGGGATGCATCTTGTTGAGTGGGATGAGTCCACGCTTCCCAAGGGTGAGGGCGGTCTCGGTGTTCGAAGATTAGATGCTATGAATGAAGCCCTGCTCCTGAAGTGGGTAATCAGACTCTGGGGCGCCTCCGATGATCTTTGTTGCAGCCTTCTTCGTCGGATCTATGGTATAAATGGTGCCTCGCCTCTGCCTAGCTACCGTGTTTTGCCTCCGACGCCCTTCTGGAAGGGGATCCTGGGGATTCTTCCTCATTTTCGGGCTCTCTTCAGACCGGTTCTTGGTAACGGGGACAACTTTGCTTTCTGGACTGATGATTGGACGGATGAGGGGTCCTTGTGTGAGCGTTTTCCCCGTCTGTTTGCTTTGACCGCGGAGAGGGGGGGGGGGCGAGTGTTGCCTTGCTGGTCGGATGGAAACTGGATGCCTACATTCTCTTCAAACTTCTCGGATCATCGCCTTGAGGACTTTCTTGTATTGCTGGATTCTTTACGTGAGTCAGGGAGACCTACAGGGCGCAGGGATCATTGGATCTGGCGTGGGGGTTCATTTTCCGTCAGGAAGGTGTATGGGGCGATTCGCAGGCCGCACCCTTTGTGTTCCGAGGCTTTGCATAAGGATTGTGGCTTTTTGTGGGGTCTTGCTCTCCCTGAACGGATTGGCTTCTTTTTTTGGTTGTTCCGTCGGCAAAGATTGATGACGAGAGACTGTTGTGCTAGACTTCTGGGTGCAGTTTCTGACAGGACCATTTGTTCTTTCGGTGTCAGAAAACCGCCCCAATCTGGGGTGGGGATGCCCCCGACTGGGCCTATACGGATGACTTGGCCTCCTTTTGCAGCTCCTTGGTGGCGAACAGAATGCGGTCTCGTCGGGTTCTCCTTCAACCTCTCGCTATTGTTTGGGCTATTTGGCTTGCTAGGAATGCTCTACTTTTTGAGGGTCAAAGGTTCTATAACGAAAATGTTTGGGTGCATGCTACAAGTTTAGTGGCGGAGTGGGTCCTGTAAATTTATTTTCTTGTACTTTCTCTTTTCTCTTTTCTTCCAATAAATCGTTGGGGCGGACACCTTTGAGTGTCACCCCCTCTTTTTGACTCAAAACAAATCGAGGGTTCGTGGGATAATTATGGAACTACTCAGGGTTATGGGTGTAATATCCCTTTAAAATATTGTTGTCATATCTTCCTATGCTAAAAAATATAACAAATCTTATTTGTTCCAAAATTATTTTTGATATTGAAATTTGTAAAGGATATCGTATTCATTCCTGAATATGCAATGAATCCTACGGTGGTAGTTAATCGTTGCAGATGGTAAGAAAATCCTCCCCCCGTTTAGAAAAACCAATATCAATCATGTGATCTACAGGGAGCAAACCCATTATTCCAAAGACAAACATCCTCGTTAGCGCATCTCAGATTTATGTACCCAGGAAAGTATGTAGTAAAAATATGCTGAAATTGGCAGGAAACTCTTGCAGGTAATTTCCGGGGCAGTGCTTGGGGTAACCTTAGGTGTATCGTGGTTTCGAATCGTCAACTCCCGCCTTGTAACCTACTTTCCTAAAGTAGAGGAGAGTGCCATGGGGAAACTTTTCTACCTCAAGGACTCCTCCCATATACCCGATATCCTCAAATTTGAATACGACAACATCAGGGCCGCACGGAAGAAGGCAAAGAAGTCAGCTCAAGAATAACTACCACACATTGATAATTCTTATGAATCGCAGCTGCGAATACCAAGCATCACTGTTGATAATTAATATGAAGCAAGTTATGTTCATCTAAACACATATCATTCATCTAAACACATTACAGCATTCAAAAGAGATATGTCACTCATGTTGAAATTGCCTTGTAGTTTTCAGAATTTCGGCTATACAAGCAAACACAAATAGCACATGTTAGAATACTGTTAAACACCTTGCTGTGTTTCTCCTCCAAGATATCACTCAAGTTGCTTGTAACATCTCATTTCATCTTCTCACTGAACTGATTCAATAACCATTAGAGTGGCAAATTCACAAACTTGATCATGTCTGTGTATATCAAGAGGAGTGATTTACAGGCACCATCCAACCACATCCTTGCAGATGATTTCTTACAGAAACAGTGGGACTAAACTAATAAGCAACTGAGGAACCCCTAAACCGCTATTAAGTAACCGCCATCGCTTGGTCTTCATTGAAAGTGAGCCAAGCAACCATGTTACAAGATTCAGCAAATGCCCCCTTGATGCCGCGAATTAATAAAAGTGATTGACCACCAGATGTGTGCGATATAATGGAAGAATGCATCAACAAAAAGTTTAGATGGCAAGCAGAAAGATTTCCCTACTGTGCTGCACATTGAAAGCTCAGGACTCTTTCTCTGCCACATGTGCATGTACATCTGCAGAAACAGAGTCCAGTCATCAGTACCAAGTGATTTTCTGCTTTCTTTCTGCCTGTAGAGATCTGCATAATGACTCAAGTTTTTCCTTCTGGTTCTTTAGCTTTTCCATCTGCTTCTTTGTAGCTTCGCTCTGTAAAACAAGTAAACAATACAAATAAAATACATCTCAATTTACTCACAGCATCATACTGGCTACAACAACCTCTCTTCACAGTATAATATCACTAATAAACAATAAAATCATCTATCAACAAGTTATTAGTTTTACAATCATTAATGCCCCAATAAAATGTTGCTTAAGTTGTCAGAAAACCTTATTCCTATGAATTGTTTTGGAAAGTATTGCCACTTCTCCGGAAAGTCGTGGCTACCTGCAGAGTATCAGGTAAAACAGCTCTCCTTCCAGATAAACTAGTTTATCTATGTTTATGTTTTCTGCAATACTTGTGCTCAATATCATGTGTAATCTTTAACCCATTAAATCTACTTTGATATATAGCTTTGTGATTAGCACATGGAAATTGCAAGACTGAAAATGCATGTTCTCATCATAAACCTAATCAACATGGCAAATTCCAGATTTCGTCATTTCAGATGTTTCCACATTGGCGGCGCGGCTTGTTGCCCTCTCACATCAAAGTAACAGCTTGTAATGAATTTAATTCAGAGATGGCTTATACAAAGTAGACTGTTGGTAAGCAACAAATTAATTAAAAAGCCCATATGACAACGTTGAATGGACATGTTAACTGGTTCATTAGCCAATGAACTTTTAACAGCTCCAAGTATGATGGAGTGCAACTGGAGATAGCAACAAACACCAGTTTGTCCTTACCAAACCATAACCTAGTAAGAACTCATGCAGATTTATATCTGGTTTGTCTACAAAACAAGCATAGAACAGTGTTTAGGTCGTCATTTGTTTCATTCTAAAATGAACAAGTCACAAACTTGACATTTTTATCAACCCTCTATGAAAATGGCTTTTAAAAGGAAATGCACAGGCACATATATAAAACCTTACTATGACAAAAAATAAAAAGCTCGTTAATACTCCTATCAAAAGAAAATTACAGCTTGTACACTACATTGCAAGACCATTATCCCCAAGGAACATGGATAATATTAGAGAATTATTGGAAAGTAGTTCTACCTTGCCTAACCTAGTCAATCGATGCAGCACCTTTCTCTTGGGCAATACCACTTATATGACTGACACGTATCCTCAGAGAATTGTCTAAGAGTGTTTGGTACGCGGATTAGGGTGGATTAAACTAGTAGATGGTAACATATTTTTGTGTTTTGGTGTTTGGATAGAGGGTTAAACTGGAGGTGGGTTTGTTATGGGTTTGTTGTGATATGATTGTATTGAAGTTTGGAAAAGTGGGTGGTTATCGTGATGTGATTGTATTGAAGTTTGAAAAAGTGAGTAAGGGCCTGTTTGGTTGCTGGGTTGGACAGGGTTGGGTTGGGCTGGGTTGGGGTGGGTGAATAGTAATCTGTGAGGAGGAAGTACCCCTGTGAATAGTAACCAGGGTTGGGCCAACCCTGCCCAACCCTGCAACCAAACAGGCCCTAAAAGTTGAGTAGTTTATAATTTTTATATGATTTAATGGTATAAATTATTATTTTTTGATGGAGTGGATAAAAAAGAATTGGTTTATTTAATGTATTAAAAAAGAGAAAATGTGGGGCCTACATTGGAGAGAGAAAGAGTAGGTTAAGGGAGGTAGAACCCCCCCTACCCGAACATGCCATAAGCAGTCCAAGTATTAAAAATTTACTATTAGTTAACTCCAAATAGGACAAGTCACTAACAGGAGTACCCCATTTTTTAAATCATGTTGTTTAAGGACCAATCAGTAGCCTAAATGTGTAGACATAATTTGAAAATGATAAGCAACATTAATCAGAAGGCACTTGGTAGAATTCAGTGAAGATAATAGTAGCTGGAATACAGATGCTGTTACATGACCAAAACTAATAAAGTAAGTATCTTTAACTTCCAAACTCAAGGGTTAAGGACCATAATCCATATGTCTTTTGAGATAGGCCCAGGCATACCCAAAGTCTAATGGCCCACTTGGTTCGCGGGTTCAACCCGGGTTACATGGAAGGTGTCCGGGTTGCCTTGTGGAGGAGTCGAGTTGGCTATCGCTGCAAGTTGGCACCATTAATGGCATTAAATAAGGAAATCATCAAATCAACTTTTCCTTTGCCAGACAGAAAAGTCGAGATTCCCGGTCATCGACAACCTGCAGCATTGTCGCCCATCTTCATATGTGACCGAGATCTGCTCACCCATCTTCATCGATAGGGGGTTGTTCACGTTGTAGGGCATCAGGCTATGACCTTCCTTCGCATCTCATCCCAGCCTTTGATCTTGACAAGTCGACGGAAAGGCTGCTGGAGGCGTGGTCGTGCCCTACTCCTCGTTGCAACCATTTACCATCACCAACTCCACAAACCACGAGGATGGAAGGGCAGGCATCCTCGCGTGAGTCGACATCTCCTTCCCGTTTCCCTATGCCCTTGAGAGGGTGGAAGGAGAATATCGAAGGCACATGAGGATATCTTTGTCTATAAATTGTGTGCAACGATGATCGTTTCCTTGCACGCGTTTGTCCACGTCAGGATTTCAATTGGAGCGAAGGACCTGCAGGAGATTCGGAGGAGCTTGAAGCTGCTGCTTGGAATGTATGCTCTGTTTCCCGTGTCTTCGATTTTGTGTCGATGGATGAACGTAGATTTCAGGGGTATAGCTCCATTGCAATGGCCCAACCATTCTTCGTCTGGGAAACCGTCCAAGTTCTCCATCCTTCTTCTCACACTGACATATTGAAAATTCTGCACTAATCTATATAGTTGGATGCCCATACTTCGAACATCATACATGTGTTCGATGATTGCTACAATCCGCTATAAAACTATTACTACAATCCGCTATAAAACTAAGCCACGAAGTCGTGAGAGTTCTAACAAATACATACATGGGATTACTGTTGTTATTGTCAGAATAAAATGCTCGAACTTTAAAATATGGTTGGTAGCATGGTTACATCGAACTCACTTCTCCTTTTATAAAATTTTGTTGTTAGGCTTGCAACAAAAAATTTCGTTTATGGACCATTTGCTGTAGTAACAAGTTACAACAGTTGCTCCTTTATAATTAGAAATGAGACTTAAGTTTTAGTTGGCTTGACTGCTATATTCTGATTTTGGATATTGTTCATATTGTTCTAGTTACCCCCAAATGCCGTATTTTGCTCAAGTTACATGTTGTTCATGTGATATGGTGGTTAGTATGAGATAAGTTTCATCTTATTGCAACACATTTGAGATTTTTTTACACTGTTGCATTTGATCACTATCTCACTACTTTCATTGTTGATTTATATTGATTGGGATGAAGAGGACTTAGACACGAATTTTTACTATGAGTGTCTCTTCACAGAGTATTTTTTTAGAAGCATAGCTAGAGAATATTGATGGCTATATGGCTCTCCTTAATATGGCCTTTTGATGCACAAGAATGTTGATCCCCAACAAAGTACTAAAGCCATATGATGTTGGATCGGATATTGATTACACACTTAATTTCAGTTTGTGGGAAACCTTGGATTGTGTTTCATTCTTTACAATTCAATTTTTAATTTTTCTACGTTTCCTTCGTATACGTTTTGACTTCGATGGCATCCCCTTCTTTTTAGAAGTTGGTAGATGCAATTGGTGGATGTCGGATATGCGAAAGAATGTGGTGGGACAAGGTGTTACGAAATGGATATTCTGATGGATCTTTGAGTCACCTACTTACTTTTTTTATATATCTATTCGTTGATTGATTATTTCTGATCAGTGTTCGGAAATGCGGTCGCATATGCGTATTCGATCACTTGACTGAAGCGCATATGCCATATACGACAATGTGTCGCCAAAATGTATACGTGGTCCGCATATGCAGCCGCATATCTGATAGGATTCGCGTTAATACAAGACATGTTGTTGACACATTAACTCGATTTTTTCCGAACAACTCTTATATCATCATTTACATTGATGCATCTTTTCATTATTCTCGTATATATTGCATTTGGGAATATAATCTAGGATATTTTTTCTCATATCGATTTTGCTCATTGTTCTCAAAATTTCCACCTAATGAAATTCATTCTAATTCTTCAAATAAAACATGGAATAATTGACTAATATTCTGACAATTTATATTTTTATGCTTCTAATAAATTTTATATGCAAATACAATCTTTCCCTATATTTTGTGTCAACATATTTTGTCCCTTAGAGATACATATATGTGTATAATTTTGGGTATATGATTTGTATACCTATGATTATTCTTTAGCTTTTGTTATCTGTAGGATTTATATATACATTAAATAATTTCTTATAGAATTCATGTGTTCTCTGTTGAATCCAAATTTGTATGTATATATTTGCATTAAATTCAAAATACACAATAAAAATTAATCAATTTATAATATCATGCTTATATATCTTATTGACTATATTATCTTATTTGAAATTTTTGATTTTGAATTATGTTAGATCATCAAATTTTTTTATATAATCATATTTTATTGTTTATTTTATAATATGTTAAATTTAAATATTATAAACCGCATAAATAACATATACTTCTGTATACTCCTCCGTATATACGCTTACTTTCTTTAGACTGCATGACTGAACGAATACCGCATGTTGTATTTCTGAACCTTATTTCTGATTGTGGTTTCCTTGTGGATACCATGATTTGGAGTATTATGTTCTTTATGGGGTTGCAGTGATATGATATGGTTCCACAATGTTATGTGAGCATTACGATTTGGGGTTGCAGTAATATGATTTGGAGTATTGTGGATAACATGCATTAGACTTGGTTAGCGTTACGATTTTAAAGCTGATTTTATGTCTGCGTGGAGGGGAAAATAGTAAGAGAGTGATGGACAGACCATCTGAGGTCCCAATAACAAGCTCGACACACATTCCACAATGGAACTCTGTAGTGGACATGATTTTTGTTGATGCGATGTTAGAACACGAGACATCGTGGGCTAGAAGCACCTTTAGAGTTCCCGGATGGCATTCGATTGTGTGGAGGTTCAATGAAGTAAGCTGCCTTAGCTATACGAATGTGCAACTCCAACATCGATGGAAAAATATGAAGAAGAACTATGCCTCATATCTCTACCTCCGCAACAAGTCCGGTTGGGGATAGGATAACATCTACAATAGGCCTATTCCTCCATCAGAGGATGCTTGATTTGAGGTAATATCTCATTTTAAACTTGTCATGAGATTTTCAACCTCCTAGTCTGATTCAACTTCCTAAAATAGCTTGCAGATCGATATGGCAAATATCGCAACAAGCCCTTTCTATACTTTGGTGATATTCAGAGATTTTTGTCAAAGGACAACACTACCGGAGTGAATGCATCCTCCTCGTGACTAGCAAGGGACAAGCAACCAATGGGGCAATCATGTTCACAACAAGCAACGGGCCAAAGGGAACTGAATTTCGATGAAAATCTTGATGATTGTATGCCAGATCCACTAGAGGATGTGGACAATAGCGATGAGATGACTCCTACACTCTCATCTTGAAAGAGAAATACTGGTGGTCAATGTACAACAAGCAAAAAATCAAGGAGTGGAGGGTCGATGAATGCAGCAGATCGGGAATTGCTAGAGAAGTTTTTTAGCACTCTGCCCAAAAAAATTTGTTGAGGTGAGATATGATCCTGATGAACTGGCAAATGCAGCAAGCAGGGAAATAAGCACCTTCAGGCCGGACCTCGACATTGATCAGTTTAAAAGGATTGCAGAAAAGTTAGCTACAACAAGTGGTAGAAATATCTTATACCATGTCAAAGGTGACCCAGATAAGCTGAACGCATGGATCTAGAGGAGTATTCGTCCTTGACGGATATCATTCCAATTACAGTTTAGCCACTTCACCAAACAATGTTAGACAGAAACAACTTCGAACTTTAAATTTCTGAGGATAAATTACTTACCCTATTGCATAAACTTTATTGCATTATATTGGTCTATGTAATATGGTTTACCTGCAGGATCTAGGCTCATCATAAGAATATGCTTTGTCAAATAGGAAATAATGGTTCATGCGAACATTGCATGTCAGATTAGTTAACTATGTTTTCTTGCATAATGTGGTCATGTTATGACATGCAACTGTTGTTTAGCTACTCATTTATGACATGCTTTATCTATCAACTTAATGTGTGCACAATGCCTGTAGTTATGTGCATATTGGAGGTCGGATTAGTTAACTATGCTTTCTTGTAGGACGTGCTCATGTCAAGACCTGTAACTGTCATTTATCTCATCATCTATGACATGATTTATCTATTAGTTTAATGTGTACACAATGATTGTCTCTTAGACTACAATAAAACCAACAATAGTAGTTACATCGCTTAGGATAATTTCTTATTTGACATAGGTCCTTTGTTAGGGATGACCTTGCATAGCTACAATCCACTTGAGGATGTCAGGGATCAGGTCATCATATCTTGCATTGGAGTATTAGGTACTATAGCGATAGAGGAGTGGGAGTCAACCGACAGATGAGTTCCCCGTCCCTTGCATACAATGCCTCTTAGCGGTCGAGATTGGGTTAAGGAGATGCTTGCCGGCCATGATGATAGAGCATTTCAGAATTTTCGAATGAGGCCGTCCATGCTGAGAAGGTTCGTCCATGTTCTATCAAACATGGCTTAACACAGACAAGACATATGGATGCGGATGAGCAGGTTTGTATGTTTCTATATGCATTCAACAATGGTCATTCTAATAGAATCATCCAAGAATCCTTCCAGCATAGTGCAAAGACCATATCACGCCAAATAAAAAGTATTCTCGCGAAGATATTGATATTGGAGCAAGAGTATATCCGATTAGCTCCTCCCGTGACTTCAGAGAAAATCATTTCAGACCTCCGATACTACCCGTACTTAAAAGTAAATTCCTGAATGTAAAGACTTTGCTTCTGCTAACCTACTCCTCTCAGTTTCCCTCTATGAAACATGGAGTGATAGGAGCGATAGATGGGACATGCATTCCAGCTCATGTTGATCCTGAAGACGAAGAAGAAGAAGCATATCGATGTAGGAAACTATTTCTGGCACAAAATATTATGGTTGTTGTTGACTTCAATCAATGTTTTACATACATTGTTACTGGTTGGGAGGGTTCCTGTGTGGATATAACTATTCTTTGTGATTCTATTGAGAGTGGCTCTTTTGTTGTCCCTCAGGGCTGCAAATATTTAGTATACCGTGGTTACTCGAATACAGACACATTCATTACTCTATACAGAGGTGCCCTATACCATCTTCCTGCTGGACGGGTACGTGGTTGTCAGTATGAAAATCATAAGGACTTATTTAATCATCTCCACACTATTTTGTGCAATGTAGTGGAGAGTATCTTCGGTGTATGGACGAATAGGTTCCACTGCTTGTGAGATATGCCATCGTACGCATTCAACATACAAAGGGATATGGTCAGAGCCACCTGCATCATTCACAACTTTATAGGGCTGAACGACGGAGATTCTTATCTGATGATGACGAAGGGGACATCTTACTTGAGGAGTTTGATGAAGACCAACATCATATTGCCGGCATCCTTTGTGACGATATTCATGGGGAGAGGTATTGCGAGACAGAAATGCTCATGCAGTGTGGAATAATAGACGAAGGAGACAGTCATAGTGCATACCTTTCAATTCGTGTTTCCATCATTATTCCGTATCATAATGTATGGCCATGTTTTACTTGAGATGTTTGAATATAAAAATTGCCCCTCTCTCTGTTGTGCATCAATTTATTCTTTATCTGCCGAAGTAATTGTTTGCCTATGTAATCCTTGTTTTTTTGAAATTATCGAATGTTAAGAATGGAGTCAACCGAAAGATGTTGTTGTGGATACTGGGATCCAGGATCCGGTGAGACGACTCTTCTATGCGTGCTCAAAGAATCTATGCAATCATGTGCGTGCACTAAGGACAATGGAAAATCTCACAGATGAATTTTTCTTTCTCGCTCAACGATTGTGGGAAAAGGGAATTGAAATTAAGGAACTTCATCAAAAGCTTGAAAATACCTTAAAACAAATACAAGAAAAAGATAACGAATTGAGATGTCTCTACTCGGAGCTAGATGATGCAGGGGGCACGAGATCTTCCTTGGAGAAGATGGTTGAGTCACTGCGATTGCAAATGCGAGGTGCATGAATTGAGGCGGTGGAAGACTGCGCGATTGATAAGCATGTGAGATGAGTGCAATTTTTTGTAGTCTTTCTTATTAGATAATGTAATCATGGTATGGTGGGACTATTCATGAGGAGGGTTGGCTGTTTTTATCTTATGGAAAAATATTTCTTGTTGGTGTGCCATCACATTGTAACTTATTTCCTACTCCAATAGATCATAATCTGTACACATTGCAATTGTTCTAAATTGGGGTTGTTGGCGGTGCATGCGTACATTTTTTTGGATGTCACCTTCCCAATTTTAAATGTATTTACGCGTTCAAGATTGTAAAGAAAATGGATGAACATTGTATACAAGATTCTAACGATGGTACACATCTGTCTATTTTTAAAAATATATTTTGCTATTGTAAATAAATTATGTGGTGTGAACTTTAAATTCTCCAATATAAAAATATTGATAGAAAACCATGATCATTACTTTAAATAATGTTTTCCATTAATCATAAATCAATCACAATCACATAAACTACAATCAATGATAACATCAAACCATGTCACATCCAACTCCAACCCAACCCGTCCTCTATCCAAATACCTACTATTCAAATGAGGTTATCCATCTTACTATCCCTCTCAAGGATGGGATACCCCATCCCACCAACCAAACGGGCCCTAAAGGACCAACTGCTAATTATATACGATTTCAGAGCTAAACCAAAATCAAAACTTTTTCCCATGTTAAGTTGAGAACAAGTATTCTCCAGCTCCATTTCATGGGTCCTAATAGGACTTAAATTCAAATAAGGTTCACCACAATCCAATGAAATAAAGTTGCAAAAGTAGGTAGTCGGTACTCGATCGATCAGGTTACTGACTAATGATTAATCGACACTCGAACAACTAATTGGATTTAGTCGTACTTTAATTGGCTTTGATATTTTTGATTATTTTAAATACATAAACCATTTTATACATATATTTACATAGATCTTGTCCAAGTTTATATTATCATAATGAAATAAAAGAAATAATTGAATTTAAATAAAACATTAAATGTATTATAATAAGTTTTCTTTAGAAAAAAATAAAAAATATGGTATCTT
The DNA here is from genome assembly GCA_037367405.1 of Ottelia alismoides. Taxonomy (NCBI): domain Eukaryota; kingdom Viridiplantae; phylum Streptophyta; class Magnoliopsida; order Alismatales; family Hydrocharitaceae; genus Ottelia; species Ottelia alismoides. Next base: position 66,963 of record JAZKJV010000203.1, on the reverse strand, counting down.
CAATAAAAATTGATCGACTAGTGTGCCTAGTCGGAACTAGTTAGTACTCGATCGGCTACCTCACTAACTAGATTAGTCAGACCTATTAGTCAGGCCAGTCGGGTAACTTTTACAACACTACAATGGTCTAAATAGAAGCATCTTATTATTGCATCCGATTGAAGCTAAATATTCAAGGCAAATAAAACCAATCAAATATAAATACAACATTTGAATTTAAAATATGAAAGAATCAAATATGAATCAACTTGAATTTATTTAAAAAATAATTTTAATTTTATTCAAGGGTTTGTGTGCTTAATACCTATTTACATAATACACATATATTTGTCCATGAGACGGGTCATGTCGTGTCCATGTCATGCTTAAGGTTCTAATATATATTTACATAATACATATATATTCAAAGTTTTAATATATATTTATCCATACATGAGATTGGACATGTCGTGTGAACATGCAAAAAGTGACTGCAATTTGTCCAAAATAAGCATTTTGAGCCAAATATTTTCCATTCTGAGGCATTTTCTATTTTTTTTGAATCCAAAAAGGAAGAAACATGTTATGATGCCCACCCCAAATATATTAAAATATAGGGAAAAGATACATGAAAGCTTACAGAAGCCAAGACTCAAGAAGATTCTTGGAATGAAAATATCTTTTCATAATAAAAACATTGTAAGAAAAAAGGCACCATTTTTGACTAACAAAATAGCACATAAAGTAGCGATGGGTCGCAACCGGTCTTCTATAGGGCAGTCTTTTGGCTCAAAGATCGATTCCCAAAAAAGATCAAGAGTAGTAGATTCAACCAGTTTGCACCCAACTCTGACCAAACTTTTGATGTCTTTATATAATGGAAGAAGAGATGCTCAATTGTCTTAATATGTGTGTCACAGAGGGGAAATCTATTGGAGACATTCGAGAAGAGTCTAGCACAACGGTCCCTAGTCATAATGTGCCTTATACGTAATAGCCACATGAAGAATCCAGTTCTGTTCTACAACGTAAGATCCCAGATAAGGTTACAGTCACATACTGTAGCATCAGTCCTCAGCGGTGGTGGTTCGGGTATAGCTATGTAAGCATGTTTAATCGAGAACGACCTATTATTCCATACCCAGTGATCGCAACATCTGTCGGTTTATCGATCTGTCTGAGGTACTCCAGGAGGAGAAGAAACTTTTCCAGTCGTTGATAAAAAAGTCCGTCAAGAACGTAAGCATCCATTTACAATCTAACCAATAGTCTGGCATTCATACATCATGGTTGCCAACTAGAGAAAAAAGGAGGGGGAATATGGAAGAGAGGTTTCCCTAACCCGTCCAACTATTAGTTCAAAAAGCAAAGGACTTATCATCTCCAAACATCGGGTGAAAGGATTCCTGAAAATGGGCATCACTGAGTTGATCCCTTTCTAGAAAGCCGGAGGGTGGAACTGTGGGTGTTGTGGCTTACTGTCCATGACCCCTATCTTATACATGCAACGAATGAGACGGTAACACAAATATTCAACTCTACCCAAATCCCACTTATCCACTTCAAAAGTAGAACTCGTTCATGATATCTAGGCGTGAGATCCCTAGGCCACATGCCTTTCTTGGCAGTGTAACAATCTCCCAATCAAATAGATCTATCCATGCTTCCTCCTGACATGTTTTACCCTAAAGAAAACTCCACACGATCATCTTCAGCCTGCGCCTGACACCTACGAGAAGAAGACGAGAGGGCATGAAGAAAACGAGAATAGGTGAGAGGGTGTCCTTTAGAAGCACCAATCGCCCGCCACACTCCAATAAAATAGCCGCCTTCCATCCACTGAGCTTTTTTGCATCTTCTCAATTATAGGGAGCCAATCAGGCATCTCAAGTCTACTCACCATTAGGTCAAGCCCAAGGTAGTGGATAGGGAGAGAGCCACACTCTTTACCAAGTTCTCCATAACATGCATGCGCATCTAGCTCTGAGTGACCAAAAGGTATGGCTGCAGACTTTCCATGATTGATAATCAATCTGGATAATTCTCTAAAAATTTCCACGGTTGCTGTCATGCCCTTAGCATTCTCTTTGCCATCCTTGATAAAAAATGGTGTCATCTGCATACTACAATAACAGGATAGAGACATCTTCAATGGAGTACCATGTTGTGAACTCAATATGTCGCACCCATTCAACCATGCAAGATAGTACATTAGTCGCAATGACAAAAAGCATAGGGGCGATGGGGCACCCCTGTCTAACACCATGATGCGACTGAAAAAACTTCCCTCAAGGAGGCCATTAACAAGCACTAAGTAAGAGGTTGCAGTAATACAATGCTTCATCCAAGAGATCCATGTAGAGGGGAACCCTCTTTGAGACATCTCCATCTAGAGAAAGCGCCAGTCTACCGTGTCATACGCTTTAGTAAAATCCACCTTCCAAAGTACACCCTTCAATTTACATCTCTTCCAATCTACATTAATATTAGTTGTCGTAACTAAACAATCCCCAATTTATCAACTATGAATAAAAGCTGAATGGAACGATGAAATGAGGTGATCTAGAAATGTGTTCAACCTAACTACCAGGACCTTTGCAACTATCAGGTAAATAACATTGGAGAGAGCAATCGGTCGGAAGTCTTCCATTCTCTCAGAAATCTCCTTCTTAGGTAGCATGGAGATAAGAGCTTTGTTGAGCATCTCAAACCTAACGTTAACTCTCATAAACTCCCCTACCACCTCCACTACATCTCCTCCAACAACCGACCAAAACTCACAGAAAGAAAAAACATGGAACCCATCATGACCAGGTGCACCATTTGAATTTAGATTCTAAACTGCTACTTTCACCTCCTCTAGAATAACGTCTCACACCAAATGATTCATATGCTGCTTAGAAAATTGTGACGTCCCATATTCAAACCATCTCCAAGGTCTATCTACACTTCTAGAGAATTCATGAAAATGGTCAGCAATTGCATGCCCCATCTCATGATTACCCTCCACCCTCCTTCCATTCACTAACATAGAGCGAATCAAGTTATGACAGTGCCTCCAACTGGCTACTCTATGGAAAAATGCAGTGTTAGCATCCCCTTCTTTGAGACAAGAATGACGAGATCATTGTTTCCACTCCACTACACGCTTCTTATCCTCAATAAAGATGGCCTTCTGGGTCGTAACTCTAGACATGATCTCATATGATAGGAGTTCTTTGGAGTCTTTGGACCATATAATCTGCATAAATCTATTTCCATCACTGCATGACATCCTCTTCTAGCCTCTCTAACCTCCTTGTAAGTGCATAACCATCCGCGCAAAGAAACTGATTTTTGCGCCGACGAGATGACATTGATCCTGAAACCACAATGGAGGTCCAGTTGTCAGAGACCAAACCTCTGGAATTTTCCCCTTGCATCCAAGCCTTCTCAAATCTAAAGAAACCCCTGGGAGGGGAGGTGTCTCCTGAGTCCTAGACCAGTGGTATGTGGTCTGATTTGGTGCGAGGTCTGTACGTGGAGGTCGAAAGGGGAAAGACTTCAAGAAGCCTCGCAGACACCAGGAAATGATATATACGGGAGCATGAGTCAGAGTTCCTCCAAGTGTACCTAGTATCTGTAGCATCAAGCACCTCAAGCTCCAGATCATCAATCAGGCCAACAAAATTGAGTGAACCAAGGTCTTGATCCCCTCCCAATTCCGATCGATTCGAACAAAGTGACATTAAAGTCACCATCAACCAGCCATAGTACATCCAGGAAAGTCTTTCTAGCAAAACGAAGATCTTTCCGATCTTCTGGCCTAAGAGCCTGCACACAGGAGAAGTACAGACACAAGAATGCAATCTGCATACCTGAAATAACGTTTTCCAAGAGAACTGTAAGAACATGTCTTCCCTAATGCTACCTTGCTAAAGAGGGGCACTAATTCTTGTTCGGAAAATAGTTTCCAGGTCCGCAGGAGGAGGTGTTGAAACATGTAGAGGAGGGCTTTGGCTCTTCTCTTGCGGACCCACCCCATCATGGTCCATGGTCAGGACAACGACGTAGGTGGTATCCAGAGGGGTTGTTGGAGGAGCAGCATAGCAACGACAGGTGAGTCGGGAGGGGTCCCTGGAGAATTGTAGAGTGCAAGCTCCATGCTGTTTCTAGGCAGAAATCATGTCGAGCGATAGTCCCACTTGGTTTTGATTCCAATTAGGGATGCAAACGGTTATGGATATATCCGTATTCGATCCATCACCGTAGCCGTTTTATATAGATTTTGACATATGTATCCCTATCCATTTAAAATGGATACGGATATGGATATCATTTTGATATCCGCAAACATTCGTATCCGTATGCGTACATCCGTTTTCATATATAAATATAGTCGTAGATTTATTTTTAACCTTATATAACATAATTATATATCTTCTTTTACCATATTTGTATATTTTTTATGATACAACACATTTAGAAAATTTATATCATGTATTTCCATCCGATTCACATATATTTAAGTCGATCCTATAGATTATCTCTAACGTTACTCGTATACGATCAATATCCGTTTTACATCCGTATCCATTTTTTAAGGATATGGTAAAATAGTATTAATATTCGTCAATATACGTATCCGCATCCATATTCATATTTAAAAATAGATAAGGATATGGTAATACCTATATCTGTATCGGTATCCATCCGTTTCCATCCCTAGTTCTAATGCTTGGAATTAGATCCCCTTGCTAAAGTACAACAAGGCTCCCTCAAAACGATCTCCCAAAATTAGTGATTGTCGGATCCTGAAAGGATCCACCCAAATACACAATGAGGACCAGAAGTAACATGTCGCCTCTAGAAAAAGTAGGAGTCCTAAAATGAAGCATGTGGGTTCTTGGGAAGAGGAGGCTGTTGTAAGGATCACCGCTGGCAAGAATCCGGGTTCATCAGGTGCATTACGACGAAAGGGGTAGTTGATTCCAAAATCTCCTCATTTTTTTTGAATTGATTCCAAACTAGGATCTTCTGAGATTTCTGGACTGGCATGTGATTTTCATGCCCAACTCGATCCTCGTCAGACCCGATGCTAAGGAGAGCTTTTTCTCGGATGGAGCATGGCCCTGCCCAGAATGCCCAGTCAGGGCATGGCAGGGTCAATTTTCCATGTCAGGGCACAGATCGGCAAACGATTTGTTGATCGGCGAACCGTTCGCCGATCAAGCACCGTAATTTCCATGCTCAAATACTAGAAGGAGGTCAATGATTAGCATTAAATCAAGTAGGCAAACCATTCGTCGATCGGTGAATGGTTTGCCCGCCACTTCCATTTTACCCCATATCTTACTCCGTATATCAAACATTTATCAAAATATGAAATTAAATAAAAGAAAAAAACCATTAAGTCAATTTTACAGTAAATAGAAAAATATGAAAACAAAATAATATATAAAAAATATAAATAAAATGCTAGTTGAGTATAATATTTAGTTTATAGTGATGCATATTCAGTTATATAATTAAGGCATAAATATTTAATAAATAATTAAATCAATTGACAAAATTTTTCAAAGTCATTATAATTTTATCATTTTTAAAATTAATACACCAAATATTTAATAGATGTTAATAGATTCAGGATCTCCAATTTTTTTCAAGCACGTATTTAAAAAAGGAGTACGCACTTCACACTCAAATTTTGATAATTCAACGTTTTATACTAGATAAACTTGACTTCAATAAAATTACAGTACATTGATGGCCTTAATCATGTCCTCGATCGGAGTCCCTATCCTCATAGTATGCTCAGATGCACGTTCAATGCTATTGTGTAATGCAAATCAGCTAAGTCAGTGTACAAATCTTCCTCCTCGTCATATACTTCTGTGAGCGGGGAGGTCTCGCTCCGCGAACTCTCAACCATAGGTGGAGGCATTGATTGTGGAGAGTAGTTTGTGAATGGAGAGTCAATCGACTGAACAAGTTGAGTGAACCATCGATCCTCTAATGGATACTCAGTAAGAGTATATAATAGCATGTGAGGGTCATCTCCCATCTCTGAGTTTTAGAGAGCACCCTCTCGGGGCGACCGTGGTAGAGCAGTATGCGCTAGTAAGACTACAGAAACTCTAGCTCACAGTGGTCATAGTGAAGCAAGTGGATCATGATGTGATGCATTAGAATTGGACGGTGCACGAATCTATGGGAATTGGTTCTCCAGAAGATGCACCGACTTACAAGCTGTGAAGCGAGTTTTCACCATCTACAATAATACTAGCATTAGAAATGTAATAATAAAGAGTTTGTTGGGTTTTTTATGCAAGTTTCCAGCCCCAACTGGGGGCAGCAACTGTTTACCTCTTTTGGTGGGGGCATACTTGATATTTCTCCATCAAGTTGGCCCCAATCGGCCCCCATCCATTTCCCCATTCCAGGGAATACCGAGGGCAACATTCGGCCTTTGCATTCCAGCCGATTTCCAGCCCTATCTTCCCATTTCCAGCAAGCAGCGGCAGAGGGGTTTCGGACCCCCTTCTTCTCCGACATCCTCCACGCGAGCGGGAGAGAGAGAGCGAGAAAGAAGCCGAGCATCGGTGCTCGAGGGCAGCAGCAGCATGGTGTCTTGGGAGCTGTGGTTTGGGTTCGAGAGGAGCCGTGGTCTGGACGAGCTCGAGAGGAGCTGCAACCGGAGGTCGTTGGGAACGACATCAACGAGCCGAAGCCGTGTTTGGGACTCCATCCGGGAGTCCACAAGGGGAGTTACATTGTTCTCCTTTGTTTTGAGCACAATATTGGTATAGTTAGATACCTAGGGATAGTTTGTTCCTTGTTGAAGAACTATCCGTTGTGTGTGCTTGTACCTCGGTTTTGTGGGCAACAAAACCGGGAAGAACATTTGGATCACTTTGACCGTAGTGCTTGGTTGCCGGTCTTGCCCCGTGATTTTTCCTTTGCTCACATTGAGCAAGGGTTTCCACGTAAAAATCTTGTCTCTTGTGGTTGCTTGCTTGGTTGTGCTTGTGTTTGTTGCCATTTGAGTTCCCGTGTGGGGAACATATATTGTGTTGTGCCATCTTTGCTGCAGGACAGTTTAGGGGGATACAAATCCTGGTTGTTGTTTGTTTCCGCATTAGCATTATTCTATATATATCCCCAACAAGTGGTATCAGAGCTCAGGTTTGAGCATAATGGGCAAAGATGAGGAAGGCACTATGATCAAGCTCACAAGCAGCAATTGGCAAATTTGGAAGGCCAAGATGGAAGACATCTTGTATTGCAAGGACCTCCACGATCCCGTGGAGGGGGAGAGCGCCAAGCCGGAGAACATGTCCGCGGGAGAGTGGACAAAGTTGAACCGAAAGGCCATTGGTACCATTCGGAAGTGGCTTGACATGTTGGTGTTCCATCACGTGGCCGAGGAGACCAATGCCAAGGAGCTATGGGACAAGTTGTCCGAGCTCTATGACCAGAAGACCGCTACCAACAAGGCTTTCTTGATTAGAAAGCTTGTGAACTTAAAGTACAAGGATGGATGCAAGGTGGCAGAGCATCTGAATGATTTCCAAAGCATTATCAACCAGTTGACATCCATGGGCTTGGTACTTGATGATGAACTGCAGGCACTTCTCTTGTTGGGTTCTTTGCCAGACAGTTGGGAGACCTTAGTTGTCACCGTGAGCAACTCTGCTAAGGATAGCAAGTTGACCATGGCTATGGTCAAGGGCAGTCTCCTCAATGAGGAGATTAGACGTCGCTCTTCGGGAGAGGCATCCTCCTCTTCACATGTGTATGCAGTTGAGAGGAGAGGAAGATCCAGCAGCAGAGGACAGTCACAAGAGAGGCAGAAATCCAGAGACAAGTCCAAGGGCAGAGGAAAGTGTCACCATTGCCAGAAGCCAGGTCACTGGAAGAGAGACTGCAGGGTTTGGAAGAGAGAGCAAGCTGAAGCCAAGAAAGATCAGAAAAAGGAAGATGGCAATGTAGCTGCAGTTGTGGCAGATGACAGTGCAGATGAGGAGATTCTCACCATCCAGGACCAGTGCTTACATGCAGGGAGTGATTTGGAGTGGGTCGTTGACACGGCCGCCTCCTATCATGTGACTCCACACAGGGAGTTTTTCACCACCTACACTAGGGGTGATTATGGGAGAGTCTTGATGGGTAACGAGAGTTACTCTAAGATCATTGGTATGGGCACCATCTCGATCCAGACGGATGTTGGGTGCTCAATGACACTCCACAATGTGAGGCATGTTCCTGATGTGCGGCTTAGCCTTATATCTGGCTCACAGCTAGATAGTGAAGGCTACCATCTGAAGTTCGGCGACAGCAGATGCAAGATTAGCAAGGGTTCTCTCATCATGGCGAGAGGCAGTTTGTGTCACACGCTCTACATGACTAGAGTGAAGGTCATGGATGGCAGTTTGCATGCTAGTGAGGCAGACAATTCAGATTTGTGGCACCGTCGGCTTGGCCACATGAGCCAGAAGGGCTTGCAGCTTTTGAGCAAGAAAGAGTTGATCCCCTACCACAATGACATCACTTTGTCACCTTGTGATGCATGTGAGGTTGGGAAGAGCAGGAGTGCACCGTACAGAGCGAGATCCAAGGTGAAGGGAGACCTTCTACAGCTTGTTCACTCAGATGTTTGTGGTCCTATGGACACAGCCTCTTTGGGAGGCAACAGGTATTTTGTCACCTTCATTGATGATGCATCTAGGAAGGTGTGGGTGTATGTGCTGAGGTCGAAGGATCAAGTGTTTGATTGCTTCAAGAAGTTCCATGCCATGGTTGAGCGTGAGACAGGAAAATTGTTGAAATGTCTACGCACAGACAATGGGGGAGAGTACACCTCCCATAGCTTTCAGGGCTATTGTGCAGAGCACGGCATCAGGCATGAGAGGACAGAGCCAGGCACACCCCAGCACAATGGTCTAGCTGAGAGGATGAACAGGACCATTGTTGAGAGAGTTCGTTGTATGCTGAAGACAGCGAAGTTGCCCAAGACCTTTTGGGCTGAGGCGGTTCGCACCGCTTGTTACTTGGTGAACCGATCTCCATCAGTTCCTTTGGGCTTCAAGATTCCAGAATGTGTTTGGACAGGGAAGGACCCCTCATATGCTCATTTGAGGGTGTTTGGATGCAAGGCTTATGCATTGGTACCCAAGGAGCAGCGGAAGAAGTTGGATGACAAGGCAGTGCCTTGTATTTTTCTTGGCTATGGAGATCAGGAGTTTGGATACCGTCTTTGGGATCCAAGGAAGAAGACAGTCACCAGACACAGGGATGTGATTTTCTATGAGAATCAGACATTGGCTGAGGACACCACTGAGAGTGGTGATGGAGATGAGATCTCCATGGATGATGACAGTGATGAGGACACAGAGCCCTCTCCAGTACAGGGTACAGGTGGAGAGGATGGGCAGCTAGAGCAGCATGGGCCAGATGCAGACCCCGTTGATGCAGGTCTAGGGGATCTAGGGCAGGGGGAGCAGCCTCATCCAGTTGCAGACACAGCAGAGCCTCAGGTCAGGCGATCTGAGAGGACACGCCAGCCATCATCCCGTTACCCCACTTCAAGGTATGTGATGCTCACAGATGCAGGTGAGCCATACACCTTTGAGGAGGCACAGGTGCACAAGGACAAGGGTCATTGGCAGAACGCAATGAGCGAAGAGATGCTATCTCTCAAGAAGAACCACACTTATGACCTTGTTGAGCTTCCTAAAGGGAAGAGAGCCTTGAAGAACAAGTGGGTGTACAAGCTGAAGTCAGACGATAGTGGTAAGCTGGTGAAGCACAAGGCCAGATTGGTGGTTAAAGGATTCAGCCAGAAGGAAGGAGTGGACTATGATGAGATCTTCTCCCCAGTGGTGAAGATGAACTCAGTGAGAATGGTGCTAGGACTTGTTGCTAGCATGGACCTTGAGCTGGAGCAGATGGATGTGAAGACGGCGTTTCTTCACGGTGATTTGAAGGAAGAGATCTACATGGAGCAGCCACAGGGTTTTCAAGAGAGAGGGAAAGAGCATATGGTATGCAGGTTGAGGAAGAGTCTCTATGGCTTGAAGCAAGCCCCGAGACAGTGGTACTTGAAGTTTGATGCTTTCATGGGAAAGCAGGGCTTCAAGAGGACTACAGCCGACCCATGCGTATATGTTCGTCGTCTTCCCAATGACAGGTTCGTCATTCTTTTGATCTACGTGGATGACATGTTGATTGTAGGTCATGATTCCAACCTCATTGCAAAGCTCAAGAGGGAACTCTCAAGAGTTTGAGATGAAAGATTTGGGCAAGGTCAGTCACATCCTTGGGATGCAGATTACAAGGGACAGGAAGAAGCGCATGTTGTGGTTGTCACAAGAGAGCTATGTTGAACGCGTGTTGGAGCGGTTCAACATGAAGAATTCAAAGCCTGTCAGTACGCCTTTAGCCTCTCATTTCAAGATGAACAAAGACTCATGTCCTTCTACTTCTGAGGAGAAAGCAGAGATGGCCAAGATCCCATACCAGTCAGCAGTTGGGAGCCTCATGTACGCCATGGTTTGCACTAGACCCGACATAGCCCATGCAGTGGGCGTGGTGAGCAGGTTCATGTCCAATCCGGGGAAGGACCATTGGGAGGCAGTGAAGTGGATCTTGAGATACTTGAGAGGGACCTCAAGTATGTGTCTTGCCTTTGGGAGGTCAGATCCCAAACTGTGTGGCTACACTGATGCAGATATGGCAGGTGACATGGACCAGAGAAAGTCCACCTCAGGTTACATCTTCACTCTTGCAGGGGGAGCCATATCATGGCAATCCAAACTACAGAAATGTGTTGCTCTCTCAACTACTGAGGCAGAATACATTACAGCAGCAGAGGCTGGGAAAGAAGTGTTGTGGCTACAACGCTTCCTTGGTGAGTTTGGATTTGAAGGCAGTGAGCCAGTTGTGTTTTGTGATAGCCAGAGCGCTATAGACTTGAGCAAGAGTACCATGCACCATGCTCGCACAAAGCACATTGATGTGAGATACCATTGGCTGAGGGATGCAATTGAACAGAAGCAGCTCGTGTTGAAGAAGATTCACACAGATGAGAACCCCTCAGACATGTTGACAAAGGCAGTCACTCGTGACAAGCTTCAGCTCTGTAGAGAGCTGAGCGGTGTCACCTCTTGTTGATCTCCATCACAGGACCACACCTCCCCGTTGGGGCTGGAGGGGGAGGTTGTTGGGTTTTTTATGCAAGTTTCCAGCCCCAACTGGAGGCAGCAACTGTTTACCTCTTTTGGTGGGGGCATACTTGATATTTCTCCATCAAGTTGGCCCCAATCGGCCCCCATCCATTTCCCCATTCCAGGGAATACCGAGGGCAACATTCGGCCTTTGCATTCCAGCCGATTTCCAGCCCTATCTTCCCATTTCCAGCAAGCAGCGGCAAAGGGGTTTCGGACCCCCTTCTTCTCCGACATCCTCCACGCGAGCGGGAGAGAGAGAGCGAGAAAGAAGCCGAGCATCGGTGCTCGAGGGCAGCAGCAGCAGGGTGTCTTGGGAGCTGTGGTTTGGGTTCGAGAGGAGCCGTGGTCTGGACGAGCTCGAGAGGAGCTGCAACCGGAGGTCGTTGGGAACGACATCAACGAGCCGAAGCCGTGTTTAGGACTCCATCCGGGAGTCCACAAGGGGAGTTACATTGTTCTCCTTTGTTTTGAGCACAATATTGGTATAGTTAGATACCTAGGGATAGTTTGTTCCTTGTTGAAGAACTATCCGTTGTGTGTGCTTGTACCTCGGTTTTGTGGGCAACAAAACCGGGAAGAACATTTGGATCACTTTGACCGTAGTGCTTGGTTGCCGGTCTTGCCCCGTGGTTTTTCCTTTGCTCACATTGAGCAAGGGTTTTCACGTAAAAATCTTGTCTCTTGTGGTTGCTTGCTTGGTTGTGCTTGTGTTTGTTGCCATTTGAGTTCCCGTGTGGGGAACATATATTGTGTTGTGCCATCTTTGCTGCAGGACAGTTTAGGGGGATACAGATCCTGGTTGTTGTTTGTTTCCGCATTAGCATTATTCTATATATATCCCCAACAGAGTTATCTTAAGTTCGTTAAGAATTGCAACCAATATCCCTGATAACCTACAAAACATTTGAAATGTAATAATATGAAGATTACTTACGGGTTAATTTACGTCATGCCTATAAATTAACATTGAGGTAGTATGTAATTACGATCATTTCAATAATCACATGCTAATACAATTTTCAAGTATGTGGAGTATAATATTTCTCTCTATTTGTAGTATTAATATGGAAGCATGCATGACATTACACCAAAATCAACATAAATGATTATACTGTCATTATTCTACTAAACAGAATGAGATTGTCCGTACACATTTTCATTAATAAAAAATTCTTCGTTCCTGATGGAGGAGTGATGAAATATTAGCCTTACAACCTCGACTACCACCACTGGTATCACCCTCACTCTCTTCACTTGATTCTTGTGGTAGTTGTCGTGGTGTGTCCCTAACTAATGAGGCTCTGTGGAGGTTGTTGATGATGATGTGATGGTGGCTGCTCTTGCTGAGGTGCATGCTGCTACCGGTGTATCTACGCCATATCTGGTAGATGTGTGCGTAGGAGATTATGGAATGGAGGCACACAGTTGGAATCTGCGTAATAGGAGAATCCAGTGTTCTATTGATGGGGAATAAAATCGTTGGTTAAGAATTATGTGAATGCTTGTGTCTGTAGGGGTAGGCTAGGGTTTAGACCCAAAAAATCACCAGCTTGCGAAGTTTGCGTAAATTGTTCCTAAGATGGCCCCGCCTCGGCATCATTTCTACCGACAACATACTGTTGTTGTGCACGAAAAGCATATGTTTGTGTAGCAGCCCATATTGTCGTTGGGGTTCCGGGGCATGGAAAGGGACTGCAGAAGGCTCAATGGAGTAAGAGTACCTCCGATTATACTGGCTCATTTGATTTGCCAATCCAAAGTTTTGTAATGCAAAGTCAAGTAAGCCAATTATATTCCGCAACTTTGAGCTTCGTTCGTAGTCCTCAAGAATCCCACAAGCTTCGTATACACTCTGCACCTGTAAGTAATTTATACATGACATAGTATTTTTCAAGAATCTCTTAGTAAAAAGTTGCACACTTACCCCTTGCCTAAATCTGGAAGTGTAAGGGTCATATGTAAATCGTGGTGGCCGTATTGAAGTATGTATCCATCGCCGTGTAATCTTCCATTACCACTGCATGTATGTTTCAAATCATTGCTCACCATATTCTACCGAACCTCTTTCCATCACCATAGTTTGACGATGTTGATTCCACCGAATGATCTGTTCTCGGAGTAGATCGACCCAATCAATTGGTCATTGTCCCATTGATGAGACCGACGATTCAGGAAAACTATCAGAGGCATCTGATCTGGGATATGAGGTCGCATATCAAATTGTCTCATAATACGATCCGACACGTGCATCATTGCTATGTTAAAGTAAATTAGCCTTCTCCATACTTCCTGTCCTTCTCGACAGATAGTGGGTATGATATTTATGATCTTCGTATCATATGGAGACCACCGCATCTGTCAAAAGTCTGAGGTTAATATTTTTATACTAATCCAATAAAACGGTATATGTACGAACCGTATGAACTGTACCTGATGCTCGTCCTATGTATCCAACTCATTGCGGTAGAATGCCAGGTTTGTAGTTTGGACAGTCTGATTGAACGACCTGTTCCTTGACGTCCATCTGTTTTATCCCCGTGTTAATATTTTATCAAACAATCAAATTTTAAAGTACTTACATCTCATACCTACAAGCGTATGGACTTTGGTTCAAAACAATTGGATCTATTCGATATGGCCAGGGTACCCTGACGTGTTTGTGCTCCCAGGGACCAAGTTTGCAGTAAGGTCGGAAAATCATAATATCTCATGGATTTCCCCAATGAGAAATCATCTAATTGCTGATGTAATTGGGCAAGAACTGCTGCGCCCTGATGGCACGCCTAAGCGATCGGGGTAAAAGGTCTAAAACTGGTCGTTGCGACCTCAATCACTCGGGCTGAGTCAATCAAGAAGAAATCAATCACTCAAATCAGATAAAAACAAGCAAGCACAAAATAGAACGATCTAGCTATAGGATTAACCTGGTATAGCTCCCAGGGTCGAACACAAGGAGCACAGATTGGCCTTGCGGCCTACGATGTAGTCAGAAATCCAAGAGAATACTTTTTTTTAGTGGTTTTTATTTGTTTTTATATTTTTTTAGATTTTTTAAATGATGAGAAAATTAAAGAAGGCACACTGATAATGGACTTCAACAATTTATTTAGAGCATTAAAAGTCAAGCAAAAATTCAAACAAAAATATTTTTATGTGTTTTATAATTTTTTATGTTTTTGGTGAATTTTTGAGATTTTTCTGATGTTTATTTTATTTTCTAAAAATCAAACAATGCGAAAAACAGAGGGTACTGTCCAGCAAGGCTTAAGACCCAAAAATAAAATATTTTTGGATCTCAAAAAGCCCTGAAGGTAATTTTCCTATAATCTAGAAAGAATAAGGAAAATTTAGGCACCCTAATTATTGTTTTTGAATTTTTAGATTATTTATTATAATTTTTATGAGTTTTTAGGGGTTTTTCAATTTTTAGGGCTTTTAAGTGATGAAAAATAGCCAAAATTGGCTAGAAAATCAATCAACAAGCAAGAAACAGTAACTAATTTTTTTTAGAATTTTTGGGGGTGTTTTTATATTTTTTTGGTATTTTTAAAGTTAAACAGTAGCAAAAATAGGGGTTTTTGAATTTTTAAAAATAGCAAATGAAATCAAAAATGTCCTCAAAAATTCATAAAAATTCTACACCATGGCAGGAGCCATGTGTCAAATTTTCATCGAATTTGGAGGTGGTTTGATATTTTATTCAAAAATAAAGGTGGGGCACTGTGCACAGGGACCAAAGTGCAAATACCCAAAAGTTCTGGGGGTCTGGTGCAAAATACCCAGCAAAACACGTGCCAAGCACGTGCCTGGGGCACTCAAGGACCCAAATGTAAGAAAAATAAGTCCCGAGGACCTATTGATAACTCGTATCAAAAGTCCAGGGGGCCCAGTTGCAATTTACCCAAAATAAAACGCACATGCGGAAATAAAGCATTCACAGGGGTATATATGCAAATAAACAAAACTTTTTATTCAATGAACAACATCCAGAACTACAGGGCATCTTATGCAAAATTCCCAAAATAACACGTGACGAAGCACGTGGTTCACAACTGGCAGGGGTATAAATGCAAATAAAATAAATAGCAGGGTCCCATATGCAAATTATCCCAAAACTAAATAACTGACTCGACAACTTACAGGACTGAAACGAAATAAAGGAAAGACAAGGGCCTAAGGGTAAATTACCCTTTATTAAGCGGAATCGTTGGATGCGCGCCACGTGTAGATCGGACGGCTGTAGATGGTGGGCGCTCCAGATGGCGTCTCCTCGGATCGGACGGTGGAAGCAGCTCCTCGAACGGACGACCAAGATCTGATCTGGAGCGATGAGGATGATCTGACGGCAATGGAGGGTCCTCGAAGAACAGGTCCCCGGCGAGACTCGCCGGGCTCGTGCGTGCGCTAGGGTCCTCCGGTGAGCCTCCTGAAGGTCGGAGAAGAATCGCGGAAGGCTCCCGCGTCTGCCGGTGGTCTCCGACGGGCAATCCGAGCTCCGAGGAGCTCGAGCAAGGCCGGCGGAGCTGGGTCTCCTGGCTGGATGGCGAAGGGCCTCAGACGCCCTCGTTTCGACCTGAAAAACGAACCAGAAGACTCGCGGGTCGAGGGCAAAGTACCTCGACCCGGTTAGGCGGCGTGAAGGTGAAGTGTGAGTCGGAATGGCGAGCTCCGGCGAGGGTGGTCGGTGAAGGAGCTCGGTTCCCAGATCCTGTGCGATCTGGGTTGTGTGGAGGGGTGAAGAAGGTGCGGAGAGGTCTGGTGGAGATGATGGCGGTGTCGGAATGGAAGATGGGTGGTCGGAGGTGCCTGGCGAAGGCGGCGGAGCTACGCTAACAGTAACTGAAAAATCAAAATCTAAGCTATCCTACGGCCTAAGGGTTCTACCTGGGTGGTCGGAGGGACTGGGGAAGAGCAGGGGGTGCTCCTGGTCGTAGCCTCGAGGGTCGTCTCGGCCCGAGGCTCGATGCTCGACGCTGGTGGCGGAGCAGCGGCGGCGAAGAACGCCGGATCAGTGGATTCGCCTCCTCGCCTCGCTGCAACAAGGGCAAACGCTTGCTGTCACTCTCGCGGTGCCTATGGAGGTCACTGGGAAGAAGGAGAAGGTCCAAAGATGAGGCGCGGAGGCGGCGGAGGTCGGGATATATATGGTGACAGGTGCGATTAGGGTTGAGGGTCGACGGCTAAGGAAGGCGTGGATTTTGTGGCGAAAGATCGGGCGAGGATGAGGGATGATCGGCGAAGAATCCGGGCATGGGGTTCGCGTGGGAGACAGCCTGGAGATGCGTGGAAAAATCGGTGAAGGCGGAGTGGCACGCATCTTCCAGAAAAGGAAGGAGTCCGCGGGGGAGTTGACCGGGGTCAACAATCCCCCGTGGACCAATCAGGAGCTGCCACGTTTACTCGATTTTTGTTTATTTATTTTAAGGTAGAAATAGGCCGAATTAAAGAAAACTCAAAACATGAAATGTTTTTCTTTTATTTTTTTCTATTTTTTGGTGATTTTTAATTAATTTTTGGAAATAAAAATAGGGTAGCTATGTATATAGGTATATGTACACTATATGGATTTTTATTTTTGAATTTTTTATTTGTTATTTTTATGTATTTTTATGCTCATTTTGTATTTTATTTATTTACATCATAAAATATGAAATAAAATGGTATTTTCATTTTATTTTAATTATTTATACACAAGGGTGAAATAAATAATTGTATACATTTATATACATGGTATTTATACAATGTATTTTTGTATTTTTAATTTTGTAATTTTTATTTGATTTTTGTTTTGTTTCTTGTTATTTTATGTATTTACAATATGTAACATAGAATATTTACAAAAAGTTTAGAAAATACTTTTATTTATTTATAGGGTTAAATAAATACCTTGGTGTGGTTTATGTACATGGTGAAGGAAGGGTATTTTTGATCTTTTTGCTTTTCATCTTTTTATTTTGTTTTTAATAGTTTCTAAATATACACACAATATGGACAAACATATTTTTGGGTGAGGAAAATATAATTTTATGTATTTACAGAAGTATATACACATGAGCTCCTATCTCCCTCTACTTTGGCTTTTATGCGGTCAGGCCCATGCTGAGCCCTCCCTTGGGTTAGGTTGCTCAATATTTATTCTAAATATTTCCCTCTTTTTCTTTTTGCTCTTTATTCTTTTTATTTTTGCACAAAAACATGCTAATTATAGGTTTTTACACAATGCATGCTTTTGGTAATTATTTGTATTTACACATATCTACATGTATTTGCAAAGGTTTTTGTAGCTGAAATAGAAGAATAAAGAGTGATGAATGGGTATTCATCACGCCCCAAGCCATCTGGCCATATTCTTGGAAGTTCTCGGGCAACCGGAGGTATCGTAATGGTACCTTATCACTAGTGGATTTTGGGAAAAAAGACTCTCCAATCTGGTATAAAATGAAAGTCCGAACAATTCTGTTCAACCTATTCCCATCTTGCTCCTGGAGTTTCGCATCCGATAGAACAGTGTCAAGAATCCAAGTATGCTTTAACCGCCCGCTTGACAAAATTTCTCCTCCTCCAGTGCTAGGGTTGGCTCTGAGCCGTTGCTCGCAATAAGCTCCCCAATTATATCTTACAAGGTGCTCGTATCCTGTCATGGGAGCCTCATAAACATGAAGACCTGTAAGGATAGAGACATCCTTCAATGTCACGGTAGCTTCGTCGTGTCGCAGATGGAAGGTGTATGTCTCTGATATCCATCATTCCAAGAGGACCATCAGAAGAGACTGATCGAGATTTGCCCTTCTCACGTTGGTGACACAACACATGCCTTCCAACTCGAGCAAATGGTCGAATGCCACACTCCGAGGTTTCAGGAGTATCTTGTTGAGTATGTGACCATATTCGACGTATATGAAATTCTGGAAAACCATATAATACGATGTTATATATGACTGTGTTAGTAGATATGCAGTGTTCTTTAAGAAATAACGACTATTTTAAGGTTGTACCGTGGCATCCTCATTCAGTAGTAATGCAGATATGTGGTTGTTCTGCTGAACGAGAACCGAAGCATCAACAAGTCCAAGAGTTGAGTCCATTCCTATCTCATGATAGAGTTAACATCAAAGATAAAAAAGTCATGCATATTTTAATATATATATATTGCACCGTCAAAATTCACAGTTAATATTACATAGCAATATTACATTCACCACCTGTGACAAGTCATGCGGGTATGACCAAACTGCTTACATATACCGCACCTGACATTCACATGACCCACTTCATCCATACTGTTTTGTATCCTCCGTAATCATGTCTGATCGGGACCTACTTCCACGTTTGGAGGCATCAAGATGGACATAAGTACATTTGTCGGTCAATACCGACGACCAGGAATGGGTGAGAATTCAAATGCGTAAGTTTGGCAAAATGTTGCGGTAGTAGAATACCACGAACAATTTTTAACATGCTCGATGCTAATATTAACATGACCACAAACCACAATGACATGCGGGCATGTGAGGTGAAAGCACTGCATGAAGCCACGTGTGTATTCAGACTTGGCCCCATTGAGTGTAACTCGGTAATTTCCTTCGCGACATTTCACCTCAATATTGTCTGAGAAAATTTCTTAGCATCGTAAGTGCGAGCTAGCTCAACATTATCGTCGATAATCTTGTTGTATCTCAGCATTAGCTCCGCGTTAGTAGCTGCATCCTGCCTGCGATGAGCGACGAAATGTATTCAGAAGATAGAAGAATGCCAAAATCATGGTCAGGATAGGAAGACCGTGCATGCTCTTTAAGATATTGTTGAAGTATTCTGAAATATTTGTCCTAATATTCCCATATAAAGACGGCCTCCGTCACAAGAAAATGCCCAGTAATTCTGATCATCGTCTTCCTGATTAATAATCCAGTCATAGGCCTCAGGATCATTACAACAGATTTGTCTCATGATCCGATCATGAGCGTGCATATTGGCTACCACCCTCCACTGTAAAATTTTTCTTTTGCCCATCGGTCATGACCCATCCTATGCTTGTTTGCTTGCATGTGTTTCAGACATAATTGATGACAGTACCTAAGATCAGCTGAAAAATACTTAAGCAATAAAGTCCCCTTATAATATGAATCATATTATTCATATTATAATATGAATCAAATTCATATTATTCATGATAATTAATTGGACAATAAAGTCTCCTTATAATATGAATCAAATTCATATTATTCATGATAATTAAATCACATTTAATTATTAATATCTTTCCTTATGCATATTCATATACATAAATCATATTTAATCACATTCATATTATATCCCCTAAAGAAAGGGGGATGAATAATATGATTAAATTCATATTATAAGGAGAGTTATAACCTCCTTATAATATGATTCATATTATAATCTCCTTATAATATGATTCATATATCCATATTAATTAGGTATATTATAAATGTGATTTATAATATATTAGAGAGAGAGCATATTGTGATTTATATTTGTTAATTAATTATTGATGTGAATTGGATTCACATTGGATGATTAATTAAAAATATAATTTACATTTTATTTTGAGATGTGAATGTGATTCATATTTTTCCAATAGCATGATTACAATATTCACAAGATAATTATGAATTATTTTTGTGAAATAATTTACAACAAATATTGTTGTAAATCTTGGAGATCTAATGAGATAATAAGATCTAATGAGATTTTGAGGAGATAGACCCATTCTATCTCAAATGAGTAACCGTCCCCCTTTCTTTAGGGGATATGGTCAATCTCATCATTATCTCCAAGACTAGTCGAAGTGATTTAATTTTGAATTGATTTATATTGATTTATCAATATATATTAATTTAAATTAAATCAATTGTTGTTGTGTTTTTTACAACAACATCATGGCCATTGAAAGAAACACAAATCAATCTCATCCATTGATTGTGTTTTGTCCATGGATTGAGATCCATGAACTCCCAAAACCCAATCTAAGAAGAGGCACCCCTTGCTCTTTGAGTTACACAATTACGACATAAGCTCTATCCCTCTCTCTCTATACGCCAAATGCTCTCTCCCTCTCTCTATCTTTTGCCCATCCACCATGGAGCCCTTAAGAGAGTCGCCATCGGCACAGCATCGTCATTATGCTGCCGAAGTATTTGCTCGTGGATATCCATTTTCTTCGGTGCGCCTTGCTCGTGAAGAAGACGTCGAATCTCGTGTGACGAGATCAGGAGATTCACCGCTTGGATCATCAACATGGATTGCGAGGAGCTCACGTCTCATCAACGTGCTCGCAATCGTCTCCTCCATTGGATCAGACTTGAGATAGGAGGTCTCTTCGTTTAGAGACTCGATCGCAACCATGCTTCAAGAGATAAACCTTATACCTAATTGTGGTTTAGATGAAATGATCCGAGAAAGGTTCTTGGATCATGTGGTTTCATCACATTAAATTTTTAAATTCTGCTGCCTCGAGCGACTAGTACAACTAGTCGCTCCTGATCGCATACGATGCGATCATCATACTTCCATGATGCGTTTGATGACCTCCCCATATCCTTCAAGTGGTATCAGGGCTAGGTTCGAGGTTATGGATACAATCCATGAATATAAGAATACTTGGACTCATTAGGGATCATGAAAATTTTGTTGCAATTCATTTTTGCAAACCTATTTTGTGAATATTTTCGGCCCTGTTTAATGGTTTAAACATGAAATTATTACTTGGATAATGTTCCTCACTAATTAAGAAAACCTTAAGATTTGAGTTTGCGCGATTTGGAATCTGATAACTCAAGATATGATCATTTTAATGAGCTTATATCCACTGTTTCAGGGATGGCGAATCATGACGTAATTAATGAGTTATTTACTATTTTGAAACGCCTAGAAATGCATGCTAATCACTTGGGTTCTTTTTTAAATGAAATTAGCAAACTTTGAAAACTTACCTTGCTTAATTTAGATTTAAATTTATTGAGATGTGCTAATTTTAGTTAGTAGGAGTCACTGTTGGAAATTGCATATTTGATCATGAACCATGTGATTGCCATCAAATTTTTATAAAAATTAATGGTTAATTTCTTGAGATAAATATCGATAAATATTTGTTAAATATTTAAAGATAATAATTTATTCATTAAATGCCATTTTCTTAATCAATAATTGATTAGATATTATCTAGATCACAAATTGGTTACATCATAACTTTCCAACAAACAAGTTGCTTGAATAGCATTGGGGATTTGTTTAGCAAATCTCCTTATAATGTTAATCAAAATGGTTTTGATTATTATTATATGGTATAACTTCGGTTGAAAAATCGATTATCATCTCAAGTACAAAGTGATCGATTTGGCATTATCTTTTCTCGAGGCGGATATGGTATCTAGTCGAGGAGCGTTGGGGTAGCAGGTTGTACCGTGTGTGGTCTGTCCCACTCCCGTCGGTATTGGCCATGATAGCAGGTAGGGAACAGATAATGCTTGAGAGATCATGATGTATTTTTCTAATTATTAAAATTCGAAATAATATGTATTTGAGATAATACCATATTTTTAATTAACGTTAAAAAATGCTTGTTGGATGTTAATTGGACCATTAATTTAATATGATTAGATTAATTGGAATCCAATTAAAATTAAAACACTCTGTTATAAATAGAGTTGTTATTTCCCTTAGAAGAATTAATTATGTGAATATGATTCACAATAATTAATTAGAATTTGAATATGAGATGGAGGATCACAAAAGTGACATCCATGATCTCCCGTCAAGGCAAAAGGTTCAATCGTCAGAGATTGTATGTTGGAAACGCCTGTCCGAAGTGACAACTCCTGCATAGAAGCCATTTGGATTGGGCTCTTTGCTTCTCGAAAGAGTTAAAGGTGTATGCATAGTGACCCCAATATGGAGTCCTCATATTATTGGGGCAATATTGGATTGCACATAGCAAGTTGTATTCCTATTGATGGTTAGTTCAACTAATGACGGGTCAACATCACCTTAGGGATGGTGGGCCCGGGTGTTAAAGATCGAATTAGGAGATGCAAGTTGGACTTGCAAGTGGAATGAGTTCTCGCTTCTTTTTATCCGAGTTGCAAGTTCTCATATTATTGGGATGTGACAAAGATAAGAAAGGAGATCCTAGATCTTGCTAGAGATATAATAGTAAGTATATCTCTTACATTGAAAATGATAAGGGAATTAACTTTTAGTGTTCACAAGGCAAGACAACTTTGATATAAAATTCCTAAATCAAAGTAAAAATATGTATATATTTATATATATATATTTATGCAAATTTCTTATTTCAGATAATCCTTCATTAAACCCACTCAGTACTATACTCAATAATAACCAGTAAAATATCATGGATTGGATCCATGATCAAGATATTGTAGTTGCAGTTGGACACATATTGTATGTGGTTGCAATACGCAAGTTTCCTCATAATAACGAGGAATGACAATTAAATAGTCAATAAGACAACAACCTATGCTTTGTATGTCTTTATAGTCTTGATCTCTCATCGAATGTACTTTGGAAGTGACATGTCAATGATGATCGTAATTAACAAATAATCCTTATAAAGTCTAAGAAGGTGATCTGGCATACATATGTGCTCTCGACATTTAATCAAGAATGATCCGATTCACTGCATCATGCAGAATGATGGCTCTATAAGAGATGATGTATTCAAATGTTTGAGTAACTACCTGAACCTAAGTCTTTAAGAGTTAAGATGTATGTAGATATGATGAGTGTCATCATTCTACTGTCTATACTTTAGTCATTCATGAAACTTTATAATATTCTTATTGTATGAATTAAATGAAGCATGTATAAATGTTGAAATACTCTTATATTGATTTTTTTAATTCAACATAAGAGTTCCTTTGTCTTAAGCAATGGTTGTTTAGAGATAAAGGAGCGCAGTGGAAACATGGGTCTGACCCAAATTAGAAGGAAAGTCAAAGAGTTGGTTGTATTTCTATGATTTCCACACGCATATGACATCCAAAGGGTCAGATAAATGCCAATACTGCAGCGAGTTGATGTGTTGATAGTATGACTATCAAGTCTATCTAGGATCCCGAGAGAAGGACTCGAATAGTGCATCGAAATAATCTACATTTATTCATTGAAATTGACTTTCTTATTGGATAAGATTAAAAGTCTAATAATTGTATCTCATTCTTCGAATAACACTTGCAATTGGTTGCATATATTTTATAAGACTAGAAAATTTGATCTTAAGGTTTAATAGTCATCCACATGAATGTTGATGCAATTGTTGCAACAACCTCTAATTGATAAATAGACTTCATATTTTCAGTGGGATCTTATTCTTAGATAATGTCTCTACGACCTGGATATTTGGATACACTCATTGTTTATTTCTAAATGTTGGAAATAAACATGAATTCTGGAATAGACCCATCATAAAGAGTTATGATGGATATATTTCAGATAGTAATCTGACATTTGGAGGACTCTACTAAATTAGAAAATTAATGAATGGTTCATTAATATTTTTAATACTGAAATTAAACCTTAACAAGATCAATAGGAGGACGGAGATCATTTAACAATGATCTAGCATCAAATCTTGGACATGTCTATTGATGAAATAAATAAACTAGTAAGATATTGAACTTTAGATTGTCTAAAGGTTCAAAACTTACATACTCATGAATAGAGATTCAAAGTAAAATGTCTAAAAGTCTAGGAATGGTGTTAGATGCCAAGGTACTCAAGATCTCATACATATTGATGTATGTGGATCATCTGTATCAAAATAAACATTGATGATATGTGATATCATTCAATGATTATCTGTGATATAAGATTTCTTCCTTCACCTTAGAAACCTTTGAAATGTTCAAAGATTTCACAATTTCGTTTAGAACTAAAGTTTGAAGGATTTCTGAAATGAATTTGATCTAACCTAGGTAGCAAGTACCTATTAGATGAATTCAAGGAATACCATATGGAGAAAGGAATTTTCATTCCTATCTCAATCCTTCTAATGCACCTAAACTCAATAGAGTTGTAGGGAGATATAATAGGATCATATGTGATATGATTTGATCAATGATTAATATTAGCATATCTACCTCTTAATTGACAAGGTATATATGTAGTAGAGACTACAATATATATCCTTAATAAGGTTCCATGCAAGTAAGCTGAAATCTAGCACCAGAGAGTGCTACTTCATTAGGAAAATAAAGGATGGCATTGGATACCTACTTTATGACCTTGAGATTCTTAAAAGAACTCGTCTCTAAAAATGTGATTCTTAGAGGATGAATCTCTTGAGAATCAAGATGAAAATGAAGTGAAAGAACTTATTTAATCTTGAGAAGACAATGAGGCTCCTGAAATTGAAACTAAAAGGACAATTAAAGGTGAAACACTAATACCTCTTCAAATTAGTTTGAGGATGAATTTCATGTGTCAAAGAAATCTGACAATGATCGAACTTCATGTGATGAAGCTTCTGAATATCATGTCATGGAAAGATGGATGTTAGCAATTAATTCTAAAGTAGACTTCGTATACAAGTGTTGTATATGGACCCTCAAAGATCCACCTATATGGGTAAGACCCGTTAAAGTGTAAATGGATATTCAAAAGAAAGACGGAATCGAATGAGAAGGTAGAGACCTTCATAGCACGGCTCGTAGCCATGAGCTACACACCGAAGAGAAGACATTGCTTGCGATGAAACTTGGTCTTCAGTGACCATTCTTAAACCCATCATAATATGTAACTATAGCTACATAGGTTGACTATGACATCTTCAAGATATGAGTCAAGATTGCATTCCTCTATGAATACCTCTCTGAGGATATTCATATGAAGTAGCCCCAGGGCTTCATAGTTGAGGAAAGCAAGTGTGCAAGCTGAATAACTCCATCTGTAGACTCCAATAAGCTTCTTGTAGTTGGAACATCAGATTTGATGAAATCACAAATGTTATGATTTCAGGTAGAATCTTGATGAATCATGTGAAGCTTAGGGGGAGTGCCATTGTTCATCATGCTAAATGTATATAATGTCCTAATCATTTGGAATGATATAAGGATAATAATAAGTGTTTTTATAGACTGGCTATTCCATACCTTGAGATATAATCTCAAGGAAACCTCTTAAGATCTTAGTTCTGAAAGTGTTAAGAAGCAAAGAGAAGAGGGCATTAGAACCGTCGCATTAATGGTACACCTTGGACATATTCCATTTTCTGAAAATTCTAAGAAAGGCTTCTTTTCCGTTAAATGTGGTACTTAACTATCTAAATGGATAGCACCTCAAAGAGTCGAGGAAGTGAATGCTAAAACTGCTTGCCCTTATGCATCAGCTATGAGAAGCCGAGTGTATGCTAAATATCTATAAAAGTCAGATGTCTGTCATCCAGTAGGAGTAGTAAACTGTTGCTAATCCTACTAAGGTGATAAAACAATTGATTGCAGTAATAGCAAAATCTTCGAAGATGACAATACTTAGAGATAGTGATCTCAAAGTCATATCTTCAAGATATTAAGACACGATGGAGATTTAAAAGGTCTTAATTGTGGATACCTTAGGATATAGAGATCTCCAAGAATAAGGGTATTCTGATAAGGATAATGAAAATACTGGTTAGGATAATTATTGAGCAGTAGTGTCAAGAACACTATAACTATCAAAATTGAGTATTGGTTGCATAAGATGCAACATTTGCATTGGATGGAGGCACTGTTACTGGGGATATGCAAGTGCCGTAAAGGACTTGGTGTAGTCTCTTGAGAACAGAGTGATTGATTAGCTTACCTAGCTATTTTTATAAATATCCTATAATTGTCACATGAGTGTGGGTTTAAATGATTAGCCCATTAATGGCTCTTTGGGCTAGTTGGAGATTGTTGGACATGCGAGCCCACAATGAGCCATTAAGCAATAAATGTTATTGCAAATATCATTCCCTGATCTGAAATTAAGAATAACTAATTTGCATAATAGGTCCCTTAGTACAATTAGGGTTATGTACCATGGTCATCTTAATGATCATACAGTTGTTGATTTAATTATTGAATCATAGAGGCTGGTGTTTGGATGAATATATAAAAGTTAGATTGAGGACTCATCAAGTACCGTCAAATGATTGTTAAGAGATGATCTCCATCCTGAGTAGGAGATGGCCATCCTTTCTCATTTGGCTAATATCTGACAGATCTCTTGATGCAGGTCATCTACATAGGAATAGAGATTCGGAGGTGTTAGATAAGTTAGGTCAAAGAGTTGACATAACGAGATCGAGATAACCAAAAACCTATGTCGTATGTTATCACGATATAGGCACGCATCCTCTGCCGGAGACAAATGTTTTACTGTATGTTTGAGTATGTATATTTGGCAGACCAATAGATTGATGACCTAACCAAGGTCTATACACTGACGCGCTGGTGCGTATGCAAGGGCATATGAATAATACGATCTCTCAAAGGGATCATACAGGTTCATTGTTGAACCGGAAGACATGAGCTCACTCATGAGATATTGGGAAGAATCAAATTCCACGCGTGGTTGTCTCGCTTTAGAAGCTTGACTAAATTTGTAAGATTTGATATATACTTTTGAAAAGAATATGATCAACACCTCGGTATGATATATGCTTTTGTAAAGTGTATATGATCAATACCGACTCCCACTGATCGAATGAGAACCTTAGTGATAAAATCCAGAAGGAGACATTACTAAAGAGATCTAAAACTTCGGATTTGTTCTGGGTCTTCCAATATGCATGATGTATAGGTATTAGGAATAACTGAGGGTGATGTGATCATAAATTATTGTATAACCATGAAGCTTCCACTCTGAGGGAGTGATGAAACAGATCTGCATTTTAGTGACTCCTCGCACAGAGAAGTAATCTGATCTTAGTCCAAATGTTGTGGACATCGGTCTTGATTTAATCAAGCACCTATGGGAGGTCTGCAAGATCTGGATTTGAGATGTGATCTCAATATAACGTGGAACAATACAATCGCCTTGTCCTTATCTCCAAGTATCCGCAGAGAAAGCGCATTATCCTTGAAAGAGTTCATGGATAATTTTATTGTTGATATATTTATCCGAGCATTAAGATATTGATAATTAAATGTGATTTAATTATTATGAATAATATGAATTTGATTCATATTATAAGGAGAGTAATCTAAGATAATCAAATGTGATTTAATTATCAAAGATGTGAATAATGTGAATGTGATTCATGTTATTTGTGCACATGAGAAAAGAGATCCAAGATGATTAAATGTGATTTAATTATCATGGATATGAATATTGTGGATAGCGCTATCCATATTAATCAAATATATTATAAATGTGATTTATAATATATTAAAGAGAACATATTATGATTTATATTTGTTAATTAATTATTGATGTGAATTGGATTCACATTGGATGATTAACTAAAAATATAATTTACATTTTGTTTCGGGATGCGAATGTGATTCACATTTTTCCAATGACATGATTACAATAATCACAAGATAATTATGAATTATTTTTGTGAAATAATTTACAACAAATGTTGTTGAAAGTCTTGGAGATCTCATTAGATAATGAGATCTCATGAGATTTTGAGGAGATAGACCCATTCTTTCTCAAATGAGTAGCCGCCCCCTTCTTTAGGGGATATTGTCAATCTTGTCATTATCTCCAAGACTGATCAAAGTGATTTAATTTTGAATTGATTTATATTGATTTATCAATATATACTAATTTAAACTAAATCAATTGTTATTGTGTTTTTTACAACAACATCATGGTCATTGAAAGAAACACAAATCAATCTCATCCATTGATTGTGTGTTGTTGATGGATTGAGATCCATGGACTCCCAAAATCCTATAAAAGAAGAGGCACCCCTTGCTCTTTGAGTTACACGATTATGACATACGCTCTCTCCCTCTCTCTCTCTACACGCCAAATGCTCTCTCCCTTTCTCTCTCTCTTTTGCCCGTTTACCATGGAGCCCTTAAGAGAGTCGCCATCGCCGTAACATCGTCGTTATGCTGCCGAAGTATTTGCTTGTGGATCTTTGCTTTCTTCGGTGTGCCTCGCTCGTAAAGAAGACGTCGGATCTCGTGTGACAAGATCAGGAGATTCACCGCTTGGATCATCAACTTGGATTGCGAGGAGCACGCGTCTCATCAACGCGCTCGCAAGCGTCTCCTCCATTGGATCGGACTTGAGACAGGAAGTCTCTTCGTTTAGAGACTCGATCGCAACCACGCTTCAAGAGGTAAACATTATACCTAATTGTGGTTTAGATGAAACGATCCGAGAAAGGTTCTTGGATTATGTGGTTTCATCACATTAAATTTTTAAATTCTGATACCTCGAGCGACTAGTACGACTAGTCGCTCCCGATCGCATACGATGCGATCATCATGCTTCCATGATACGTTTGAGGATCTCCCCTTATCCTTCAAGTGGCATCAGAGCCAGGTTTGAGGTTATGGATACGATCCATGAATCTAAGAAGACTTAGACTCATTAGGGATCGTGAAAATTTTTTCATATTTCATTTTCGCAGCCCTGTTTTTCGAATATTTTTGGCCCTGTTTAATGGTTTAAACATGAAATTATCACTTGGATAATGTTCCTCAATAATTAAGGAAACCGTGAGATTTTAGTTTGCGTGATTTGGAATCCGATAACTCAAGATACGGTCATTTCAATGAGCCTATATCCACTGTTTCGGGGATAGCAAATCATGATGTAATTAAAGAGTTATTTACTGTTTTGAAACGCCTAAAAATGCATGCTAATCACTTGGGATCTTTTTTAAATCAAATTAGAAAACTTTTAAAACTTACCTTGCTTAATTTTGATTTAAATTAATTGAGATATGCTAATTTAGTAAGTAGGGGTCACTACTGGAAATTGCATATGTGATCATGAACCATGCGATTGTCATTTAATTTTTCCAGAAATTAATAGTTAATTTCTTGAGATAATTATTTATAAATATTTATGAAATATTTAAAGATGATAATTATTTCATTAAATACCATTGCCTAACCGATAATTGATTAGATATGATCTAGATCACAATTTGGTTACATCATAACTTTCCAAAAAAACAAGTTGCTTGAATAGCATTGGGAATTTGTTTAGCAAATCTCCTTATAATGTTAATCAAAATGGGTTTGATTATTATTATTATATGGTATAACTTCGGTTGAAAAATCGATGATCATCTCAAGTACAAAGTGATCGATTTGGCATTATCTTTTCCCAAGGAGGATATGGTGTCTAGTCAGGGAGCTTGGGGGAGCAGGTTGCACCGTGTGCGGTATGTCCCACTCCCGTCTATAATGGCCATGATAGCAGGTAGGGAATGGATAATGCTTGAGAGATCATGATGTATTTTTCTAATTATTAAAATTAGAAATAATACGTATTTGAGATAATACCATATTTTCAAGTAACGTTAACAAATGGTTGTTGGATGTTAATTGGATCACTAATTTAATATGATTAGATTAATTAGAATCCAATTAAAATTAAAACACTCTGTTATAAATAGAGTTATTATTATAATTAATTAGAATTTAAATATGAGATGGAGGATCACATAAGTGACATCCATGGTCTCCCGTCAAGGCAAAAGGTTCCGTCTCCAGAGATTGTATGTCGGAGACGCATGTCCTAAGAGATAGCTCCTGTATACAAGCCATTTGGATCGGTCTCTTTGCTTCTCGAAAGAGCAAGGATGTATGTGTAGTGAACCCAATATGGAGTCCTCATATTATTGGGGCCATATTGGATTGCTCATAGCAAGTTGTATTCCTATTGACGGCTACTTCAACTAATGACGGGTCCACATTACCTTAGAGGTGGTGGGCCCGGGTGTTAAAAATCGAATTGGGATATGTAAGTTGGACTTGCAAGCGGAATGAGTTCCCGCTTCTTTTTATCCGAGTTGCAAGTTCTCATATTATTGGGATATGACAAAGATAAGAAAGGAGATCCTAGATCTTGCTAGAGATATAATGGTAAGTATATCTCTTACATTGAAAGTGATTAAGGGAATGACCTTTCAGTATTGACAAGGCATGACAACTTTGATATAAAATTCCAAAATAAAAGTAAAATATATATATATATATATATATTTACATTTATATGTTTATGCAAATTTCTTATTTCAGATAATCCTTCATTAAACCCACTCAGTACTATACTCAATAGTAACCAGTAAAATATCATGGATTGGATCCATGATCAAGATACTGTACTTGCAGTTGGACAAATATTGTATATAGTTGCAATGTGCAAGTTTCCTGATAATAACGAGGAATGACAATTAAATAGTCAATAAGACAACAACCTAGGGTTTGTATTTCTCTATAGTCTTGATCTCTCATCGAATGTACTTTGGAAGTGACATGTCGATGATGATCGCAATTGTTAAATAATCCTTATAAAATCTAAGAAGATGATCTGGCATACATATGTGCTCTCGACATTTAATCATGAATGACCTGGTTCACTGCATCATGCAGAATGGTGGCTCTATAAGAGATGATGTATTCAAATGTTTGAGTAACTACCTGAACCTAAGTCTTTAAGAGTTAAGATGTATGTAGATATGATGAGTGTCATCATTCTACTGTTTATACTTTAGTCATTCATGAAACTTTATAATATTTATATTGTATGAATTCAATTAAGCATGTATAAATGTTGAAATACTCTTATATTGAATTTTTTTAAATTCAACATAAGAGTTCCTTTGTCTTAAGCGATGGTTGTTTAGAGATGAAAGGAGCATAGTGGAAGTATGGGTCTGACCCAAGTTAGAAGGAAAGTCAAAGAGTTGGTTGTACTTCTATAGTTTCCACACACATATGACATTCATAGGATCGGATAAATGCCAATACTGCAACGAGCTGATGTATTGATAGTATGACTATCAAGTCTATCTAGGATCCTTAGAGAAGGACTCGGATAGCGCATCGGAATAATCTACATTTAATCATTGAAATTGACTTTCTTATTGGATAAGATTAAAAGTCTAATCATTGTATCTCATTCTTCTAATAACACTTACAAATTGGTTGCATATATTTTAGAAGACTAGAAAATTTGATCGTAAGGTTTAATAGTCATCCACATGGATGTTGATGCAATTGTTGCAACAACCTCTATTGGATAAATATACTTCATATTTTTAGTGGAAGATCCCTTATTCTTAGATAATGTCTCTACGACATGGATATTAGAATACACTCATTGTTTATTTCTAAATGTTGGAAATAAACATGAATTCTGAAATGAATTTGATCTAACCTAGGTAGCAAGTACCTATTAGATGAATTCAATGAATACCTTATGGAGAAAGGAATTTTCATTCCTATCTCAATCCTCCTAATGCACCTAAACTCGATAGAGTTGTAAGGAGATATAATTGGATCATGTGTGACATGATTTGATCAATGATGAATATTAGCATAATTACCTCTTAGTTTACAAGGTATATATGTAGTAGAGACTACAATATATATCCTTAATAAGGTTCCATGCAAGTAAGCTGAAGTCTAGCACCAGAGAGTGATACTTCATTAGGAAAATAAAGGATGGCATTGGATACCTACTTTATGACCTTGAGATTCTTAAAAGAACTCGTCTCTAAAAATGTGATTCTTAGAGGATGACTTTCTTGAGAATCAAGGTGAGAATGAAGTGAAGGACTTATTTAATCTTTGGAAGATAATGAGGCTCCTGAAATTGAAACTAAAAGGACAATTAAAGGTGAAACGCTAATACCTCTCAAATTAGTTTAAGGATGAATTCCATGTGTCAGAGAAATCTGACAATGATCGAACTTCATGTGATGAAGCCTCTGAATATCATGTCATGGAAATATGGATGTTAGCAATTAAATCTAAAGTAGACTTCGTATAAAAGTGTTGTATATGGACCCTCAAGGATCCACCTATATGGGTAAGATTCACTAAGATGTAAATGGATCTTCAAGAGAAAGAGGGAACCTGATGAGAAGGTAGAGACCTTCAAAGCACGGCTTGTAGCCATGAGCTACACACCGAAGAGAAGACATTGCTTGCGATGAGACTTATTCTTTAGTAATCATTCTTAAACCCATCAGAATATTGCTAACTATAGCTAAACAGGTTGACTATGACATCTTTAAGATGTTAGTCAAGATTGCATTCCTCTATGAATACCTCTCTGAGGATATTCATATGAAGTAGCTCCAGGGCTTCATAGTTGAGGAAAGCAAGTTGTGCAAGCTGAATAACTCCATATGTGGACTTGAATAAGCTTCTTATAGTTGGAACATCATATTTGATGACATCATAAATGTTATGATTTCAGATAGAATCTTGATGAACCATGTGAAGCTTAGTGGGAGTGCCATTGTGTTCATCACGCTAAATGTAGATAATGTCCTAATCATCTGGAATGATATAAGGATAATAATAAGTGTTTTTATAGACTGGCTATTCCATACCTTAAGATATAATCTCAAGGAAATCTTCTGAAAGTGTTCAGAAGCAAAGAGAAGAGGGCATTGGAACCGTCGCATTAGTGGTACACCTTGGACATATGTCATTTTCTGGAAAATTCCAATAAAGGCTTCTTTTTCGTTAGATGTGGCACCTCAAAGAGTTGAGAAGTGAAAGCTAAAACTGCTTGCCCTTGTGCATCAGCTACGAGAAGCCGAGTGTATGCTAAATGTGTATAAAAATCAGATGTCTGTCATCCAGTGGGAGTAGTAAATTGTTGCTAATCCTACTAAGGTGATAAAAGACTTGATTGCAGTAATAACAAAATCTTCGAAGACGACAAGACTTAGAGATAGTGATCTCAAAGTCTTCTCTTTAAGATATTAAGACATTATAGATGGAGATTTAAAATGTCTTAATTGTGGATACCTTAGGAGATAGAGATCTCCAGGAATAAGGGTATTCTAATAAGGATAATGAAAATATTGGTTATGATAATTATTGAGCAGTAGTGTCAAGAACACTATAACTAACAAAATTGAGTATTGGTTGCATAAGATGCAACATTCGCATTGGATGCGGGCACTGTTACAGGGGATATGCAAGTGTCGTAAAGGACTTGGCGTAGTCTCTTGAGAACAAAGTGATTGATCAGCTTACTTAGCTATTTTTTCTAAATAGCCTATAATTGTCACATGAGTGTGGGTTTAAATGATTAGCCCATTAATGGCTCTTTGGGCTAGTTGGAGATTGTTGGACATGCGAGCCCACAACGAGCCATTAAGTAATAAATATTATTGCAAATATCATTCCCTGATCTGAATGAATAATAACTAATTTGCATAATAGATCCTTTAGTACAATTAGAGTTATGTACCATGGCCATCTTAATGATCATACAATTGTTGATTTAATTATTGAATCATAGAGGTTGGTGCTTGGATGAATATCTAAATAATTAGATTGAGGACTCATCAAGTATCGTCAAATGATTGTTAAGAGATGATCTCCATCCTGAGTAGGAGATGGCATTCCTTTCTCATTTGGCTAATAACTGACTGACCTCTTGATGCATGTCCTCTATATAGGAATAGAGATTCAGAGGTGTTAGATAAGTTAGGTTAAAGAGTTGACATAACGAGATCGAGATAACCAAAAACCTATGTCGTATGTTGTCACGATATAGGCATGCATCCTCTGACCGGAGACAGATGTGTTATTATATGTTTGAGTACTTATATTTCACATACCAATAGGTTGATGACCTAACCAAGGTCTATACACCGGCGCGTTGGTACATGCAAGGGCATATGAATAATACGATCTCTCAAAGGGATCATACAGGTTCATTGTTGAACCGGAAGACATAAGCTCACTCATGAGATATGGGGAAGAATCAAATTCCACGTGTGGTTATCTCGCTTTGGAAGCTTGACTGAATTTGTAAGGTTTGATATATGTTTTTGGAAAGAATATGATCAACACATCGGTATGATATATGCTTTTGGAAAGTATACGATCAATACCGAGTCCCAATGATCAAATGAGAATCTTAATGAAAAATCCTAAAGGAGACAGTCTAAAAGATATCCAAAACTTCGGATTTGTCCTGGGTCTTCCAGTATGCAGGATGTATAGGTATTAGGAAAGAGGGTGATGTGATCATAAATGATTGTATAACCATGACGCTTCCATTACGAGGGAGTGATGAAACAGATCTGCATTTTAGTGACTCGTCGCACAGAGAAGTAATCTGATCTTAGTCCAAATGTCGGACATCGGTCTTGATTTAATCAAGCATCTATGGGAGGTTCGCAAGATCTGGATTTGAGATGTGATCTCAATATTCAAGTCACTATACATGGAACAATACAATCGCCCTGTCCTTATCTCCAAGTATCCGCGGAGAAAGCGTATTATCCTTGAAAGAGTCCATGGATAATTTCATTGTTGATATGTTTATCCGAGCATTGAGATATTAATAATTAAATGTGATTTAATTATCATGAATAATATGAATTTGATTCATATTATAAGGAGATTTATATAAGATAATTAAATGTAATTTAATTATCAAAGATGTGAATAATGTGAATGTGATTCATGTTATTTGGGCACATGAGAAAAGAGATCCAAGATGATTAAATGTGATTTAATTATCATGGATATAAATATTGTGGATAGCACTATCCATATTAATCAGATATATTATAAATATGATTTATAATATATTAGAGAGAGAGAGAGCATATTGTGATTTATATTTGTGAATTAATTATTGATGTGAATTGGATTCACATTGGATGATTAATCGAAAATATAATTTACATTTTGTTTTGGGATGTGAATGTGATTCACATTTTTAATGCATGATTACAATATTCACAAGATAATTATGAATTATTTTTGTGAAATAATTTACAACAAATGTTGTTGTAAATCTTGGAGATCTCATGAGATATTGAGATCTCAAGATATTTTGAGGAGATAGACCCATTCTATCTCAAATGGGTAGCTGTCCCCCTTCTTTAGGGGATATGGTCAAACTCTTCATTATCTCCGAGTATAGTTGAAGTGATTTAATTTTGAATTGATTTATATTGATTTATCAATATATATTAATTTAAATTAAATCAATTGTTGTTGTATTTTCTACAACACCATCATGGCCATTGAAAGAACACAAGTCAATCTCATACATTGATTGTGTATTTTCCATCGATTGAGATCCATGGACTCCCAAAATCCTATATAAGAAGATGCACCCATTGCTCTTTGAGTTACACGATTACGACATGCTCTCTCCCTCTCTCTTTACACACCAAATGCTCTCTCCCTCTCACTCTTGTGGCTGTCCACCATGAAGCCCTTGAGAGTGTCACCATCACCGCATCATCATCGTTATGCTGTCGAAGTATTTGCTCGTGGATATTCGTCTCCATCGCTGCACCTCGCTCGTGAAGAAGACATCAGATCTCTTGTGACGAGATCAGGAGATTCACCGCTTGGATCATCAACATGGATTGCGAGGAGCACACGTCTCATCAACGTGCTCGCAAGTGTCTCCTCCATTGGATCGGACTAAAGACAGGAGGTCTCTTCATTTAGAGACTCGATCGCAACCACGCTTCAAGAGGTAAACCTTATATCTAATTGTGGTTTAGATGAAACAATCCAAGAAAGATTATTAAATCGTGTGGTTTCATCACAATAAATTTTTAAATTACGCTGCCTCGAGCAACTAGTACGACTAGTCGCTCCGATCGCATATGTTTGATCATCATGCTTCCGTGATGCGTTTGAGGATCTCACCATATCCTTCAGGGAGGGTTGCGGGGTACTCAAGAGTGGATTTATCTTTACCATTGCTTTAGTACGCAGATGATATCTTATTCTTCATTGAAAGTGGTTCTGACGAGGTCAGGGCCTTGAGTACCATGCTTTGCCTTTCCGAATCAAAGATTAAGGAGTGCTCAAGGATCTTGATGACTCTGTGTGGGTCTTTACCCACCTATTACCTTGGTTTACCCTTAACTTATGGACGTTTGAAGCAATTCGATTGGCTACCGATGATTAAGAAGTTGAACGGAAGTTGGTTGGGTGGAAGACTTCATGTCACTCGCATAGGGAAAGATTTGTGCTTCTTATAACGGTTTTAACGCCAATCCCAATCCTTTTCATTTCGTCGAGCATTATTGTAAAAGTCACTCGACTAGCCCGACTAGTAGGTCCAACTATAATAGTCATAGGGGTAACCGACCCATTATTGACTAATTCTGACTTAGCCGACTAGAGGATCGATTTTTACTTGGAGATACCATATTATTTATTTATTTATTTTCTTTTTTTAAAAGCAAACTTATTCTAATATGCATAATGTTTTATTGAAATTCAATTACTTCTTTTCTTTAATTATGATAATATAAAAAAATCTATGTAAATACATGTATAAAAATGATTTACATATTTAAAATAATTAAAAATCCAAACTAGTTAAAGCCTGACTAAATCTGATTAGTCGCTCGATTGTTGATTAATCCTTGGTCAGTGTAACTCAACCGACCGACTACCGACTACCAATTTTTGCAACCTTGTTGTCGAGGATCCTTCTGATTGGGATTCAGAACCACTAAGAGTCGTGTATGCGTCGAGTCTTTTGGAGTCCTTCCAATGGACAGTCGAGAGGGCTACACCTGGTGAATTGGGAGATGTTTCCTCGCCAAAGGAGCAGGGTGGGTCAGGCATCCTCAAGCTAAAGGACATGAGTGAAGAGGTGTAATTGAAGTGGGTGGTGAGGCTTTGGGGCCATGATGAGGACCTCACTATATGCTTCTTCGGGACTTATACACTATTCAAGCGGAGCCACAGGTGGAGGCTTCGTCTCAGCATAACCACTCTACATTTTGGAAGGGATTTGCTTGGTCTTGCAGGATCTCCCAACGCAGATAGATCCGGTTGTTGGTGACGATAAATCTTTTCTTTTCTGAAAGGATGATTGTTGTGGAGATGGGACTCTACTGAAGCACTTTCCTCGACTTTTTGCCATGGTTGGTGATTAGGAGATGTGCGTGAGTATGCATGGATGGATGGTTAATAGATGATGTGTTTCTCCTCATCGCTATCAGATCAGCAGTTCGATGAATCTAAGCAAATGATGGAGCAAATGGCATCTACACTAGGCCCAGCTAATGGGCGGGACCA
The DNA here is from genome assembly GCA_037367405.1 of Ottelia alismoides. Classification (NCBI taxonomy): domain Eukaryota; kingdom Viridiplantae; phylum Streptophyta; class Magnoliopsida; order Alismatales; family Hydrocharitaceae; genus Ottelia; species Ottelia alismoides. Next base: position 29,543 of record JAZKJV010000203.1, on the reverse strand, counting down.
CTAGATCTTGCGAGATGGCTTCTTCTCTGTGAGAAAGACCTACATGTACCTCACGATGGTGACGAGGGGGTTGGGGGGTATAAGGACATAAGCCTGCAACTTGATTTGGACTTTGAGGGCGTCGATGAAAAATCAAGGTCTTCCTTTGGCTCCACAGGCTTGGTCAGTTGTTGACTAAGGCAAGGAGATCCTCCTTCATCTAGGGAGGGATACCATGTGCTCTATGTGTGTCATTGAGGACGAAGATCTAGACCATTTTTCCTATCCATGTACTCTAGTCCATGAGATTTGGTCAGAGATGAACATTTTGTGGGTGGACCCTTCTTCTCATGCAAACTTTTGTAACTCCTTGGTAGCCAATCAGTTCAAATCGATGGCAAAGATGATGCGCTCACTTATTGTGATCTGCGCAATCTAGCTCACAAGTAATGGGTTGATTTTTCGTTCACATATATTTTATGTTGAGAATGTTGTCCATTTAACTAGATCTCTCATCGAGATCGGGTTGATGTAAGTTTTCTTGTAACCTTTCGATCTTAATAAAAGCTTGGGGAGGATACCTCCAAAGTGTTTCCTTCTTTTTTGACTCAAATGAAAGAAAGAAAATGGATATGTGGACATTATTTTGGATGCCCACCCTTCTTTCCTAAGAAATAAACAAGGACACTATAATCTCAAGCAATTGCAAGCCTACTACCCTACATGACTTCTCAACCTCCATTGTATTATCTTCCACCAAAATGTCATTCACAACACATACAATGCTTCCTAAGCTAAAAAAGGCGTAAGGCATTCTTCCTTATTTGTAGCTTCAGCTCCAACAATACATACTGCCTCTTTCACCCCTCACGGCTCCACCTAAGGTGTACCAGAATATCCATGTCATTGCCTGAATGTTCCATCACCAAGTATAGCTACAAATTGCCTGCACCAACCTACCACTTAATTTGTTGTAAAGTCTACACAATCCCCTTATACAGTTACTCCCCTGCAACTTGATTCACTCGATGAGAACTGTTGGTGGAAATAAGTAATCTGTCTATTCCATAGAACCCTAGGCTCTCTTATATAGAGAGGACCCATGGGTAAATTACATAAGAGGTTATTTAGAAAATAAAAACAGAATAAATGATACACTGACTACATAATACTCTCTACACTCCCCCTCAAGATGGAGCATATATATCAATCATGCTCAACTTGGAAGAACATCTCTGGAAAGGTCCACTGAGCAATGGCTTGGTGAAGATGTCGGCAGTCTGCTCCTCTGAACTAACATGTGAAGTAGAAATCAAACCCTTCTGGATCATATCTCTAGTGTAATGGCAGTCTACCTCAATATGTTTTGTTCTTTCATGAAATGTTGGATTATTGGCAATGAACAAAGAAGCTTGATTGTCACACTGTAGCTGCTTGGGTAGAGGTACATCTATATGCAAGTCTTCTAGTACAGCTCGAACCCACATCATCTCCGTGCTTGCTTGTGCCATTGCCCTATATTCAGATTCAGCACTGGATCTAGCCACAACAGTTTGTTTCTTATTTTTCCAAGAAACCAGAGAGCTCCCCACAAAAACTGCAAAGCCTGAAGTAGACTTACGATCCTTAGGGCATCCTACATAGTCTGCATCTGCACAAGCCGAAATAGATAAGTTTGTCCTTTCTAAACAGCAATCCTGAGCTTGGAGAAGACTTCAGATACCTTAGTATCATATATATAGCATCCATATGTATCTATCTTGGCTGCTCCATGAATTGACTCACTCGACTTTACTGCAAAAGCAATATCGAGTCGAGTTATAGTGATGTAAAGACGCTTGTCCACCATCTCTCTATATCTTCTCGTGTCAACCTCTTAAGTATCATTGTCATATAATTTCATACTTGGATCCATAGGAGTGCTCGATGGTCTACATCCAACCATGCCCGTTTCAACCAGCAAATCTGTAATGTATTTCGTTTGGGTCATCACCAGACCCTGTGCATTCCTGGCAAACTCCAGCCCCAGAAAATGTCGTAGGGTACCAAGATCCTTCATGACAAACTGACGGCCCAAAAATGCTTTTGCCATCTCTATCTCGTGAGCATCATCTCCTGTAACCAGAATATCATCAACATATACCATGATGACAACCGTGCCTCTATAAGTCTTCTGAATGAACAACGAGTGAATCGCATTTGATCTTTTGAGTCCTTGTCGTTCAATTAGGTGGGAAAGCTTATGGAACCACGTCCTTGGGCTCTGTTTAAGGCCATATATCGTCTTGTGAAGTCTACACACCATATGATTCTCCCCCTCAGCAGCAAACCCCGGTGGCTGCTGCATGTAGACTTCTTCCTGCAGATCGCCATACAAGAATGCATTCTTAACATCAAGTATAGACCAGTCACGTACCACAACAACAGATAGAAGAATGCGAAGAGTAGAGTGACGAGCCACTCGAGAGAATGTATCCATATAGTCCACACCATATGTTTGAGTGAAGCCTCTCGCCACTAGCCGTGCCTTGTACCGATCAAGGCTCCCATCTGCATGGTACTTTACTGTGAATACCCATTTGCAGCTAACAATAGATGCACCGAATGAAGTGGTAACCAAGCTCCATGTACCCCGGGACTGTAAAGCAGCCATTTCTTCTTCCACAGCCAACCACCAGCAGTCAATTTTCATAGCATCCTAATAATTCCGTGGTATCTCCACAGAAGACAAAGCCGCAGTAAATCTCTGGAAGTCTCCTGTGAGACGGTGAAAGGAAACCTTAGAAGCAAGGGGATAAGACACGCAAGATTGTTTCTGCTTCTGAATAGCAATAGGGACATCAGGATCATCATCCACTATACTCGATGGTGCACACTCCTCCTATTAAGAAGAATCTCGCATAGGCACACTATCCGACCCATCGTTAGTAACAGCATCTGAACATACCTGAGGCATGATGGATGATTGACGTGCTGCCTGAGCAGGACCTGACCGACATGTATAGAATTTAGGTAATGGTATGATAGGTGGTTGTGGTGGTGGTGGTGGTGGTGATGATGGAGATGACGTTGGCGTGACGACCGGGATAGGATTGGGCAAAGGTGGACTTACACTAGGAGGAGGGGGAACATAGACGTCATCATTAGATGTGGAAGCATGGTGAGAAGTACATAATTGACTCAAAAAAGGTAACATCAGCAATGACAAAATATTTCCTATTTACAGGGTGATGAATACCCATTCATCACTCTTTATTCTTTTATTTTAGCTAAAAACTTATGCAAAACATCATGTAAATATGTGTAAATAGCATAAATTACCATCTTGCATGCAGTATGTAAATTACAATAATTAGCATGTTTTTGTGCATAAATAAAAGAATAAAGAAATAAAAGAAAGAGAGGGAGATATTTAGAATAAATATTGAGTGACCTAACCCCAAGGGAGGGCTCAGCATGGGCCTGACCGCAAAAGAATCAAAGTAGAGGGAGATAGGGTCAATTATGTGTACATATACCTATGTATATAAATAAAATTATTTTCCTCTTAATAAAAATAAAAATGTGCTTTTGTCCTTTTGTACATATTTCTAAAAATAAAACTAAAATAAAAAGTGGGAAAAACAAAAGAAAAATAAAAAGAAATAAAATTCTCTCACCAATGTATATAGACCATGTATAGAGAATAATATAGCTATTTATTTTCTCCTTGTAAATAATTAATAAAAATCCAATAAAAATATTTCCATATTCCATCTTTCATGATGTAAATAAATAAAATAAAAATCAGAAAAAAAATAAAATAAAAAGAAAAAGAATAAAAATCAATTTCTATCTTGTATATATACCATGTACATATGTATATAAAAGTATTTATTTAACTAATGTAAATAAATAATAAAAATAAAATAAAAATTCCCTTTTATTCCAAATTTTATGATATAAATAAATAAAATATAAAATTGGAATAAATGTATAAAAATAAACAATTAAAAATAAAATTAAAAAATACATATATGTATATATCTATATATAATAATATAATGTCAATACATAAATTATTTTTCAAAAAAATAAATAAACATTTTTATGTTTTAAGTTTTTCGAAATTAAATCATTTATTATTTTTATTTGAATTTCCAAATAATTATTAAATGGTGGCCTGTGATTGGTCCACAGGGGATGTTGACCCCCGGTCAACTCCCCCTGGACCTTTCGCCCGCGGATCTCGCTCCAGACCCGACTTCTCATAATTTCCCCCACGTGATCCGATCAGCGTTTACCCAAACCCCAGGCTCTAATTAACCTCCGCTGATCCGATACCGTCGCCCGAGACTTTGCCTAAGGGTCCGTGCTTCACCAAGCCGGACCCGACGCCTTCTTCTCGGACCATCAACATTATATAGCCTCCTCTCCGCCGCACATTACCTGCCATCCTTGGCTACGCCCCTTCGTCCCAGGACCTCCACTCTGATCCCTAGAATGACAGCTATCGACCGGAGTGTTGAAGAGAGGAGGAGCCTCCAACCATCGATCCGGCAACCTTCGTCGCCATGCGCCGCCGCGAGGTGCGCCTGAGCCTCGGGACCCGACGACCCCTCGAGGCAAAGACCCAGAGCTCCACGAGCTCATCCCCAGTCGACTCCAGCCACTAGGTAACTTCGATTCCATCTATTTTAGCCTAATTTTCCATTACACCCAAATCACCCCTCCGCCGTCGCCGATCGATTTCCGTCGCTACGCTCCCCCAATCGCTCATTCGACTTGACCGTCACCTTCGCGAGACTTCCCTTCACATTCTTCGCCCAGCCATTCCCCTTGGTTCGCCCCGGAACCAAGGTTCGACCTCCACCGCCGTCGCCTCGCCGGAGGTCATCCATCCGACGCATCTGACCACCCACTTCACCCCTAACCGGGTCGAGGCAATTTGCCCTCGACCCAGGAAGCTTCTGGTGCCTATTTGCAGGTCAATGCGACCCACCTGAGGGTCTTCTCGTTCGATCCCAGGAGCTTCGTTCCTCCGCCGTCGCTGGGCCACTCTGGTGGTCCCCGGTCTCATCGGAGGTGTCTAGCAGCTACAGAAGCCCCCGAGCTTTCTTCTGACCATCTCAGTAGCTCCAGAGGAGGTGCCGCGTGCCTGTGGTGCTCCGGTGAAGTTCGCCGGAGCTTTGTTCATCCAAGACCCACCTCCACCGTTCGTTCACCCTCGATGCTCCAGATTTGATCCTCGTCATCTATTTAAGGAGCTCCAGCCACCGTCAGATCCTTCAGAGGCTTGATCGGATCGTCCATCCAGACGAAGGGGAGCCCTCGTTCCTCAGTCGTTCGATTCACAAGTGGAGACCCCTCGTCCGTCAGATCCGAGCCGTCGGTCTTCGAAGAGACGCCATCTACACCTCCACTGTTCGATCTGACACGTGGCGCTTCATCGGATGTCCGCTTTTAATAAGGGGTAAATTTCTTGTAGGCCCCTCTGTTTATTGCATTTACTAGTTAGTCCTGTAATTATTTTATTCAATTCTTTTTATTTTGGAAAATTTGCACCTTGGACCTCTATGTGTCTGTTATTTTCATTTTCGTCCTTATATATGTGGACCACGTGCATCAGCACGTGAGGATCTGGTTTATTTGCATATTTGTTTCTGTCTTTTCTGGGTGTTATTATTTACATGTTTTAAAATAGGATTTACATTTAGGTCCCTCCGTGCCTGGTTCAAGTGCGTTACGCGTGATTTCTTGGACTTTTTGCACAAGGGCCCCTGCACTTTATTTGCATGTTACTATTTAGCCCCTGAAAGTATTTTTCCTTGCATTTAGATCCCTGTGCACTATGAGCCTTTAATTTATTTAAATAAAATAGCAAATTAAATCCAAATTGCGTGAAATTTGGATACTGGTTCCTGCCACTATGTGAAAATTTCCCTATGGTACATTTTTTAGGCTTTTTGATATTTTTATAATTTAAAAACAGTAGTTTTTTGTGACTGTCTGACTTAGAAAATCTAAAAAATATAAAAACTATTTTAAAAATTCTCAAAAAAATTAGAATTAGTTAGTTTTAGTGTGTTTGAATTTCTGTACAATTTTCGTGATTTTTAGAAATATAAAAACCTTAAAAATTAAAAACCCTAAAAATCTTATAAAAATTCTAAAAGATTCTAGAAAAATCAAAAAATACAAACTCTTCTTATGAATTTTATTTTTTTTTATTTTTCATAAAAATTACCTCCAGACTTTTATAAATCCATTTTGTATTTTAAATGGATTTTTCAAGTCTGGCTGGACAATAACTTACTGTTTTGGTCTTTCTTGATTTTTAGAAAATTATATAAAAAATGAAAAATTCTGAAAAATTAACCAAAAACATTAAAAAACATAAAAAAACATAAAAACATTTTTATTTGAATTTTTGGAGTGTTTATGAGTGATTAAATAATCTGTTGTTGTTGCTTGATTTTGCATTTTCTTATTTTTACTCATTATTAAAAATCCAAAAAAAATATAAAAAGAATTAAAAATCCACCAAAAACATTTGTGTTTATTTTATTTTACTTTTAGACTACTTCGTAGGCCGCGAGGCCAATTCGTGCTCCTTGAGACCGACCCTGGGTGCTATACCAGGTTAATAATATAGCCAGGACCGCTATTTTGCTTTTGATTGATTTTCTATCTCTCTGATTTTGGTGGTTCTCTTTTATTTTTCTTGACTGACCGATTCTCCGAGATCCGGGTCGCAACGACCCTAGTTCTATTACCTTCACCCGAGTCTTGGTGATTTTGCGATCATCACATGGTCATAACAACGATAACCCTTCTGAGTCCGAGAGTAACCCACAAAGACAAACTTGACAGCTCTAGGTGAGAGTTTGTCAAGTCCAGGAGACAAGTGGTGAACAAAAGCAACATCATCAAAGACATGAGGGATAAGAGAAAATAATTCCTTCTCTGGAAAGATAATAGAAAGAGGAATTTCCTCACCGAGTGTAGAGGACGGCATATAATTGACAAGGTAGCAGGCCTTGAGAATATTATCCCCCCAAAATGTGATAGGCTCATAACTCTGTATAAGCAGGGTTCGAGTAATATCAAGGAGATGATGATGGTTTTGCTCTACCACTCCATTCTGTTGAGATGTGTAAGCACATGTGGTTTGATGAATAATACCTTTGGACGAAAAAATGGGAGAGAGAGAGAGAGAGAGCGAGTGCAGAATTCCAATGCATTGTCCGTACGAACATATTTGACAGAAGAGGAAAAAACATTCTGCACTTCAATGACAAGATTTCTAATAACATCCCCTGCTTCAGATTTATTCTTTAAAAGAAATACCCACGATACACGAGAGAAGTCATCAACTACTACAAGATATAACCTGTGTCCCTGATGATCAGGAACACGACTCGAACCCAAAATATCAACATGGAATAATTCTAAAGGAGAGCTATTGCTCCGACGACTAGGGAAGCTAGCTCGATGATGCTTTCCCAACTGACATGCTTCACATTGAAACAACGAACTTGGAGAATTCTGAGGCAAGAGATGACACATATTTTGAAGCAGGAGGTGACCGAAGCGTAGATGCCAATTCTACGGAGAGACTGATCCGGCTAATAGGAAGAGACACTAGCATATGAATTCTGGATCAGACGATAGAGACCATTCTTCTTAGATCCACAATCAATCACACTGCATGCTAGTGTGTCCTGAAAAATAAGAGAAGATGGGTCAAATATAGAGCGACAGTGCAAATCCTTCGTAATCTGACTAATAGACAGTAGAATCATGGAAAACTCAAGAGCATGTAAAACATTCTGTAAATGCATGGATGGTGATAAGGTAATCTCCCCCTGTCCAACGATGGGGGAATGAGTTCCATCAGCTATGAGGACTGAGCGTCCAGGTGGAATGTCTTTGTATGACTCAAGTCTATCTCTGTCGCGGCAGAGATGATGGGTTGCGCCGGAGTCCATAATCCAATCTGAGAGATCATGAGAGGATGTAAAAACAGAAGAACTACATGAGGTGCTGGCAGCGGCAGAAGTACTGGCAGATGCTGAAGCAGCTATATCTGAAGAACCTCCTGGAGAACTGTAGATGGTTAGGGCATAATATCGCGCAATCGCGCCACAAGTTCCTCAAACCAGTGATCTGATGTGGATGATGACGGAGATATAACATGCTCAGCTACCCGCATCGATGCTGGAAACCCATGCTTACAATAGCATGTATCCTCGGAGTGACCTGTGCGATGGCAGAAAGTGTAGGGTTGGCAAAAATGACCTCCTCGGCCACGAGGTCCACGTCCATGGAATGAAGACTTACCACCTCTCCCTCGTGATACAGCCATCGCCGAAGGTGGTGGAGTAGAAGTGCTGGAAGGAACAAAGATGTGACTAAGCCTCCGGTAAACTTCCTCCATAGGAGGAATGGTAGCATCGACAAGTATCTGAGATCGGGATGCCTCATACTCATGATCAAGAGCTGCTAGCAGTACCCCTACCATGGTAGCATTCCGGAATGTCTTCTACTGCATAGGGGTAGCCGTGGGAGGTATAGTACTGTAAAGTTTCTCAAACATCCCCCGTAGGGATGTATACAAGGAATGTAGTGGCCGACCATTCTGCTTCATGGTGAATATGTCGTGCTGAAGCTGTAACATCTTTGTTTCATTTCACACTTGCGAATAAGTAGCCGCCAGGATGTCCCACATCGCCTTAGCAGTGGGTTGATGGAGGACATCATTTGCAATCTCCATCGTCAACGTGCCTGAGAGCCCAGCTTTGGCATATGAATCATCAGCCTCCCAGGAGGCATAGATCCCAGTCTTCGTTGCCGATTCTTCCTCGGTAAGAATGTGCTTCTTACCGTTCGACTCCATGAGTCTCATGAATTGCATCGCCCAGAGCTCATAATTTATCCCATCCATCTTGACTATTGGCGCGGGACCTTTGAACGCATCGATGGAGGGCATATCTACTTTGTTGTCAGACATAACGCCGGAGACGAAGAACTAGGATCCGTAGACCAAAATAGAATTGTGTACATCAACTGGATTTGAGTGCATATGTAGACGTTACACACTCAAATCCATGGAGAGAGAGAAGCCAACGGAGGAGACATCATCGTTAATGGAGGAGACGCCGGCGGAGGGCTCCCTACGGTGGAAAGGTCGGCGGCGTAGAGATAGGCTGGCGGTGGAAGAGAGGGGTGGTGGTGGTAGGGTTTTAGGGTTAGGGTTTTGGCTCAGAAACCATATTAGTGGAAAGAAGTAATCTGTCTATTCCCTAGAACCCTAGGCTCTCTTATATAAAGAGGACCCATGGGTAAATTACATAAGAGGTTATCGGGAAAATAAAAATAGAATAAATGATACATCGACTACATAATATTCTCTTCAAGAACACATTAGTTATCGCCCCTATAAGAGCTACACCATATACATCAGAGACACGCAAGTGTAAGTCACAAGTGTGAGAGGATACGAGAGGATAGTTGCATAGATTGGTCTATCAAAGGATACAAGATTTAAGCTTCATCTCGATACAAAATAGATCCAGAACTAGTGTCAAGTATGATCAATGACCAAATATGCCCATATCACCGAATGTATATGAGTAGTTGGCCTTGTTGTCAATAGACATAAGGCAGAATCCATGAAAAAATAGGAGATGAAAGACATGTGATGTTTCTCAAATGTAGGTACATGCTCTCATTCTGTAACGATCGGATTTGCCAGCAGAATGATCGAGCACATGGTTTTTTATTGAGTCAAGATAAGACGGGGATCGGAATCAAGTGGATTAAGTAAACGAATGTGTAGAAGGGCTAAACACGTGATAGGGGGTTGTGTATAAGCAACTTAGATCTGATGCAGGAGGATGATGAGATGGCCTATTGCATGGGCGACTAGGATGAAGTCATCAGAGCTACACGAGCAAGGAGGGGTAAAAGATGGATGAAAAGATGAAAGGAATTAAGATAGGAGGAATAAAATATAAAGGATTTTTAACACTCGTGCCCCTCTTAGATATTGCAAAATTGGTTATGCCCCTCCCTATTTTCAAATACCATGTGTGCCCCTGACTTCTTCCAATTTTATCACATGTCCTCCTCGAGTTAGTTGGTGTCCACTTGCGTCCCGAATGAACATTAACTTTTGACACAAGCATATTTCTAAATAATAATTAAAATAGATTGGTCATTTTACCATTCTCTTTATATTCTTCCCCTCCCCCTCTTCCTCCTCCACCTACCTCCTCTGCCCCCACCCCTCCTTTGCTCCACCTCTTCCAGCCCACTTCTCCGCCTCCCACGCCTCCTGCTCGACTATCATTGCCACCTCCTTTGCTCCCCTTCACCATTCCTCCACCCCCAGCTCTTCCAGTCCTCACCTCCACCACCCACACCTCCGCTCGCCTCCTCCTCTGCCGCCCACACCTGATCTTGCTTCCTCCTATGTTGCTTCCCCCACCTACTCAGCCCCCACCCTTCTTCTACCCCCACATCTTCCAACCCTCTCCACCACCCACCCCTCCTCATGTCTCCTCCACCACCGTCCATACCGCCTCCCATCTACTCCTTTGGTCCCATACCTCCTTCCGCTTCCTTCGCCACCGCCAATACCTCCTCTTGCCTCCACATCGATCGTCGCCTCGACATCTTTCAGCCCTCTCCTCCGTTGCCCAAATCTCCTCCCACCTCCTCTGTCACCCACACCCCCTCTTGCCTCCTCCTTGATCGTCGCCCCCACCTCCTCTGTCGCCCCTCCCCCAATCCCTCCTCCGCCCCATCTCTTCCAACCCTCTCCTCCACTGCCTCGACCTCCTCCTTCCTCATCCTCTACTGTTTCACCCACCTCCCCCCCCCTCCATTCCTCCATTTTGACTACAGGTCATGGTGGTGTTTGATCCTGGTCAGACCATCAATGCTATCCTCCTCATCGATGCCCCTCCTTATTACTACATAGCAGTGTCACACTACGTCATCGCCCACGACCTCCCCTTATCGGAAACTCTTACTACCCTCATGACACCGAACATCAAGCCGATCACTAGGGTCCCAGTTGATGTGGGCCTCGACATAATGCCTTACGGTGAGGGACAGGCGTGCGGACCTCCGATGATGGGGAAGCATGTGGTGGGTTCCATTAACAACGTCTCCTTCTAGCTCCCCATGTCGTTGTCGATGTTGGAGGCTCACTATCGTGTCATGGATGGCGCGTTTACGATGGACTTCCCCGGCAGTCCACTAGTGAAGTTCGACTACGTAGATCTAGATGTGAGGGAGGGTCGATGAAAGGGACGAGGGTGAAGTGGCTCAAGCATGGGTCGAGGATAGATTTGGTGCTTACATGCGACAACCATCCTGTGTGGAGAACCAACCCATACACCTCCAAGAGTACAACTTCTTCATGGTGGCGCAGGGATCCGAGGGCAGGATGAATTGGAAGGAGGAGGTCGGGACAGACAGACTGGAAGGAGATCAGGGGTAGAGGAGTTGGGAGGAGGAGGTTAGAGTGAATGGGTTAGGAGGAGAATAGAGAGGGGTTTGTTTTTACATGTATGCCCTTGTTAACCAAACCATGGGTTTAATTCAAATCATTGACAATGAAACTAACAGGACAAGTGATAATGGTGCAAGAAGTCGGGGGTACAATTGATAATTCAAAAAAGTGAGGGGCGTAACTGATATTTCAATATTTAATGAGGATACAAGTGATAAAAATCCTATTATAAACATAGTTTTCTACACTTTTTTTGCAATTTTTAATTTCCTTTTAGCTTTATAGACAACTATAATGGTTAGACTTGCAAAGTTAAAAGTGAAGGCCCACAATGTACGACGGGGCAAGATTACATGTCATGATTTAAATTAGGGGAGCACATGGATTGGATAAAATTCATAATCCGATCCAATCCAACGTTATTAGATTTGATTGATTTGGTTTTATCAATCTAATGGATCAGATCGAATTGGAATTTTTCAAACATGTTAACGTATGGATTGGGTCGGATCTTTACTAAAATCTAATACAATCTGTTTAACCGTTAACACACACACATATGCATATATATATATATACACACACACACATATACATACAAACAAACAAATGTACATACATACATACATACGATAATATCTATGTGCGTCCATTTCGAATTGCCTATGACCATAATTAATGTCATTCATCTCATTTTTTTCTCATATCAATCTTAGATACAAGTCCTCCTGCCACCACCATTTCTTCTCTCTTGAAAGCCAAATGTTGAATCTCCAAAATAATAAAGTATTGTTATAACTTGTAAACTTGTAAATCATTTTCGGTTATTCCCCTCCTAGTTCCCTCTCTCTCTCTCCTTTTCATTCATTTCACTCTTGATTGCCAATATTCATCCCAGTTCATTTCAACGTTGCCCTTCCTGCACAGTATTATTCCCCTTAGTACAACTCACCGCCCCTCCCTTGCGATGTCGCAACCCGTCTCATACAATGGCACCCCCCTCCCATGCGACACCATTTGTCCTCAATATGATGCCACTCTTCTTATCTTCGATAAAAGAAAATAGTTTTGGGATAGTTGCCTAGTACTTTGTCAGTTATTCTTGACACCTTCGCTTCTTATATTTTACTTTCTCTAATTTGCAACCTTATTGTAGGGATGAAACTGGATCAGTTACATGATCAAATGCACCACAACCATCTAAGAACAAATAAGCTTTGCTTTAATTCCTTTCATTTTTAAATTCATATACGATTTTGATTTATTTTTTTCATAAAAATTTGTATATTTTAAGTATAAGTATAATCTTACAAATAAATTATATTTCAAGTATATTTTAAATGAGAGGTATGACTCTCAAGTGATCGGCTATATTTAAGTTAGTTTTGTCTTGGATATTCAATCGAGCACGAATGTTATTTGATTCTTGTTTGTTAATAATATATTGTATAGCTTTAAAGGTTGTTCTTGGGAATGGTTGAGCTTGACATAGCTTAACGCTCTAAATTAATCATTAACTTCACCAATATTTGACTACAAAGATCATGTTTTTTATTTATCTAACTCATCTTTTATCCTTATTTAGTAACTTGTATAATTCTTATTTTAATCATTTGTTAAAAACTAATTTTAGAAAGACAAACCAATGCATAATTTATAAAAAGAAACTTAAATTTCAAATTCAATATAATCATTTAGTTTGATTGTGTGATTTACAAATTTTTGTAATAGATTAATGGAATCCTTCAACTTTCATTTGATTAGATCTTTCTCTTTTTTGCATATATTCATATTATTGATTTTTAAGATATTATTCAAATATCGAGGGTTTGTGTGCTATAAAACACAAACACGGGAGAGTAGGCTACTGAGAGGGGAAATGTGATGAGGCGATCCGAGCGAACGAGGTAAAGGTACTGAATAGGTCGTTGCGACCTCTATCACTCAAAGTCACTCAATCAAGAAAAATATCGAACCACGAAATAGAAATAAAAATCAATCAATCAAGACAAGCGGTCCTAGCTATGGGATTAACCTGGTATAGCTCCCAGGGTCGAACACAAGGAGCACGGGTTGGCCTAGGGCCTACGAAGTAGTAAAAAGAAAATAAAATTAAAGAAAAGTATTTTTTAGTGGTTTTTAATAATTTTTATATTTTTTTTGGATTTTAGAATATGAAGAAAATAAAAGAAGGCAAATATAAACACACTTTGGCAATTTATTTAACACACCAAAAATCAAGCAAAAATTCAAGAAAAATGGTTTTTATGTTTTTTAGGTTTTTAAGTGTTTTTGGTGAATTTTTGGGATTTTTATAAGGTATATTTTATTTTCTAAAAATCAAACAGTGATAAAAAGAAAGGGTACTGTCCATCAAGGCCCAAAACCCAAAGATAAAATATCAAAGGATCTCAGAGGGCCCTGGAGGTAATTTTCCTGTATTCTAGAGAAAATAAGGAAAATTTGGACACCAAAATTATTGTTTTTGGATTTTTAGATTATTTATTATAATTTTTATGAGTTTTTAAGGGTTTTTAGATTTTTAGGGTTTTTAAGTGATGAAAAATAGCCAAAATTGGCTAGAAAATCAAACAACAACCAAAGAACAGTAGCTAATGTTTTTAGAATTTTTGGGGGTGATTTTATATTTTTTTGGGATTTTTAAACCTAGACAGTAGCTAAAAAGAAGGTTTTTGAATTTTTAAAAATACTAAATAAAATCAAAAATGTCCTAAAAAATTCTCAAAAATCCTACAACATGGCAGGAGCCATGTGTCAAATTTTCATCGAATTTGGAGGTGGTTTGATATTTATTCAAAAATCAAAAAGGGGGCACTGTGCACAGGGACTCAAGTGCAAATACCCGAAAGTCTGGGGGTCCAGGTGCAATTTTCCCAGCAAGTCACGTGCGTGGCGCGTGCCTGGGGCACTCAGGGACCTTCTGGTAATAAAAACCAACTCCTGGGACCTTTTGGTAACTCGTACCAAAAAGTCCAAGGGTACGGTTGCAATTTACCCACTAAAATCCGCACATGTAGAAATAAAAGGCTCACAGGGGTATAGATGCAATTACCAAAAAGTATTCATTCATTCAAGAACCCATCAGAACTACAGGATAAAAGATGTAAATAGCCCAACTAAACACGTGACGAAGCACGTGGACTCACATACACAGGGGCATACATGCAAATACAAACAAGCACCAGGTCCAGAATGCAATTTACCCTACATAAATAAAACTACTAAAGTATTTACAGGGCTAGAAATAAAAGACACAAACTACGAGGGGGCCTAAGTAAATTACCCCTTATTAAGTCGACGGCTCGATTCGCGCCACGTGGGAGATCGGACGGCTCTGGTATCGGGCGCTTCTCTCTCTGCTCTGACTTGGGCCTATCGACGGTGCTGAGGGCACCACGTGGAAGATCTAACGGGGATGGCCTCAGGTGCCTCTCTCCTCAGCGCTAACGGTCCTGATCAGCCCCCTCGAAATGATCGACGGTAGCTGCTCCTCGATGAATGGACGGCTGTGATCGAGACTGGAGCGGAGGGGCTGATCGGACGGTGAAGGAGGATGCTGGAAGAACACTCCGCCGGCGAGCTTCGCTGGCCTCGTGCGCGTGCAGCAGTCCTCCTCAGCTGCCTCTAGGTATCGGAACAGATCCGCGGTGACGTCCCGCAGCTGGTGAAGGCCTCAGATGACCCGGCCGAGCCCTGGAGGGGCTCCGGCGAGGTCGGCGGCGACGAGCTTCTGGTCTGGATGTGAGGGGGCCTCAGATGGCCTCCTCTTGACCTGCAAAACACACCAAAAGCTTCGCGGGTCGAGGGCAAAGTGCCTCGACCCAAAGAAGCGGGGTGAAGGCGAACTGTGGGTCGGGACGAATGAGCTCCGGCGAGCTGGGGATGGTGGAGCTCGAATCCCAGCTCCGGGGCGAGCTGGGTTGAATGATTGGGCGAAGAACGTGCGTGAGGGAGTGGCGAAGGTGAGCGTGGGTTCCGATGATCAAAATGCTACTCGATATGGCCGGAATCAGAGGAACTCGTCGGAGATACGGATTGGGGGTAACCAGAAATTACGCTAGATGGAAAGGCTAAAGGGTTACCTGGGTGGAGCGGAAGACTATGCTGGAGCTTAGCTAGCTCCTGGTCGTCGCCTCGAAGGGCGTCAAGGCCTGAGGCTCGAGCTCCGGTCGAGTGGCGGAGCACGACGGCGCAAAGCTGCCAGATCAGTGACCGGCCACCTCCTCCTCGCTGCAACACCGGCAAACGGGAGCTGTCACCTCGCTGGATGCGATGGAGGTCACGGGAGTGAGAGTGGGGAGCCAAAGATGCCAATGGAGTGCGGCGGAGCTCGGCTTTTATGTGGGTGCAGGTCCGGGAAGAGGAGCTCGGGTCCGGCTCGATGGAGCACGGATCCCTAGGATAGATGTCGGGCCAGATTCCCGGATACCTGGGGAGTAATTAGGACCAAGGATTTGGCTAAATGGAGGTCGGATCTGGTTAGAATAAATGGGAGAAGATGGGTCCGCGAACCAGATCCGGCTCTGGTGGTCCTGGGGGAGGTGTTGACCGGGGGTCAACAATCCCCCGTGGACCAATCAGAGCCCGCCAAGGCCTGAGTTTTTATTTGATTTTTTTGGGCCTTTAAATGGCCGAATTTTCAAAAACTTAAAACACAAAATATTTTTATTTTATTTTTTTCTATTTTTTTTGTAATTTTTAATTAATTTTTGGAAATAAAAATAAGGTATATACAATATAGGTCTATACATAGGTATATATACAATATATGATTTTTAATTTTTGATTTTTAATTAGTTATTTTTATGCATTTTTATTCCCATTTTATATTTTATTTATTTATAGGATAAAATGAGGAATAAAAGGCTATTTTTATTTTATTTTTATTAGTTATATACATGGGTAAAGTAAATAGTTATGTACACTTTATACATGGCATATGTACAATATGTTTTTGCATTTTTAATTTTGTAATTTTTATTTGATTTTTGTTTTGTTTCTTTTTATTTATTTTGTTTACAATATATACCATAGATTATTTACAAAAAGTTGTGGAAAATAATTTTATTTATTTATAAGGTTAAATAAATAGGGAAGGTGGTTTATGTACATGGTGTAAGGGTATTTTTGGTCTTTTTGATTTTTAAATTTTTATTTTGTTTTCAATAGTGTATAAATATATACAAAATATATACAAACATATTTTTGGATGAGGAAAATATATAGTTTATTTATTTACACAAGTATGGACACATGAGCCCCTATCTCCCTCTACTTGGCTTTTATGCGGTCATGCCCATGTTGAGCCCTCCCTTGGGTTAGGTTGCTCAATATTTATTCTAAATATTTCCCTCTTTTTCTTTTTCATCTTTATTCTTTTATTTTTGCACAAAAACATGCTAATTATCTATATTTACAAACATGCATGCTTTTGCTAACTGACCCTATTTACACATATCTACATGCATTTGCATAGGTTTTTGTAGCTAAAATATAAGAATAAAGAGTGATGAATGGGTATTCATCACCCCCCTATACTATACTTTGCTAGTCCCTTAGCAAACACTTATTTGAAAAAGAAGTGAAAAAGAAAGAAGAAGAAAAAGAAAAAGAGAATGTACATGGATCAAGGTTGATTATTAAACTTGCCTTCATTAAATTGAGGTATGGAGCTTAATCAGATCTTTGGATTATTAATGTGTCGGAACCTTATTTAGACTTAAGCTTAAAACCTAACAGCCTCTAAGTTCCACCAATCTATAACCAAGACTCCTCAATGCTCCAGATCAGAACAAGTCATCAACCACAAACCCTGAAGACCATGAATCTTTTCTTGTCCTGTGAAAGTGAGGTCTAAGCTCTCCACCTCAGAAATGGCAACTTGACAACCCTCCCCAACAAGGTAACTCTATGACCTCAATCTGGCCACTCTTTCCTCGAGGAGCGGGGTATTCCCTTCTAAGTTCAAGTACAACCAGCTCAAGAAGAGGGGGAAGAAGAGAATGGGTCAAGGCCAGTGTAGCCAAGTACCCTTGGGAGCTTGACCAGTGTAGCCAAGTCTCCCTGCTGCAAGCTACAACAGGTGGATCATGAAACCAAGCTTTGCTTATTGCACTTATATACATACTCCGGTGGGATTATCATTTTCTCTCAGACCCACCACTTTTTTGGAGTTCTTTTCTTTTTGCATTTTTTTTTTCGAGTGCATCTATACAACATTTACATGTGCAGCATATATACAAGGAGTTTTTCCTCTTGAGCCAGTAGACTATCCCTCTTTTGAAGCTTTATTGCAACCCACAACTCCCGTCGTTAGACCTCATGGCAACCAGACCAAGTTGAGACGCACTTCCTTCACTAAATGAAGAAGAGAGGTTCCGCCTAGAAGTACTACCCTCATATGCTACCCCAAGCCAAGGAAGACTGCCTCCTCACCACCTCATCCGTAGAGAGCTCGGTGCATAGTGCGGTTGTCCAAGTAAAGCCATAATCTATATGAGTCATGTGTTGTTGTTAAGTGCTCTACTTAGGCTCATTGAGATGACATGTGATCATAGCCTAGTGGACTCAAAGAATTAAGTCACCATGGACCTGAAAAGCCTTAAACCTAAGCCCTATAAGGTTCCTCTTAGAAATTAGGTGGATTAAGATCTTAATCAAGCTCCATTTCTCAATTTGATTCCAGGCTAGTTTAAATGTCAACTATCATCCAGGAAAACTATATACATATGTACAAAAAGATGCATATTTACACACTATTTTACAATCATGCAAAATTTTTGAAAAATGTTTTGAAATCATGAATGATGATGCATGAAGTGCAAGTTTTGCAAAAAGATATTTACACACATTTACACAAGATTTTTGCAAACTTTTGATTTTCAAAACATTTTGGAAAAATTTTGTACTATATACATAATTTTGATACAAAAATATTTACACAAGCTTTACACACAAAAGATTTTTGAAATCATTTTTACAAAAATAATTTGTACACTAGCTATGTATGTGCAAATAAAAGAAGATTATGTACATGAAAATTTTTTAATTTTTGTGGTTTTTAGCCATTTTTATTTATTAACACTTCACACAAAGTACGAGTTATGGCTAAAGTATATATGAAATATATACACACCCCCCTATACTTAGCTCGAACAATGTCCTCAGAGTCAAGAGCGATGAAGAAGACATAACTCGTGCTATGTATAGGGAAGTGAAAAGGAAAGCTATACAAAAGGAAATGAAAAGTCAAGAGGATCTCGGGTCTTCCCCCTATACTTAGGATCAAGTAATCCTAAGTATAGCAGGCTGTACACGAAGGGAAAACCGAGTGGATAATGTACAGGGTCTACCCCCCCTATACTTAGGGTGAAATATCCCTAAGTATAAGCAGCAAAACAGGGGTAGCAAGACACGAAGTAAATCATGAATATATACAAGAAAGAGGGCATCACTCCCCCTATACTTAAGGTGAAGAACCTTAAGTATAGGCAACAACAGGAGTGATGGAACGGAACGAAGAACAACCCGGTGTTTTCACCCCCTATACTTAGGATGAGAAATATCCTAAGTATAGCAAAGATAATCCTAGGTGAGACCTGGGGTGGAAACAAGAACGGAAGAAAGAAGGATCAGAATAAGACGAAACACGTATATACAAAAGAGTACAATGTTGAGATGCCTCTCAACAAGCGCTAGATTTTACGCCCCTAGCTGGGCGCAAAGGCTAGGATAATGCAGTATCAAGGTTCAGGACGGCATCGGTAAGGCGAATGCCGTACTGTCGCCGCAGTCTCGGTGTGAGAACAACGACGAACTCAACAGTGTAAAGTAAGACACCCAGGTATGCAATCACGCGGGTGTCTGCTACCGGCCAGTGATATGGAAATAAGTGATCGGGATCCGGTAGCACAAAGGAAATCATCGGCTCTGGGTCAGACTGGAGTGGACGTGTGGAGCCGAAGAAATCAAACGTGGAGAAGGATGGATCAGTCAGGGAATCCTCCACGTCAATCATCGTCTCAAAAAGATGTGGAAGGTCAAGATCAGGAGACTCTCTAGGAAGACTGATATCCGATGAATGAAATGGAAGAAGATCAGGCAGATCATCGAATATCTCCAGGATGGGCTCATCCTCGCGAGGGTCGTCGAGGTGAGAAGAATCAGAATCAGAATGATCTAAGGACTCGGTTTCGTGTTCCGCCAGATCGGAAACACGCTCAGTAGGCGAAACCGAGTACTCATCGAGTGCGGCATCCTCCCGCAGATAACCCTCGGGGATGGATGTCAGAAGACGGAGAAGAAGCCGTAAGAGTCGGCTCAAAGTGAGGGGGATCCATCATCCAGGGGTAAAGGAGAAGAGAAATGAAGGGAGGTGAGGGAGGGGAACAAGATCGAAGGGATCTGGCAATCAAACAAGATGAACAAGCAAACCCCCAATTCACCTACGCACGCAGAGCTGAAGACCGAAGGGATCGGTCAATTATCTTGTCAATTTTATTTAGGTGATCATCCAGTCTATCAGAGCGATTACGTGAGGTAAATAGGTATCCAAATCTTTCTCAACCGACTGTCCCGTACTGAAAGCCGGTAATCAGTCAAGAAAAGATCGGAGGCTCTATCCTAATGTGCGGATCACTCTCTCGCTCATTCAAACCAGACAAGGAGGGGGTTACTCTCCCCAAGACAGATTTTTCGTGAGGTGTCTTTTAGGTCAAGTATGATTAGCAGTCCCCATTTTATTGTTTTTGTTTTTAGGTATTTTCCAATAAAAAGAAACGCCTAACGAATTTTTCGGTTCTCCTGGTTATTAAGTCCAAAACAGGGGGGGAGAAGTCGAAAAAGCCGATGCACGAGAAATCAATGATGCATGCAAAGTCAGAAATGCGTACCTGCCTCCAGCTCTCTACATGCAATATGATCCGCGCATAAAATAAAAGGCAGAAATAAAACTAAGCTAAATGATGCAGCGGGAAGCCGAGTCCTAGACGAGCAACTTCTAGCGAAGAACCGTCTAACCGGTCACTGACCTCCAAGCCAAAGGGTCCGGTCTTGGCCCGTCCCTCCCCTGCCCGACAAATCGGGGGTAGGAGTAAGTGCTTTACAGGACGGGCTACGGCACGTAGGCTACGGAAGCTAGCGAGTCGGTTATTTTTATTATTTATTTTAAGTAGGTCCAATTACGGTCTATAGGAACAGATAGGCAATTAAGGTGTATGGATCCTACTCAATTACGTCACAATCACCAGAAAGTCCTAAATCTAGGGGCTCGAGCAAAAACCGCGCAAATCCGGAAAATGACAGTAAGAAAGGAAAAAGAAATCCGCGAGAAAAGCCGCGAAAAAGCCGCAAGTCCTAATGGGTCCCCCGAGCACACCGGTGCTCGGCGAAACAGACCCGCTACGGTCTCAAGTCCAAACAGTCTCAGAAGTGTCCTGTATTATTACAATAATAATGAATAAAATAAAATAAAACTATCCTAATACCTCACCCACTCACTCTCTCTCTCTCGCTCTCTCCTGCGGCTTCGTAGAGAAAGAAGCCGCCTCCGAACTCCGTGGCTGCACCGGCTCCTCGAAAGTAGCCTCCGCGGTCCTCGGGCCCTCGCAAGAAACAGAGAAGAGAGTGGTCAGACTAATAAAATAATCAAATAATAGAGAAAAATAAAAGAAAATACAAATGAGGGTATATATGCAAAAATGGAAAATAAAATAATCACACAAAATAAAACAAAAATAAAAAATAAAAGAAAATAAAAAGAGAACAAAATAACACAAAAAGAAACTATAAACAAAAGCCGCGAAAAGCCGCGAGCTCCGAATAGCCGCGAAAAGCCGCGAAAATAAAGACGAAAATAAAAACAACACTACTAAGCCGTGCTCCCCGGCAACGGCGCCATTCTGATGAGGCGACCCGAGCGAACGAGGTAAAGGTACTGAATAGGTCGTTGCGACCTCTATCACTCAGAGTCACTCAATCAAGAAAAATATCGAACCGCGAAATAGAAATAAAAATCAATCAATCAAGACAAGCGGTCCTAGCTATGGGATTATCCTGGTATAGCTCCCAGGGTCGAACACAAGGATCACGGGTTGGCCTAGGGCCTACGAAGTAGTAAAAAGAAAATAAAATTAAAGAAAAGTATTTTTTAGTGGTTTTTAATAATTTTTATATTTTTTTTGGATTTTAGAATATGAAGAAAATAAAAGAAGGCAAATATAAACACACTTTGGCAATTTATTTAACACACCAAAAATCAAGCAAAAATTCAAGAAAAATGGTTTTTATGTTTTTTAGGCTTTTAAGTGTTTTTTGTGAATTTTTGGGATTTTTATAAGGTATATTTTATTTTCTAAAAATCAAACAGTGCTAAAAAGAAAGGGTACTGTCCAGCAAGGCCCAAAACCCAAAGATAAAATATCAAAGGATCTCAGAGGGCCCTGGAGGTAATTTTCCTGTATTCTAGAGAAAATAAGGAAAATTTGGACACCAAAATTATTGTTTTTGGATTTTTAGATTATTTATTATAATTTTTATGAGTTTTTAAGGGTTTTTAGATTTTTAGGGTTTTTAAGTGATGAAAAATAACCAAAATTGGCTAGAAAATCAAACAAAAACCAAAGAACAGTAGCTAATTTTTTTAGAATTTTTGGGGGTGATTTTATATTTTTTTGGGATTTTTAAACCTAGACAGTAGCTAAAAAGAAGGTTTTTGAATTTTTAAAAATACTAAATAAAATAAAAAATGTCCTCAAAAATTCTCAAAAATCCTACAACATGGCAGGAGCCATGTGTCAAATTTTCATCGAATTTGGAGGTGGTTTGATATTTATTCAAAAATCAAAAAGGGGGCACTGTGCACAGGGACTCAAGTGCAAATACCCGAAAGTCTGGGGGTCCAGGTGCAATTTTCCCAGCAAGTCACGCGCGTGGCGCGTGCCTGGGGCACTCAGGGACCTTCTGGTAATAAAAACCAACTCCTGGGACCTTTTGGTAACTCATACCAAAAAGTCCAAGGGTACGGTTGCAATTTACCCACTAAAATCCGCACATGTAGAAATAAAAGGCTCACATGGGTATAGATGCAATTGCCAAAAAGTATTCATTCATTCAAGAACCCATCAGAACTACAGGATAAAAGATGTAAATAGCCCAACTAAACACGTGACGAAGCACGTGGACTCACATACACAGGGGCATACATGCAAATACAAACAAGCACCAGGTCCAGAATGCAATTTACCCTACGTAAATAAAACTACTAAAGTATTTACAGGGCTAGAAATAAAAGACGCAAACTACGAGGGGGCCTAAGTAAATTACCCCTTATTAAGTCGACGGCTCGATTCGCGCCACGTGGGAGATCGGACGGCTCTGGTATCGGGCGCTTCTCTCTCTGCTCTGACTTGGGCCTATCGACGGTGCTGAGGGCACCACGTGGAAGATCTAACGGGGATGGCCTCAGGTGCCTCTCTCCTCAGCGCTAACGGTCCTGATCAGCCCCCTCGAAATGATCGACGGTAGCTGCTCCTCGATGAATGGACGGCTGTGATCGAGACTGGAGCGGAGGGGCTGATCGGACGGTAAAGGAGGATGCTGGAAGAACACTCCGCCGGCGAGCTTCGCTGGCCTCGTGTGCGTGCAACAGTCCTCCTCAGCTGCCTCTAGGTATCGGAACAGATCCGCGGTGACGTCCCGCAGCTGGTGAAGGCCTCAGATGACCCGGCCGAACCCTGGAGGGGCTCCGGCGAGGTCGGCGGCGATGAGCTTCTGGTCTGGATGTGAGGGGGCCTCAGATGGCCTCCTCTTGACCTGCAAAACACACCAAAAGCTTCGCGGGTCGAGGGCAAAGTGCCTCGACCCAAAGAAGCGGGGCGAAGGCGAACTGTGGGTCGGGACGAATGAGCTCCGGCGAGCTGGGGATGGTGGAGCTCGAATCCCTGCTCCGGGGCGAGCTGGGTTGAATGATTGGGCGAAGAACGTGCGTGAGGGAGTGGCGAAGGTGAGCGTGGGTTCCGATGATCAAAATGCTACTCGATATGGCCGGAATCAGAGGAACTCGTCGGAGATACGGATTGGGGGTAACCAGAAATTACGCTAGATGGAAAGGCTAAAGGGTTACCTGGGTGGAGCGGAAGACTATGCTGGAGCTTAGCTAGCTCCTGGTCGTCGCCTCGAAGGGCGTCAAGGCCTGAGGCTCGAGCTCCGGTCGAGTGGCAGAGCACGGCGGCGCAAAGCTGCCGGATCAGTGACCGGCCACCTCCTCCTCGCTGCAACACCGGCAAACGGGAGCTGTCACCTCGCTGGATGCGATGGAGGTCACGGGAGTGAGAGTGGGGAGCCAAAGATGCCAATGGAGTGCGGCGGAGCTCGGCTTTTATGTGGGTGCAGGTCCGGGAAGAGGAGCTCGGGTCCGGCTCGATGGAGCACGGATCCCTAGGATAGATGTCGGGCGAGATTCCCGGATACCTGGGGAGTAATTAGGACCAAGGATTTGGCTAAATGGAGGTCGGATCTGGTTAGAATAAATGGGAGAAGATGGGTCCGCGAACCAGATCCGGCTCTGGTGGTCCTGGGGGAGGTGTTGACCGGGGGTCAACAATCCCCCGTGAACCAATCAGAGCCCGCCAAGGCCTGAGTTTTTATTTGATTTTTTTGGGCCTTTAAATGGCCGAATTTTCAAAAACTTAAAACACAAAATATTTTTATTTTATTTTTTTCTATTTTTTTGTAATTTTTAATTAATTTTTGAAAATAAAAATAAGGTATATACAATATAGGTCTATACATAGGTATATATACAATATATGATTTTTAATTTTTGATTTTTAATTAGTTATTTTTATGCATTTTTATTCCCATTTTATATTTTATTTATTTATAGGATAAAATGAGGAATAAAAGGCTATTTTTATTTTATTTTTATTAGTTATATACATGGGTAAAGTAAATAGTTATGTACACTTTATACATGGCATATGTACAATATGTTTTTGCATTTTTAATTTTGTAATTTTTATTTGATTTTTGTTTTGTTTCTTTTTATTTATTTTGTTTACAATATATACCATAGATTATTTACAAAAAGTTGTGGAAAATAATTTTATTTATTTATAAGGTTAAATAAATAGGGAAGGTGGTTTATGTACATGGTGTAAGGGTATTTTTGGTCTTTTTGATTTTTAAATTTTTATTTTGTTTTCAATAGTGTATAAATATATACAAAATATATACAAACATATTTTTGGATGAGGAAAATATATAGTTTATTTATTTACACAAGTATGGACACATGAGCCCCTATCTCCCTCTACTTGGCTTTTATGCGGTCAGGCCCATGCTGAGCCCTCCCTTGGGTTAGGTTGCTCAATATTTATTCTAAATATTTCCCTCTTTTTCTTTTTCATCTTTATTCTTTTATTTTTGCACAAAAACATGCTAATTATCTATATTTACAAACATGCATGCTTTTGCTAACTGACCCTATTTACACATATCTACATGCATTTGCATAGGTTTTTGTAGCTAAAATATAAGAATAAAGAGTGATGAATGGGTATTCATCAAAATGCAAATGTAAAAATTGAACCAATCAAATCCAATTTGTAATCCGATGGTTATGTCAGATTGGATTGAAGTATTCGATGGATTGGATTGGATTCAAAAAATAAAATTATCTTAAGATTGGATTGGACATATATTTAAGCTAAAATCCGATCCATGTGCACCCCGAATTTAAATTTGAAGATTATTGGGGTTGTTGTAATTGGACAATACTATAGAAGTTATGAAGTAAAAATACATATTGTAAAAGATGTTATGAGGTGAACTAATTTTGATTGGGTAAGCTGATGGGTAACATTTTTGAATGTTTTAGTGTTTGGATGATCGGTTTGCTATTTAGTGGATTTATAATGATTTGAGTTTTTTTAGAAGTTTGGGAATATGAATAATTTTTTATTGTTTTATAATAAGATAAATAAATATTTACTATTTTTTATTGATATATTTGCATATAAAATATTTTTTATTTTGATGATAGTGTTAATTTGATGATATATGGGAGGAGAGAGAGAAGTGTTGGCATTGATAAGAGAGATACGAAGAAGTGTGAAAAAAAGGCATAAATTGATTAACGGGATAGAGAGAGAATAGAGCATTTAATGCTCGAAAATAGAGCGAGTAGAGAGAACATGTGGGTTTTCTGGCAAAACTAACGGCGTATCCTTGTGGGGTGTATTTGGTTCGTGGGTTATCTTGGGGAGGGTAAACCATTTTTGTGTTTTGGTGTTTGGTTAGTGGGTTTGAAGCTTAGAGGGTTTGTGTGATGTGATTGTATTGAAAATTGAAAAAGCGGATAGTTATTGTGATGTGATTGTATTAAAATTTAAAAAAATGGGTAGTTGTCGTGATATGATTGTATTGAAGTTTGAAATAGTGAGTAATAGTTGAATATTTTATAAATTTTAGATGATATGATGGTATAATATATTTTTTTGATGGTGAGAGAGTGGACCCCACAAAAGGTAGAAAAACAGATTTTGGAGGATAACCCTCCCAAGAGCTATTTCCCGTCCGAGGTATGAAGGGGATAAAAATCCCAAGAATAGGCATGAGCTCAAATTAATGCCTACAATAGGGACATATCGGTAAACCATTTACCGTGCATGGTAAGTGGTTTGTCGTTAAGTTAAGTTGATTCAGCATTTAACTTGTATATATTATAATAATAAAATAAAGTTTGTATTATATATTATAATAATATTAAAGTTTGGCTTATCGTATTCAAAAAAATTACCAAATACGGATATCAGTATCAAAAAATTACCGTATCCACTTACCGTATTCAAAAAATTACTAAATACAGATATAGTATCCGAATATTAATCGATACGGATCGAATATGGAAATGAGTTGTAAAAATTTTCCGGATACAAATTCAGATATGGTAATGGCTTGAATATCCGGATCCGGATCCGAATATCTGAATACCAACATTTAATATTATTTATATATTAGTTAATATAATATAAGTCATGTTCCTGTGTTATTATATTATTATATATTATATTATATATTAATGATATTAATAAACTTCTGTTTGTTTGGGATGTGCATTGACGAAAGTTAGGAAACTGTGACCTCTTTTTGCTTGCGATCAAGAACGCATGTTACAATGACACTCCCTTTTGTCATGATGCAACTTATTTTTATTTCATTGCTATTTTTTAAAATCATTATGAACTTTGATAAAAAAAAATGAACTCGTATTTGTATGTGGTCTTTATTCGATTCATATTCGGATTCCATGTTTATCAGATCGAAATTTGGATTCATTTTATATTGGATTCAAATTCGGTTTGACTTTTTATTTGATCCATATTTGGGTCCGCTCTTTATTCGATCCGTATTCAGATTCGATAAATATCCGATTCGAATTCGTATCCATATTTTTAATGATGTGGTTTCCTTAATGCATATCCCAATCATATCAGTATCCGTATTCGATAGAGATAAACTGAATATGGATATGGAAATAGGCACATATCCGGTCCATATCCGATCCGTTTTCATCCTAGTGAGAAGTTTGACCCTATTCGGACGACCACTGTCGAGTGCTTCGATGACCCGATCGTGTTCTAGAAAGTAATCTAACCACTCAGTGCACTCACCAACAACACAAAGCCAGACTTTGATCAAATCGAACCGAGGTAAGGAGGTGGGTCGCTTACCCCTGCGGCGACGCGGAGTGGGCGTGCTTGGTGGAGTAGAATTCGATCAGAGTAGAGGCTGCAATGGAGAGAGGGGGTTTAAGTTAGGGTTCTATCGGAGATCGGAGGGGAAGTGAGGGTGTGGCGAAGAAAATGACCGGTATTTGGGGGCTTGATGACGTCTGTATAGACGAGGCCGTGGTTGAGGTCCGGCCACGGCACGACCAAGGTGTAGGGCACCGTTCGCACGTGCGAGGTCGCTCCAGCGGCAGTGACGCCGACCATCGCGCGTGCGAGGAGACGTTGTCGTATGACGAGGTGGAATTTTCTTTTCAGAAACCATCATTTCAACTGATAGGGGATGGTATACATAAAATCATAACACTCTCGTGATTGTAAATTTATCTAATCAGATCAAAGAAGTACAGTATGAGCGGAGTTGTTCAACATTAATCAACTCTCGTGGGGATTTTTGGGTAATTTACAGGATCAATATAGTAATTACATTGTACAAAAGGTCATAGAGGTAATTTAGCATGTTTCTAAGGTTATAAAGATAAAAATCTGAAAACTTATTCAGTAGGAGGATGAATGTTCGAAGTATGTAAAGTAGCAGACATTGCATCAGTGTATTGACACAACAACAACAACAACAAAGTGTTTTCTCACAATTAAGTAGGGCCGGTTACATGAATTCTTCGCCTCCATTCAGATTTAAAAAAATAATATATTTTTTCCAATGAGATATTGAATTTGCAAATTCTATCTTACATTGAAAATTTGTTATGTTTTATTGACCAGAGGAAGTATGAGATGTGAGGATGAATAGTGTTTGACCGAAATTTCCATATCAAAAGAGGAAGTTTGAACTATATTTTGAAATAAATTATAGATTTTTCATTTCAAGAAATGTTTCTTTCTGTACTGGAGGTTTTTTGGAGAAAATATTACTCTATTAAGTTGAGGAGATACTTAAATCTTGTACGTTGTGCTTCCAAAATGTTCAGTTCAGTTTGTGCGTATTGATTCTGTAACATCCCAGGTTAAAGTACTCGGTCCTTTATTGAGGAAAATTGATTCTTGTTGGTTTGTGACGTATTTGTACAAGTTGGAAACTATCCAAAATGATTAAGTCCAAGTTGTCAAGTAGTAATCCTTACCACTTATAACCCACACTTCGTGAGTTTTAGATGTGGGACTATGTTTGGATGTTGAGGTGTTACAGTTGCATTCTCCTATTTAGCGACTCAAACCAGTTATACCTAGTTAGTAACATTGTTGTCGCTTGTTGGACGAAGCTATGAAAAAAGATATTAGCACAAGTAGTCGGGCTTACTTTCTCGTAATCTGAGAAAAAAGTACTACTAAAGCCCGGAATCTATACCAACCTGTCCTAATAGGCCCTTCGGGGCTTTTTCCTTAAAGCAGTGCTCGTACACGGAAAAAAAAGCTTGACTGCTTGTGTTGTTGGGCGAAAGCTCGAAATCATATATACTCAATTGCACCAAGAAACCCATATATCTCAATTGTGTCTAGAAATCATATATCTCAATTGAGCCCTGAGCCCTGAGCCATATAACTCCTCGATGTGTTTTCTGGGGATATGGTGGTAAGGCAGTCATATACTATGGATTGAGACCTCTCTGTTGCCTTTCGAGCCTTTGTCCAGACTGATCTCTGCCAAATGTTTTATCCAAACCCGTGGCGGCGACATGAGATAAGCATTGGTGGGGATTCGACAATTGCATGGCCGTTTCTAGTCAGAGACCAAGGGCTAGAACAGGTTTCTTTTGAGTTTTGGATGGTAATTATGATTTCCATTCCAAAAACTTGTTTGTGTCCCTGAGTTTATTTCCCTATAACACACATGTTTATATCCCTTGAGCCAAACTTTCATGGATCTCTAGTTATGCGAGCCCTTCCTCATCGAGGGAAGCTTCACATAGGCATGTATCCTCGTGGCATGCAAGTCGTCGGAAGTGCAAATAACTGCCAAGGTTAAATTCATGTAGACAAACTTTAATGGCTGCGTGTATACCTGGCCAAAATGCGAGTCAGGTCGAACAGGTCGAGGTTCTAAAACCTCTGTTCAAAGCTCATTATGGTCAGCCCATGGGATCATTTTATTTTATTTTCTATCGATTTTTTAATGTTATTTAGTAAGTATAAATGATTTTATTACCTCCATTCATAATTTATATGACTAATATATGTAGTTTACGTGTTACTTGACATGTAAACTATTAACTTTAATGCAAAACTAATACCGCATATAAAACATGAAGTATATCATATTAATGCATGTCTTATCTAACTTCTACACACATATA